>LR880970.1:797592128-797625985 GCA_904067115.1 Aegilops sharonensis
GGTCAAATGTGGATGTGAGAAAGTAGTGGAGGGTTTTGGAGCATATCACTAAGCACATGAAGCAAGAGGCTCATTAAGCAACACCTCATCCCTCCTTGATAGTATTGGCTTTTCCTATAGACTCAATGTGATCTTGGATCACTTAAATTTAAATGTAGAGTCTTGAGCTTGAAGCTTGAGCCAACCCTTTGTCCTTAGCATCTTGAAGGGGTTCCCACATCCTTTAGTCCATGCCACTCCATTGTTGAACTTATCTGAAACATAATAGATAAAAGTGTTAGTCCAACAAGAGATATGTTGACATTAATTACCAAAACCACCTAGGGAGCACTTGTGCTTTGACCCGCGGGCTAACGAATTGCCTCTGGTCGAAGCACAACCGTGCTCCTACTGCTAACAAGCGACATCCATGACCCTAGCCTACTCATCTACATGTTCCAACAAACGAAATAATTCCCGTGCCTCTCCATCTGGTCGAGTCGACGGAATTATTCTGAACACAAACACAGACGAGCGTGACTCTATATAATACCACACCATGCTTATGACTCTCCATCAGATCAAGTCAATGCCTTTATCGAGTACTACACACAACAACAACAAAGAACCGTGACTGCGCTTTTGAAAACAAGGAAAGAAGCTTTCAAAAACAGCTTCAACTGTGAGTGTTCGCATCTGAACCCATTCCGCTGGGTTACCCCAACTAAAGAAACGAATGTGACTCTGGCTAATAAGAAGACTTGTCTGTGACGGACTCACGTCCATTCCTCCCCAACAGAATGAGTGAGTTGCCCCAACTAAAGAAACGAGCGTGACTCTTGCTAATAAGAAGACTTGCCTCCGCCGGATTCACGTCCATTCCTCTCCAACAGAATGAGTGAGTGCAATCATTTCAAAATACCAAAAGCATACACCCATTGTAATGTGACTCTGACTGTGCGTAATGCAACCCTATGCCTCTCTCGGCTGACCGGCCGTGCCTCTCTCCATCTGAACGAGTCGACAGAAGCATTCGAAACAGAAACACGGGTGAGTGTGCCTCTGTATAAAACAGCACCATGCCTTTGTGGGACGCACACCAGTGCCTGTGACCCGAAATATTGCCAAGAGGCACGAAAGTCCACGCATTTATGAGTACAAATCATGACGCTACTTAGTACAGAACCGTGGCTATACGGACTTCAGCTCCGTGTTTTGCTTGAAAAACATGGCATCGGGATGTGTGTTCTTTGCTTGAAAACCGTGCCTTCTACATCCACGCGTTTGTGCGCCTAACAAGCAAGGAACGAACCCTGACGGTGCCTTTGTGGGCTGAACGCCCGTGCCTCTCCGTTTGATCGAGTCAACGGAATTATTCGGAACAGAAACACACGGGAGCGTGACTCTATATTATACGGCAGCATGCCTTTTAGCGCCGCACGTCCATGCTTGTGACCCTTAACACTGCCACGAACATTCACGCCATCGTCAGTGCAAAAGTCATGTTGCTGCCTGGTACAGAACCGTGGCTGTATTCACTTCCCGCCCGTGCTTCTAATAAAAGAAGCGCCACGCAACTCAGCACAAAGTCGTGGCTTTTAAAAACAAGGAGCTTACGCTTTTAAACACCTCGACTGTCGAACCAGCCACTCGCAAAGTAAACTTTTAGCGTTAACATATAAACCCATTCCGCTTTGTTTCCATAATAAACGTATGAAACGTGACGCTCCGACAGGCCCAACCATGCCCTCATGGCATTCATGTCCGTGCCTCTTCTTCTGAACGAGTCAACAGAATCATACCACGCCGTGTCTGTGACCCTTAACACTACCACGAACATCCACGCCATCGTCAGTGCACAAGTCATCGTCCGCGCCTATATTCACTTCACGCCCGTGGCTTCTAATAAAAGAAGCGTGACGTAACTCAGTATAGAACAATGGCTTTAAAAACCTAACGCTTTTAAACAACCTGACTCTCCAATCGGCCACTCACAAAGTAAACAACTAGCGTTAACATCTAAACCCATCCTACTTTCTTTCCATGATAAACGTACGTACATGACCATGGGATAGACGAAACTATGCCCCCACGAGATTCACGTGTGTGCCTATATTTCTCAACGAGAAAATGGAATCATTTCGAACACAAATACAGGCGAACGTGACTCTATATAAAACTACACCATGAATCTGTGGGATGCAAGCCCGTGTCTGTGAACCGAAACACTGCAACACAGAAAAGCCACAAACGTACACACCTTCATCATTACGTCATTACAATACTAGAGTCCACTACTTAACAACACTAGATGCACGCAACAGCCAGGGACGATGCGGTATACCTAGCCTCCACCGACCTTCTTGCTGGTTTGATCCCCGCGTAGTTCATCAATCTTCTTCTTGAGAGCCTTCACATCCTCGTCTTGTCGCTTCACAGCTGCGACCGATTCTTGCAACAACTGATTCTTGCTGGTTTGTGCCACACACAGTTCATCAATATCCTTCTTCAGCGCCTTCACATTCTCGTCATGTCGCTTCACAGCTGCGACCGGTTCCTGCAATGACCGGACGTGCTCTTCAAGGAGATTGTTCTTCTCAACCGTAATTTCTATGATCCTGGCATTCACCTTCTTCAAATCTTCCCTTGCTTCCTGGCAGAGCTCCTGCCACCCGTGGATGATCTCCACCAGCTCGTCATACGTTTTGTTAGCCTCTGCAACTAAAACAACGCGCACCATTCCCGTCGCCGCCCCGCTCACCATTTCCATCTCTTTCGAGCCACAGCTGCTCCCCAGTTCTACAGCAGGGGACTTCTGTTCAAGACCATAACACAGACTAACCCTACCTCCAACTAACTGTAAATCAGTATCAACAGGACACACCCGCATCAAATTAGGAGTCAGCTGACCACAGTAATTCATGCTTCACAAAGTAAATCAAAGCAGCCGAAAGAAAGAAAAAACGAATGAAGGAGAAGCAGAAACAAGGTGAACTTACAGACGAGGAACCCTCGCGAGCCGGGATCTCTTCCCACGACAGGGCACGGCCGTCCGGAGTAGTCTCCTTCTGCCCAGCCATGGCGGAGATGGTCAGTGAATAGTGATGAGCAAGAGGAATGGAAGGCCTGGCAGCGAACGAAGGGAGGAGTAGAATGTGACTAGGGTTTCGCGACTCCGTCCGTCCGCCTTAAATAGCCGGAGCCTAGCCTCGGGCGACGAGCTAGAGCGGCGTCAACGGAGGAGACGCCTGTCGGACCGTTAGGTTTCTAGAGCGGCGCCACGTGGCATTCACTCCCGAGGTACGAAGAGATGGCCGTCGAACCATTGGGTTTCCACGATAAATGCACGAATGTGACTCTTTGTAAAGCATAACCATGCCTCTTCGCGCTGCATGGATGTGCCTGCCATTGCGAACGGTTCAACGGAATCATTTGGAACAAGAAAACAACATAATGTGACTCGTCACAATACCACGCCGTCACTTCCTGGAACCCGCCACCGTGCAAAGAATACGCCACAGCAGCTTCTCTCCAACAAGCCATTCCGTGCCTCCCCGAGTAAATAGTGAGTGTTCACATCTGAACCCTTTCCGCTCGGTTTCCGCAATTAAAGAAACGAACGTGACTGTGGGTAAGACCAAACAGTGCCTTTTCTCTAGGTTTCCATCTGATCGAGTCAACGGAATTATTCATAACACAAACACAGACGAGCGTGACTCTATCTAATACCACACCATGCCCGTGCCTCTCCCATCTAATCGAGTCCACGTCTCTATCGAGTAATATACGAAACATCAAAAAAGAAGTGTGACTGTGCTTTTGAAAACAAGGAAACAAGCTTTTCAAAACAGCATCTCTCACATAGGCCATTTGGTGCCTCGCAGATTCAATAGTAAGTGTTGGCGTCTCAACCTATTCCGCTGGGTTAAAAAAACGAACGTGATTGTGCGTAATGCAAAGCTATGCCTCTGTGGGCTGACCGGCCGTGCCTCTCCTTCTGATCGAGTCGACGGAAGCACTCGGAAAAGAAACACTGGGGAGCGTGACTCTATATTATACGGCACAATGCCACTTAGCGCTTCACGCCCGTGACTGTGACCCCTAACAGTACAATGAATGTCCACGGCATTGTCAGTACACAACTCATGTCGCTACCTGGTACACAACCGCGGCTGTATTCACTTCACCCCCGTGCTTCTAATAAAAGAAGCGCGATGCAACTCAGTACAGAACCGTGGATTTTAAAAACAAGGAACTTACGCTTTTAAACAATTCAAATCTCAAATCGGCCACTCGCAATGTAAACTTTTAGCGTCAACATCTAAACCCATTCCGCTTTGATTCCATATTAAACGTACAAAACATGACACTCCGCTGGGTTACCCCAACTAAAGAAACGAATGTGACTCTGGCTAATAAGAAGACTTGCCTCCGCCGGACTCACGTCCATTCCTCTCCAACAGAATGAGTGAGTGCAATCATTTCGAAATACCAAAAGCATACACCCATGAGTTGCCCCAACTAAAGAAACAAACGTGACTCTGGCTAATAAGAAGACTTGCCTCCGCCGGACTCACGTCCATTCCTCTCCAACAGAATGAGTGAGTGCCCCAACTAAAGAAATGAACGTGACTCTGGCTAATAAGAAGACTTGCCTCCGCCGGACTCACGTCCATTCCTCTCCAACAGAATGAGTGAGTTGCCCCAACTAAAGAAACGAACGTGACTCTGGCTAATAAGAAGACTTGCCTCCGCCGGACTCACGTTCATTCCTCACCAACAGAATGAGTGAGCGCAATCATTTCGAAATACCAAAAGCATAGACCCATGGTAATGTGACTCTGACTGTGCGTAATGCAACCCTATGCCTCTCTCGGCTGACCGGCCGTGCCTCTTCGTCAGAACGAGTCGACAGAAGCATACGAAACAGAAACACGGGCGAGTGTGCCTCTGTATAAAACAGCACCATGCCTTTGTGGCACGCACGTCAGTGCCTGTGACCCGAAATATTGCCAAGAGGCACGAAAGCCCACGCGTTTATGAGTACAAGTCATGACGCTACTTAGTACAGAACAGTGCCTATACGGACTTCAGGTCCGTGTTTTGCTTCAAAACGTAGCATCGTGATGTGCGTTCTTTGTTTGAAAAACGTGCCTTCTACATCCACGCGTCTGTGCGCCTAGCAAGCAAGGAACGAACCCTGACGGTGCCTTTGTGGGCTGAACGCCCGCGCCTCTCCGTCTGATCGAGTCGACGGAATTATTCGGAACACAAACACACGAGAGCGTGACTCTATATTATACGGCAGCATGCCCTTTAGTGGCTCACGCCCGTGCCTGTGACCCTTAACTGCCACGAACATCCACGCCATCATCACTGCACAAGTCATGTCGCTGCCTGGTACAGAACCGTGGCTGTATTCACTTCACGACCATGCTTCTAATAAAAAAAGCGCCACACAACTAAGCACAAAGCCGTGGCTTTTAAAAACAAGGAGCTTGCGCTTTTAAACACCTCGACTATCGAACCGGCCACTCGCAATGTAAACTTTTAGCGTCAACATCTAAACTCATTCCGCTTACGTACAAAACGTGACGCTCCGACAGACCCAACCATGCCCTCATGGCATTCATGTCCGTGCCTCTTCTTCTGAACGAGTCAACAGAATCATTTCGAACACAACTACAGGATACCATGCCATGCCTTCCTCGGACCCATGACCGTGTGAAGAATATACAACACCAGCGTCTCTCGAATAGGCCATTCCGTGCCTCACAGAGTAAACAGTGGGTGTTCAACATGACTTCGAACCAAACTGTGCCTTTCTGCGATTAACGCCCGTGCCTCTCCATCTGATCGAGTCGACGGAATTATTCTGAAACCAAACACAGACGAGCATGACTCTACATAATACCACACCATGCCTATGCATCTCCACCCACTGTGCCTCACAGAGTATACAGAGTCACAATCGCCCGTGTTTCTCCCGAAATAGTGAACAGTGGGTGTTCACTGTTGAAGCTGACCGGTCTTGCCTCTCCGTCTAAATGAGTCGACAGAAGCATTCGAAACAGAAAGTCCATGAGTTTAAGAGTACAAATCATGACCCTACATGGACTTCAGGTCCGTGTTTTTCATATTCGTGTCTCTCGAATCGGGCATGCTTTCACCATCATGTTTTGGCACCGTGACGCGTATTATTTGCTTCAAAAACGTGACGTGACTCAGCGTAATGGAAAACATGACTCAATAGACTCGACGCCTGTGCATATCCAAGTAAACGAGTAAGCGGAATCCTTTGAACCAAAACTACGCACGTTTCGGCAAAACGTGCTCCCCGCGGGGGAACGAAGTGCCTCTGGTGGAAGCACAACCGTGCTCCTACTACTAACAGGCGACATCCATGACCTTAGCCTACTCATCTACATGTACCAACAAACGAAACAACACGACGACAATGCAACGCATAAATGCCTTACAGATTCATGGTAGTACAAAAGGCCACATGCCCCAACGCAAGGGAAAAACACGCTACAAGATCTCTGCCTACACTCCAGCAACGTTCTTGATCGGCTGGTGGGCGAGCACATCTTCAATCTCCTTCTTCGTCGCTTCATAACTTTCCTCCACAGCAGCAAAGGAATCCTCCACCAAGCTCTTGTACTTGACGAGGACCTCAGCCTTCTCATCCATAAGCTGCCCCACTTCGCCCGACAGCTTCTGCACCAACGCATGGCTCTCCTCATACAGATTCTTCAAGCGGGCGGCCTCCCGATCCTTCTGGTCGAGCTCGTTGAGAAGCTTCTCATTCTCACACATAGATCGAACTATGAGACCAGTAGACTTCTCCACAGAGGCATTACTCTGCTGCAGCAACTTCTCCAAGCGAGCGATGAACTGCTGCTGCTTAATTAGCTCATCGAGCAAGTCGTCGCTGGCTAAGGAATTATGTACTTCCATCTTGCCGAGATCGTCTCCATGGCGAATGCGCTTGTGGGAGGAATCGCATCCACGCGAGAGATCGTTCGATACCTGGCAAGAGGGCAGGATATTCCTGCCGCCGCTACGGCGTAGCGACGGCACCTCTCCCTTCTTTCCGCGGCTTTTGTCCTCGCTGCCTGGTTGCTTGAACACCTAGAACCCCTCTTACCGGCCATGGCGAAAGCAAGGAGCTACCAGCAAGAAAGATGTGCCTGTATCTGGAGAATTGTGGACGTGGGGTGTTCGATGAGTAGGTAGCTTTTTATAACATATGCACACCAGTCAGATGGTCAAACGGAGTAACCGGCGCCTCGAATTCTCCCAATCTCTCTTAAATACCTCGAACTCTGCACGCCTGGGAAACACCAGTACTATGATTTCGTCTCCCCGTGCGTTCGTCCACACCACAACCACTCAACTTCTTTCCAATGGTCCGTACATATTCAACATAAAACATCTAAAACATAGTTAACTTACTGTGTACGTCTGTCTGTATTCTAGAGACCTTACTGTCGAATTCATACCATTCTCCATTCACATTTTTTGTTTTGAAATGATATTTATATCAAAATCTAACTCAAGGTGACTCGTTCATGACGCTACTTAGTACAGAACCGTGGCTATACGGACTTCAGGCCCGCGTTTTGCTTGAAAAACATGTGATCGTGATTTGCGTTCTTTTCTTGAAAAACGTGCCTTCTACATCCACGCGTCTGTGCGCCTAACAACCAAGGAACGAACCCTGACGGTGCCTTTGTGGGCTGAACGCCCGTGCATCTCCGTTTGATCGAGTCGACGGAATTATTCGGAACACAAACACACGGGAGCGTGGCTCTATATTAGACGGTAGCATGCCTTTAACCACTTCACGCCCGTGCCTGTGACCCTTAACATTGCCACGAACATCCACGCCATCGCCAGTATACAAGTCATGTCGCTACCTGGTACAGAACCGTGGTTGTATTCACTTCACGTCCGTGCTTCTAATAAAAGAAGCGCCACGCAACTCAGCACGATGTCGTGGCTTTTAAAAACAAGGAGCTTACGCTTTTAAACACCTCGAATGTGCAAACTAAACTTTTAGCGTTAACATATAAACCCATTCCGCTTTGTTTCCATAAAAAACATACGAAACGTGACGCTCCGACAGACCCAACCATGCCCTCGTGGCATTCATGTCCGTGCCTCTTCTTCTGAACGACTCAACGGAATCATTTCGAACACAAAAAGAGGATACCATGCCTTGCCTTCCTGCGACCCATGACCGTGCGCAGAATATACCACACCAGTGTCTCTCGAATAGGCCATTTCGTGCCTCACAGAGTAAACAGTGGGTGTTCACCATGACTTTGAACCAAACTGTGCCCTTGTGCGATTAACGCCCGTGCCTCTCCATCTGATCGAGTCGACGGAATTATTCTGAACACAAACACAGACGAGCGTGTCATCTATATTATACCATTTCCAAATAACAGTCTCAACAGAATCATTTCGAACACAAATACAGGAATTAACTTGCACGCGTCTCTAGGTGACACCTTAGTGAAAACGTCCGTAACACATGCAGGCACGAACGTGACTCCCCCTAATATAAAACAGTGCCTCCATGGAACACAGCACGGTGACTCTCCACAACAAAGCAACGAGTTGACAAGGAAAACATTTACATACACAGCGTCAGGAACGTGCCTGTTGCATTAGTAACACAGTGCCAACTGGGCTTCACCTCCACGCACCTCATAGTGACTCGCCAGAGAAAATGCGTGTAACACATGCATGAACAAACGTGACTCTGGCTAATAAGCAGACTTGCCTCCGCCGGATTCACATCCATTCCTCTCGAATAGAATGAGTGAGTGCAATCATTTCAAAATACCAAAAGCATACACCCATGGTAATATGTGACTCTGACTGTGCGTAATGCAACCCTATGCCTCTGTCAGCTGACCGGTCGTGCCTCTCCGTCTGAACGAGTCGACAGAAGCATTCGAAATAGAAACACGGGCGAGTGTGCCTCTATATCAAACAACACCATGCCTTTGTGGGACGCACGCCAGTGCCTGTGACCCAAAATATTTCCAAGAGGCATGAAAGTCCACGCGTTTATGAGTACAAGTCATGACGATACTTAGTACAGAACCGTGGCTATACGGACTTCAGGTCCGTGTTTTGATTGAAAAGTGTGGCATCGTGATGTGCGTTCTTTGCTTGAAAACCGTGCCTTCTACATCCACGCGTCTATGCGCCTAACAAGCAAGGAACGAACCCTGACGGTGCCTTTGTGGGCTGAACGCCCGTGCCTCTCCGTCTGATCGAGTCGACGGAATTATTTGGAACACAAACACACGGGAGCGTGGCTCTATATTATACGGTAGCATGCCTTTTAGCGACGCACACTCGTGCATGTGACCATTAACACTGCCACGAACATCCACGCCATCGTCAGTGCACAAGTCATGCCGCTGCCTGGAACAGAACCGTGGCTGTATTCACTTCACGCCCGTGCTTCTAATAAAAGAAGCGCCACGCAGCTCAGCACAAAGCCGTGGCTTTTAAAAACAAGGAGCTTACGCTTTTAAACACCTCGACTGTCGAAACGGCCACTCGCAAAGTAAACTTTTAGCGTTAACATCTAAACCCATTCTGCTTTGTTTTCATAATAAACGTATGAAACGTGATGCTCCGACAGATCCAACCATGCCCTCATGGTATTCATGTCCGTGCCTCTTCTTCTGAACGAGTCAACGGAATCATTTCAAACACAAATACAGGATACCATGTTGTGCCTTCCTGGGACCCGTGACCGGGCGAAGAATATACAACACCAGCGTCTCTTGAATAGTCCATTCCGTGCCTCACAGAGTAAACGGTGGATGTTCACCATGACTTCGAACCAAACTGTGCCTTTCTGCGATTAACCCCCGTGCCTCTCCGTCTTATCGAGTCGACGGAATTATTCTGAAACCAAACACAGACGAGCGTGACTCTACATAATACCACACCATGCCTATGCCTCTCCACTCACTGTGCCTCACAGAATATACAGAGTCACACTGGCCCGTGTTTCTGTCGAAACAGTGAACAGTGGGTGTTCACTGTTGAAGCTGACCGGACGTGCCTCTCCGTCTGAATGAGTCGACAGAAGCATTCGAACCAGAAAGTCCACGAGTTTAAGAGTACAAATCCTGACCCTACATGGACTTCAGGTCCGTGTTTTTCATATTCGTGTCCCTCGAATCGGCCATGCTTTCACCTTCTTGTTTTGGCACCGTGACGTGCGTTAGTTGCTTGAAAAACATGACTTCTACATCGACGTGACTGCGTGCCTAATGTGGCTCAGCCTAATGGGAAAACGTGACTCAATAGACTCGACGCCCATGCGTATCCAAGTGAACGAGTAAGAGGAATCATTTGAACCAAAACTACGCAAGGTTCGGCAAAACGTGCTCACCACGGGGGAACGAAGTGCCTCTGGTGGAAGCACAACCGTGCTCCTACTACTAACATGCGGCATCCATGACCCTAGCCTACTCATCTACATGTACCAAGAGAATGTTTTGATCACGTCCATTCCTCTCCAACAGAACGAGTGAACGGAATCATTTGGAAATACCAAAAGCATACACCCGTGGTAACGAGACTCTGACCAATGCGTTAACATGCTTCCCTTGAGTTCATGTCCATGCCTCTCCGATTGAACTGGCAACCGGAATCATCTGAAACACAAAGAACTATGAAAGGTGACTCTAAGAAACGCCAAACCATGCCCCTGTGCATCACACAACAACACTAAAATCAAAAAACGCTAACATCCCACAGACTAAGAGTTAAGAAGGCCAAGCAAAAAAACAAGCTCATCGAAGTACACAGAAAGATGCAGCACTCTCGATGTCCAAACCTACGGTCTAAGATAAGAGACGCTTCCCCTTTTTCCATAGGAGGATGAGCGCTGGTGGCCTCACTTCCATGCGACTCACCATGGAACGTCATAGAAAACGTCTGTAACACAAGCAGGAACGAACGTGACTCTAGGTAACACCAAACCATGCCACCGTGGATGTCACCACACTAAAATAAAAACGCTCCAGCAGTTGAGCAAGCAAGGAAAAAAACAAGACCATCAAAGCCCACAGAAAATTACACCAATCTTGATGTCCAGACGGACGGTCGAAGATTCGAGACGGTTCGACCATTTCCCTCTCTCCCTCCACTACTTTCTTGCTTTTGCTTTCGCACCAAAAATCTCGAACACTTCACCAGTTCCCCTCTCTTGAACACCCTCGTCTTTCCTTTTGCCCGCTTTGTCCAATCCAGCAGACCAACCAAAAATCCAAATCGCGTTCGCCTCACCCACCAGCCGCCATCCACTTCAAGATACAAGCAGTCAGTCGGTGCCCGCGAAAGCATCAAAAACCTCTCCCGGCGGCGGTGGCGACTGACGGTTCGGTCACGACAAGAAAAGGGGAAGGCATCTTGCAAGAGTGCAGACAAGTTCCCCAAAACCCTCGATGATTCAATCACATGAGATCAACTCAGCAAACATAATCTCAACTAAGAGGCCATTCAAGCGAGCAAGCAAGGAAATTGAGAAAGTCAACGCTCCAGCACTTGTTCCAAGAGATTTCATTTACAAAGAAAAGGCCATGCAACTCTATAGATATCTGATGAGCCGACAAGGACAGAAACAATGCGGACAGTAAGAAGATTCTCCTTGTTCCATGGAAACGATTACACAGAGCTGCACATTCTCTAACATCCAACTAACCATTCACTCACCTAATTCTAAACCCTCCTTGCTTACAGAGAACAGCTATATAAAACCTCAAAGAGCGAAGGCTACATTTCAGGAAAATCCTTCATGGAACAAGCAGGGAAAGGAAACGCACAAATGGAGGGCTCCATGCTAAAGGCGTTACTGGACGAATGGACAGAATAGAAACAGTTCAACCCAGACGTCAGAACTGTACTCCCTGCAGAATTCGCAAATGTATGCATACCTCACCCACAAAAACACCTCTGTCATTACTATGGTAGAATATTTAACTAATACCACACACTCTCTTTCTTGAAGATGGTGCTAGGTCTCAATTATAAAAGAGGGGAGCTATCAGAATTCAACGAAGACGATGCACTACAAGCATTTGAACAACTCGTGCGAGGTAAAAACATCCTACACTCGAAGATGGAAAGTTCGGAACTATTACTGAACACACGACTTATTCTCCTTGAGCTTCAACAATTAAATGAAATTCAATTTTTACATCAACAACGATCTCCTCTCTCAATGTAGATCATGATACCTCATCACACGGGCAAGCACTACACGCTATATGTAATGAACAAGTGCAGAGATAGCATCGACATCCTTGACTCACTGAACTATGTAAACTATGTTGATTTGTCTTGGAGTAAACACCATGTGCATCAAGCAGAACTGGTACGTACTTTTTGTACATTGATTTATTCTTTTCCTCGCGATAGTATGATACTCTTACTTTTATCAATGTCGCACCCAAACAACAAAACAAAAATGCAATCACAGATGAGAAGGATGTCGGTGCTGATGAACAAGTACCACCAACTAAAAGACAAGAACAAACCAGACTGGGCAAGGATAGCAGAAAGGCCTCACAGGATCTGCACACCAAAGCAAGAAGGAACACAATGTGGACACTTCACGGCCCAATTTGCGAAACACCGGAATGGGAAAGAACTGGTCAAGGACAAAGAGGATTTTCATGTAAGTTACCAGTACATGCACGTCAAATTACTTGATTTCTTTATTACCGCAATTAGTTTATTCACAATGGTGGACACCACGTAACTATAAACCATGCATTTTGACACGCCTGCAGCACAGCAAGGTGGATGCCGAATGGAAACCAGAGTACGTATACACACTCATATTCGGTAAAACCAACCAAATAAAGCACAATCAACTTCCTGAAAAAATCAAAGTTTTCAAACCAGAGACTACAAACCTTTTTTCGCCCATGAAAGGTAATATAACTATTTTCATTTTTACCATTAGTCAACATGACAGGAGCTTCAAATATATATTCTAGAAGCAACAGCCATAAATTTTTATCTGTTTTGACAGAGCGAGACGAACAGAACCAGGATCAATCAATGAGCACCAACAAATACCCACAACACAGGCATTTCTTCAAACACGTGCGTAAGGCAAACGAGCTCTACGACATAGTCATGAGTGACACATGGCAGGACAAATTCAAAAGGTGACCTGGTTCCTTTTCCAACTGAAATTAGTTAAAGTAACGCGGCAATCACACAAATAAGTTGCAGACTAAGGCATAGCCTAGTGGTGGGGAGGGGTTGATGCCTTCCCACCCACCCAGGTTCAAGGCATGGTACTTGCAATTTGGGTTTGTTGCACCAATTATACTGTAGGGGGTTCCCTTACAGTCTTTCTATGAAAAAAAATCACACAAATAAGACAGAAACTAGAAAGAACCTTGAATTCCTTTTTATCAGCTTGCTTGTAAGTGACATTCTAAACAAAATTTTCTTCTACTGTTTTTCCTGTAAGCAAAGAAGTAGTATTCTCGGGAGAACAACCATAGGGGAACAACGCAACTCTCACTGGATCAAACCTAAAGGAAATTTTTGGGCCTGCGAACAAGAAAAAACGTAAAGGAATGGAAAAGAAGGTGCTCGATGAGTTAGCAGAAGCATGGGAGGGAAGCAAGCAAACTAAATACAAAAGACATAGACTATTATTAGGCCCAAGCTTTGCAGAGGTAAATTTCAAAACAAAAAAAAACCACAAGGATCATACAAACTTGTCTTTTTGCAACGATTGTTTAATCTCCTGGTACCGATCTATTCTTTCTAATTCGTTTTACTGGTTTTTTATCTGTTGCCTGCAGAATATTCTGGGTTTAAAGGATAAAAGAAAACCTATGACGCACTTCACAGATGATTTCAAACGAGAGAAGGATGCCTTGGTTCCTTCGTTCCTTAAGAAATGTCAATTAGACAAGCTCAAAACAACAAAAATGGTAATAGCGTTAAAACTATATTCTAAACTCTCCTATAGCAATAAAACTCTCCTCTAACAAAATAAAAATAAGCATTTCAAACAAAATACTATATTCTAAACTCTCCTCTAACAATAAAACTTTTGTACCGCAGGTATTCATGCCATTTGAAAAGGAAGACCGATACACACTATTAGTGCTCGACAAATATAGAAGGAAGCTTCAAATCGTTGAGCCTGAAGAAACCTCTCTCGAAGAATTGAAGAGGCAAGAATGCCTGAAAAAACTACGTGATCTCCACGTGCGTGATGGCAAACTAAGTAAGCAAATTGCTGACATGCAAATCAACGAAGCCAACAAAGAAAAGGAGCATAACAAATACCACAACCATAAAGATAGACTGGTAAGAATTATAAATAACAGCGTCTTTCGGTTTTACAAATTACAGTACATGTCTCTCTAAAACAAAAACAAAATGCAATTCCCAGGTGCCCAAGTTCAAGGCAGTATACGAAATATTACTCTGTGAAAAATTCTAAAAGGAAAAGACTAAATGGGAAGTTCAATTTTTAAAGGACGTTCCAAAGGTGAACAAAGGTGAAACCCCGTTTGCTGTTCTAAGGTTCGCACATCTCTTTGATGGCAACCACTTCGTCGAAGAGATAGATAATTTTGATGTAAGTGTTCGCTTAAAACTCGCTATAAATCTGCAAGATATCATACAACTGCATGACCTAATTCTGATGTGTTTTTTCTCCTTATTTTTCACTGATTTTTTATAGGATCGCATGGAACAATGGAAAGCACAACAACTGTGCAGGCTACTATTTAGCGATCAAAATACAATCGAACCCAGCAAAATGGGCGATGAGATTAGAAAGATCTACGATGACATCAAGGAAAAGGAATAAAAAGTTGTTGATAAGCGAACAAGCCTAACTCCGTCAAAACATCAGAAAACGGTTTAACCGCACATCATACTGTGATAATGAAGCAACAGACTCTTTTTATTGATGTAGTTCCTTGATTCTTCATTAACCAAGCATTCGAACACAAGCCGGTGCCCCAAGTCCGTCCCTAGACATACGTGCATCACGTCAACGCGCAGATACTCTACATACTCCTCACGCGTGACCGCCAGGTGACTTTGATGTTTCGCAAACATTCCTCCTCTCTACAACCGTGTGCTGCCGAATGCCACCAACCTACAGCATGCATCTGGCTTGAGTACAGACGTGACTCTCTAAATGAGTATTCAAACAATTGCACGTGGTGCCACCCACTCACGCTGTTAGAGGCCTCACTCCTGTGCATCCACAATGGTGCCTCTCCTACCACACCACCATGCATCCAGAGGGTTGAGGGCCACTGATGCCGCTCGAAGCCCCACACCACTCCATGCCCGTGATGCCAGATCACGCGTGACTTTCTAGAGACTTGACAACCGTGACTCCCTAACTGCGTATTCGGAAGCATGCTTCTGGTACCACACTTTTGAACATCCACAGTATTGATAGCTGTTTGAAACAACAAAAACCCAACTTCCGTGCCTGTTGAGTCTTCACCTCCATGATTTCTGTGCCTGCATCCACGTACCTAACGTGTCACACCCCGCGACACTTACATGCTCGCGATACCACGCCCGTGTCTCTTCACAAACGTCACTACAGTGCATCCTGTGCCTTGCGTACCTGCATCCAGGTGCCTCTCTCACATGACACTTGCGATTACTCTTACATGCCCCATCGTGTCGCACAACCTTGGCTCTGCACACTTCCAAACCGTGACCCTGTAACTATGTATTCTGAGCTCACCTCTGCTACTCCGTCCACGTGACTCTGGATGGATGCTTGTGGTGCCTTCATTTCTGTAGAGACTTCAATTCCGTGCCTCCGACACCTGCACTAACACACGCCGGTGGCTCTACAGACTACAAACCTGTGCCTCTCTAACTGTGTATTCCAACCCATGCCACTCCTCAAGAAGCCGCGCTTGTGTGCACAACTAATCTGTACTTAGCGTAAAAAGACTACTTTTTATTTAGTTGATTTTAGACGAAAAAGCAACATTACTAATTCAAAATCACAAGATTGCTGAATAAACATAGTACTTAGCAAGCCAAACAACTTGTTCAATCGCATAAACAAACTACAAACTTCACATAAGCAAACTTGTTTAACCTCATACAGATGACATTAGAAACTGCTTCGTCCTAACAGAAGTAAACTACGAACCTGAAACAATAGAAAGGACAAGCAGAAACACGAGCAACTCCACGACCTGTTTTCTATGTTTTCGTCATCACTAGTAGGCGTAGTAAGGATCGTCATAATTCTTCTCTGCCTCTTTTGCACTCTCTAGTCCTTCTCTGATGCTTTTAATTCTCTTCCAAGACTTGTAGGTGGCGTACGCATCTATCGCTGCATACTCGATGAGGTAATTTGGCAGTGGGCTGATCCCCCACAGTTTATGGTCTTCAACCCTGTCAATCTTATCCTTCATCTGTTTGTAGAATGGGTGGATCACGCTCCCTGCAACATCAGCCAAAGAGTGGTACCTCTTTCTTCCCTTGAACGGAACTCTCCATTTGCGCTGGATGTCGATGTACTTGTCGGGGTTGATCTCCAAACCAGAACTTCGCAGCATCTCTTTGTCACCTTCAATACTGAAGCCGGCAAAGGTGTAGAACCTGTCCTCCTTCAGGAACAGGCGCAGGCTCTTGGGCCTGCAAGGGGGATGACACATTTAAGGTGGATCCATCAAGTATCCATCAAGTAAATACTTATATAGTACGTACAATTTGTGGACGGAAAAATTTCAGAAACTGCTATGCAGAGTTCACAAACACAAGCACAAGCACAGCATGTCATTTTTATTTTTGGTACTTACACTTGAATAAATGACCTATCTACTCCTTACCCACGCTAACACATCAATTCAAGAAACTGAACTACACTAGAACATCAAATATAGAAACTACACTAGAACAGAAAGTGCACTAGAACATCAAGTTCAGAAAATAATCTCATACATCAAATTCATAAATTAATCTAGTGCATCAAATACATAAACTGATCTGGTGAGTCAAGTTCAAAATCTATTCTGCTGTATATACTTCAGAAACTTCACTGATACATCAATTCAATAAACCAATTTAATCAAATTTCAGGGTGAAATGCTAATTAAACACAAACATGGAGATGTTGAAGCTGTAGGATGGTTCACCATTTTGTTGCCGTGGTGATGTGGTATACCAGACAGAGTTCCTCCACGCGTAACTGCAGAACCGCTGCCCTCTGCGGAGGTTTGTCTTCCCTGGTATACTCGACATCAACGCCAATGAACTGAGGGTACAAGCCGCAGACCATCTTCAGGATCCTGCTGATCATCTTGTCGGCTTCGTCAGGATTGCTGGTGCATACGACATCCAGCTTTTCCTTGTCGTGGATGCCAACCTCCTTGAGGTGCACCTAGTAGTCGTGCTTCTGACCGGGGACCTGAACGTCGTCAACCTCGGTGCTCTGGTCGGACGTCTCACCACGCGGACGCTTGGCAGACGGTTCCTCCGCCATTACGCTCCTCCAGCAATGGTGGCCTTGACACAGAGATTGTGAGAGTTGCTAGTTGAGATGGAGCGGCAATAGTGTTTTCGTAATTGAGCGGCTATGGAAGCGCAGTTGCCCTTTTGTGCCAAGGTTTGGGTCGAGGAGGAGGCGGTTGGACGAGGCCTCGTCGTGGTAATGAGGGCAGTAGACATGCGCTCGCGGTTGCTGTGCGCCGGGGAAACCGCCGAGTGGCAGTGCTCGCGGTTGCCGGGAAAAAGCAACTGTTAAATCGTCCAATTAAGCACGTAACAAATGTTTTTGCGTAAACCATTCAAGCACACACTGCACTGGCACGCTTAGATAGTGTGCACTGCGTTCAGATACTAAGCACGTACTATGTTGAACTCCTCGCACCTTTCCAGACGCACGCCGCTACTACTGCACGACCAATGCTCTCTGACTACTATTCGCACCGATGCCTCTACTACCACAGTTCCCGACGCATCACTCTCACGTGCCCGTGGTGACACACGCTCGTAACTCTAAAGACTTCACAACCGTGACTGTCTGAGTAAGTCTTTAGATGCATGCCCCTGCCACTACACATTTGTTCATCCACAGAGTTGATACCAGTGCCTCTATAATTCCAATCGTGACTGTCTGAGTAAGTCTTCAGATGCATGCCCCTGCCACTACACATTTGTGCATCCACAAAGTTGATACCAGTGCCTCTATAATTCCAACGTCGGTGCCTGTAGAGCCTGGTGTTCCGTGCCTCACATGTGTATTAAGACGCTACATCAAACAAAAAAAACAAAGCCAGGCGGCACAAATCTTGATGCTAAAATCAGACCATCGAAGATAACAGACGGTTCCATCATTTCCATCTCTCCCACCTCCACTACTCTCTTGCTTCCTCTCTTCCACAGTAAATCTCGAAACATTCCGCACTCACACAAGGTCTCCTCTTAGGTTCAGTACTTCAGTGCCTCATGTACATGCATCCGTGCCTCCTGTGCCTTCAATGCCGTGCCTCAAGTGCCTACATCCACGTGCCTCGCGTGACACTTGCCGTGACTCCTATGGGGCCCGTCGTGCCACACCCACGTCACTTCACAAACGTGGTTCTCTAACCGGGTAGTCAGACCCATGCCTCTGCCGGCACACATATGTGCATCCAGAGAGTGCACAACCGTAAATGCACAAAACACACGTACGTGCCTATTGTGGATTCACCAATTCTGCCTTCCGTAACTGCACCCACGTGCCTCAAGTGCCTAACGTAATAGCATGCGCAGTGACTCTTACATGGCCCCACTGCCATGCCCGCGTCGCTCCCGAGACTTCACAACCGTGCCTCTTTAACCGAGCATTCTAACACATGCCTCTGCCACCGCACTCTTGTACATCCTTAGCGTTGGTACCCGTGCCTCCAAAAGCAGCATGTCTGTGCTTGTATTTCCTTCATTTCCGTGCCTCCTATGCTTACATCCACGTGCCTCACGCGACTCTTGCCTGTCCCGTGGTCCTCTAACTGCCTATAGAACCCACACTTCCGTGCCTCCTGTGCCTGAATGTACGTGCCTCTAGAACCTGCACTTCCGCGCCTCGTGTGCCTGCATCCACATGCCTCTAGAGAGGCTCCAATTCATCACTACCACATGACTTCACAACCGTGGTGCCTTGATTTCTGTGCCTTACGTCCTTGCACCCATGTGCCTCACGCGACACTTGCTGAGACTCTTACGTGCCAAGTACTGCGACACCCACGTCACTTCACAACCATGGTTCTCTAACCGAGTACTCAGACCCATGCCTATGTCGCCACTCTTTTTTTGCATCCAGAGAATGCACGTACGTGCCTGTGGTGCATTCATTTATGTGCCTTATGTACCTAAAACCACGTGCACAACATGACACTTGCCGAGACTCTTACGTCCCCCGTAGTGCCACACCCACGTGAGTTCACAACCATGGTTCTGCAACCGAGTACTCGGACCCATGCCTCTGCCGACACACTTTTGTGCATCCAGAGAGTGCACGTACGTGCCTGTGGTGCCTTCATTTCTGTGCCTGCACGTACCTGCACCCATGTGCGAAACTGGACATGCGTGGCTCCTGATACTTCACAACCGTGCCTCTGAAACATCCTGACACGTGCGTCTGCCACTGCATTATTTTGGCATACGCAGGGTTGATACCCCGTGCCTCGATAAGCCGCAAGTCCGTGCCTCCGTTGCCTTGAATGCCGTGCCTCCTATGCCTACATCCACGTGCGCAACGTGACACATGCCACGGCACTTACGTGACCCGTAGTGCCACACCCACGTGACTTCACAACCGTGGTTCTCTAATCGAGTACTCGGAACCATGCCTCCGCCGCAAAACTTTTCGTGCATCCAGAGAGTGCACGAACGTAACTGTAGTTCCTCCATTATTGTGCCTTACATACATGCACCCACGTCCGCAACGTGACACTTGCAGAGACTCTTACGTGCCCCGTAGTGCCACACCCACGTGACTTCACGACTGTGGTTCGGTGACCGAGTAGTCAGACCCATGCCTCTGCTGCCACACTTTTGTGCATCCATAGACTACACACCCATGACTTGAGAAAACACACGTACGTGCCTGTTGTGGATTCACCTTTGCTCCCTTCAGTGCCTGAACCCACGTGCCTAACGCAACATACGCCGTGACTCTTAAATGGCCCCACTGCAACGCCCGCGTCACTCCTGAGACTTCACAACCATGCCTCTTTAACGGCGCTTCTAACACATGCCTCTGCCACAGCACTATTGTACATCCTCAGCATTGATACCCGTGCCTCCAAAAGCAGCATGTCCGTGCCTGTATTGCCTTCATTTCCGTGCCTCCTATGCTTACATCCACGTGCCTCACGCGACTCTTGCCTGTCCCGTGGTTCTCTACCTGCTTGTAGAACCAACACTGTCGTGCCTCCTGTGCCTGCATCTACGTGCCTGTAGAACCTACACTCCCGAGCCTAACATCAGAAAAACGGATCTTGATGCTCACACGGACATTTGAAGATTACAGACGGTTCGATGGTTTCCATCTCTCCCTCCCTCTTCTACTAGCTTGCTTCCCCTTCCGCAAAGTAAATCTCGAAACCTTCATCACTCCCGCAAGCTCTCCTCCTTCCTTCTGCACACAAACACAAATTCGAAATCGAGTTCGCGTCACCGAACAAACCGCCACCGCGTTCCCCAACCACCCTCCAATCCGACATACACACAGCCACACACTGCCCGCGAGAACACCAATAACTCCGCCGGCTGCGGCGACCGACGGCGAGGACTTCGACAGCGGCGGCGGAAATCGCAACGAAAAAAGAGCAACGACACAATAAGCGGATGGAACCATAGAACACCGCACAACTAACTGAAGGTAATTATCATTCTATCCCACTCCATTCCACCGGGTAGATCGTAGTGATTTTTCAACTTCAAGGAGCAGCAACCCTAGCCACCGCTACCAAGGAGTTTTCCAATAACCTAAAATCAATTTGTCTAACAAATTGAACTGCCGGAGAGATGAGATTTAATAGAAATGCTACAGCTCTCCGCCCTGGAATTTTCACCATACGATATGTGCTCAAAGGTACTAAACCTAAAACGTCACTAACTAGAATACATCGATAGATCCAAACCGCGCAAGCATCCTGAGAGGCCAAAACCTGATAACCGTACGACATTTTCTACATGTTTGTCCCTTCAATGTAACCGTTTTTCAAATTAACTGCCTCTAGTCTGAAAAACCGTGAACACAGAATAGCTGTACCCTGTGCTTCTAGGGAAAAACAACCCATGCCTCTCTATACATACAAATTTGTTTTCACACAATGCAGCTTTTTTTTCTGTGACACTCGACTCTGCTTCTAACACCTGCCCATTTTTTACGCAGCAATGAGAAATCCTCACGAAGAAGCTAAAACCCAGCAAAATACTGACGAAGACCCTGCTGAACAGCATGCAATCCAGCAAGCTCCTGTCAAAGGTTTGACCAAAAGAGTCCACTGTCAATCTGCAAAAAACTGTATTGAGACATTAATAACTTAACTGCTATCCTTGACAAGAATAACTTAACTATGTCTACAAATAAAACTACCTGCCACTTTTTTTATATTTCTTTATAGAAAACACTAAAAATGTTCGCACACTATCTTATATTAAATTAAAAAACAGTTTAACTTACTAAATAAATCTTCAACTCTCATTGATGATATTCCTTCCATTATGAAATATCACCTGCAGAGTGCATTTCTGTCTCAGAAAATGCTTCACCCTAACTTCACTTCCCAAGCTCCACTCATAACCATAATTAATTTTTTTTCAATACCCTTATTAGCTCAATCGGCAGTAGTAGAAATAACCTTTCTTAACCCAAAAAAGAAAACTAAAAACCCCCTTTTGGGAATTTCACATTCCTTATGCATAATCGTGGAAGATATATATTTTAAATGTGTATAAAATATTTTCGGACAAAAGAATATCATTTTTCGTTACCTGGTCATTATGCAAGACACAAAGACGGTGATATTGATAGCACACAAACACAAAGCATATCTCCTCATTCATCAGAAAAGGACACAGAACAGAACATGAGGAACAAACCACCTGCGACAGAAATGGTAACTTACACCAGGCTCAACAGGATTAAACACCTAGCAACAAGCAAAAAAAAGAGAAAATCAGATACCAACACTGTTTTTACTCCTAGAGCAAAAATGCAAAAGAAAAAGGACAATGCTGAAAACATCGTCGACACTGGTACCTTGCAGCATCAGCCATTACCTCTAATGGTACTCCCGCCAACAGAACCAACCGGCACGAAGAAACAAGCTGAACGCAAGAAGAAAAACAAACGACAAAGGGTAGAAAAAGAACAAGACAATACCAACAGCAAAGGTTCAGATGTCAATGATGACGACGACGACAGACAGCATGATGCAGATTTCATTCCTACAGACGGCGACGATGCCGAAGAGCACGACAGCGACGCAGAACATGACGACGATGTAAAAACACACTTATGCACTAATTTTGAATACCACTATTCAGCACTAGGGATCTAACATTCCTTTTTAACAAAACCCTTTCTTTTTTTCTTCTGAAGCAGCCCAAATCAGGCAAGAAGGACAGAAAGAGAAGAAAGACAAGCGGTAAAGAACTGGTAGTACCAACAGTTGACGAAGAACAGCAAGAAACAGACAAAGAGAAATGCCAAATCAAGGCAGGGGCAGCACATGTCAAGAAAGCATGGAATTTACTTAAAGACCGTCACAAGAAAGATATTAGGATGGTAGGATTTGGCAGCATAGAGAACTGCAAAATAACGGGCTCCATCTGCAGACCGCTTGCAGCACACATCTACGACAACCTCAACACAGAAACCATGACAATAACCTTTGGTGATGCTAGTGAAGACAAAAAAATCAAGATTACAAAGGAAGCTACTCACAAGGTGTTTGGATACCCAAACGGCACGCAAAGGTCAGCACCAAGGCCAGAGACTAGCCCAACTTCAATGAAAGAACTGATGTCAGACCTTGGCTTCAAATATACAAAATTCGCACCAAAACAACTGTTCGAGAAGCTACAAATATTGGTGGAAATAGATGACGAAGAATCAAACAGGAAATCAGTTAAAATATTTTTCCTTATTTTTTTCCACAATGTTGTCTGCGGGTCAAGCGCCGCTATCTTCGCCCAGACAGCTATAATGGTCAAGGACATGGACTATCCAGAAATGGCAAAGATGGATTTCTGCGAGGTAATCGTCGAATGTATTAGGGAAGGAGCCAAGACATGGCAGAAGCACAGGATGTTGCCTCAGGAAGAAAAGAACAAAAAGCACGTCGATGGTTTGGCACAGGTACCAGTAATCATGTACCTTGACTCCCTGCTGCTGCCAACCGACACAAAAGAAATGCGGAAGATTGCAAAGACAATGGACAAAACCTCATTAACACGAGCAAACCATCTCAAAGAGAGTGACCTAGCGAAAATAGCTAGAGCAGACATGAAAACAGACGGAAAAGCACTACCAGATGACTATGAATTTGGCAAGATACAGGTATAGCTCTGTTGTACATAAATCAGTCCTTCCCTTTTTAAAAACAGTTTCCATTCTAATCAACTCCATTCCACTG
Source organism: Aegilops sharonensis (assembly GCA_904067115.1). Lineage (NCBI taxonomy): Eukaryota > Viridiplantae > Streptophyta > Magnoliopsida > Poales > Poaceae > Aegilops > Aegilops sharonensis. Next base: position 797,615,807 of record LR880970.1, read on the forward strand.
AAACGATGCAGACATGGAAAGGAACAGCAGAGAGGATCTTCTATACCAGCACAGCATCAACTTCGTCTTCAATTCACCAGATAGCAGGAGAACATCGTAAAGACAACAACACCAGCACACAACCAAACTGCTACCACCTCCACCCAAGCGCCGGCGCGAACCACGTATCGGCACCAGTGGAAGCACATAACCAAACAAAAACATCAGCACAGGACCAGAAGAAAGATTCCAAAGGATAAACAAATTGTTGGAAAAAGTGCTCCATGAAGCAGAACAGTTACCCGCAGTAATCACCAGGGCTAAACACCGATGCAACAAAAAAGAAGAGATATTGGATGAAAAAAACAAGCACAAAGTCGTGCAACAAACAACTGCCCTGATGGATTCTGTAGAACAACTTAGACAATTTCAGGACAAAGTTTGCACAAGGTACCTCACAGACAACGCGACCCTGCAGACGCTAGAGCAAGCAGTTCCAGCAGCATCAAGTAGACTAGTCGATGCCAACCGCACAATGAAATAGTAGCCACAACAGAACAAAGAAAAAGGAGAAAAGGTAAGAAATAAGAAGAGGACGAAGAGAGGAAGAGAAGAACAAAATCAAGGGACGTGGGCATTGACAAGAAGAAGATAAAGCGGCAAAAACAGATAAATAAATAGTAATGCATGGTGCCATCCGCAAGCAAAACCCTGTTTTCATACCTTAACTGAAAAGAGTTGTGTCAATGCTTTCAGGAACGTACCAATAGCACGCCAGGCCAAGATGAACTCCAATAGCAGGATGGTGTCAACAACCCCAAAAACAAGAATGAACGCAACAAACAAAGCAACCTCACAATAGACAGTGCTACAACAACAACTACCCCAACACAAGCACAAGATATGATCGACGTCAGAACCAGTGAAGAGGTCAGTATGAACATCCATTTTTCCTTTCAAAACTGGATAGAGTTATAAGTTAACTGACAAACCTCCAACAAAATATAGGCTCAGCTGGAGAACAATCAAGTCAGCAGTCCCGTCAACCAAATGCAAGAGGCTGACCCACAATCAACCGTTAGCATAACAAACGACAAAGAAGAAGAAAACAACGAAGAGGAGGTAAAATTCCACAGCCCACTACACCCCACACCGGAAAATCATAATGGCAGGAAAGAAAGTGAACCACAAACTCAGATTGTTTGAACTCTAGGTATCACAATCACTGCAAGACCAAGAGACAACCAGTGTTGAAATTGAACCCCATAGTGAACCTCAAACAGACGAAGGAGTCACAGAACAGGAAGTTTGTGCACAAGAGATTTCCAGTGCCGTGACATTGCAGATCACCATCACGAGTGCAAAGGAGAAAACCCAAGATATCCATGCCGATGAGAAACTAGAGACTGTTATACCTGGCAAAGAAACAGTCGATGAAGACACGAATAACCCAGTCATCAACACAGAGGTAAATAATCAACAACAAACCCTTTTCAAACCATTTATGATGTCTGAACTACGTAATACACCCCACCACCGCAATACAAGGATTATAAGGGATGTCTGACCCTTTTCTTTGAACAAATGCAGGAAACAAACAAGTACATTGATCTCGAAGATCAAGAAGCAGCGCAACCAAAGGAAACTGGAAAACACACAGAACTTCAAACAACAACATCTGAAGAGGTGAGGTTACAAACCTGAGGCACAAATGAAGTTCAAACTATAATTTCAATTTTTTATTGAACAGGAAGAGGAAGCAACCGAAAGCACTCGCATAGACATTGAACAAGAAAAATTAGAGGACAGAACGAGACAAGGAGAAGCCATAGTTCCAGCAGTTGACAGTCCTGCAAATCCAGAGAAAGAGGTCTTATAAAAAAAAGTAACTCAACAATCAGAGATGCACCCATTTCTTAAATACTTTTTGTGTTGGTGCAGGCACAAGAAGCTCGGGAGAGCACCAACAATCAAGACCATCAAACACAACCAGAGGAGCCCAATGAACAACCCGAACATGTTCATCAAACGGTAGACAATAATGCCACTAAAGACCAAGCCACCAAAAGTTCACTCACCAAACAACAGCTACCAGAGACAGCGCCAGCGTCAATGGTTGAAAAGGTAAAGTTATGAAACCTGCAAGCATGAAATTATAAAATTGCCGCGTGCACAATCAAATAAACTCCAACCTACCACACATGTACTCACTCCAATGCACTCTCACTTTGCCACCTCTATATTTGAACAGCTGCAAGAAAAAAACAAGGTCAGTGACGATGAACAGCAAAAAAAGAGCAAGAGAAGGACCCAAAAACACCACTCAACGAAGAACACGTAGAACAATCAGTAGTAACAAGTACAGAGGTGAAAACACATAATACTTCTGAATGATCTTATAGTTCAAAAATACGCATTTCACATTTCACTACTTTCCTCGATCACAGAGAGATGAGACATATGAGCAAAAGGAGGCCACTGAAGAAGGGAAAAATGTTCTTCAAACGGCAGACATCAACGTCAAAGAAGACCAAGCGCCAAAATATTCACTCACCAAAAAACCCACAGCAGAGACAGCAGCAGAGACAACGACTGAAAAGGTAAAGTTACATAAGCTGATCCTCTGAAAGTATAAAATAGCTCTGTTGAAGATCAAATGCACTGCCACTTAGCCACGTGTGTGTTTCAAAAGCTACAAGACAAAAATGACGACAGCGGCGATGAACTCCAAAAGACAGAACAGGAAGATGCCCAAAAACCTCCACTCAATGAAGAACAAGCACAACAGTCAGCAGAAGCAACGAGAACAGCAGCAGAGACAACAGAAACAGCAACGACTGAGAAGGTAAAGTTACATAAGCTGATTCTATGAAAATATAAAGTAGTTTCATGGTTGAAACTTACCACATTTATGATTGAACAGCTGCAAGACAAAAACCATGACAGTGACGATGATCACCAAAACAAAGAACAAGACGGTACCCAAGAAACAACACCCAACAAAAAACGGGTGGAACAGTCAGCATCACCAACGACAGCTCAACAGGTGAAGTTGCACAAAATGTTTCCACAAAATGACAACTTAATCACAATCAAAATAGCTCAAAGCACACACCGAACGCTTTGCTATTTTCCCATAACAGCTGCTATAATTAAAATAAAGTAGCAAGTTAAATTATTTAAATGCTTTTTAAATGACAACGCAGAAACACGAAGAAGGCAACCACGGAGATACAACCAATGAAGCAAGCACACAAATTGTTCCAGAGAAAGAACCAGAAACTATCGAAGAAAACCCTACGCCATCGTACGATGCCAATTCCCCTTGCAGACAGGTCAGTGCCATCCAGGTCGAGACTGAAAAACAAGACAGAAAAGACCACCAGCAAGACATAACGGTTGACAAGGAAAAACATGATGCTAAGAAAAGCACAGATGACTCAAACAAGGATGGAGCAGAAACTGAACAAAAGGGTACAACACAAAAAGAAGAACAAAACATGTCGCAGGAAGCAGAAGGAGAACAAGAAAGGAACAACACTGGACATGACATATATTCCAGCATCGAAGCAGGCAAGACAATAGAAACATAATTGCTATCTTCTGATCTTTGTGACTTGGAATTATTTACATTAAATTCAAAATCATCGCAGGCACAGTGGAGAAAGGGGGCAAAGATAGCGATTCCGTCAACAAAGCCATCGAAGACCTGTACAACGTTGTATGCAAGCCATGGACAAAGAGAGAAATGTAAGTTCATGCAACTAACACAGAAAACATTCTTACACATGATCATTTTGACAGTATCATGTGTGAACTAAAACATTTTTCTAAATATACTTTGCAGGGGATCAACTTTTCATTACAACGGACAAGTTTGATGTAAATCTAGGACATGTCTCTGAAAGCTTCAAGGTCGGTAAATCAGTACGCCCCGAAGCAATCGAGTCCATGCTAACAATCTTGAGAAAACAACTCAATGGCACATGAAGAAAGATTATGTCATTAAGCAACATTGTAAGTAAATATCACGGCAAAAGAATCACGTTTAAAACAATATAAATGACTTTATAAATAGATAAACTTCCCCTATAGGTGAACTGACAAATTCCCTTTGTCTATCTGTGACGAAACAAGCAACACTCAATAAGGGAAGCCGACGACGAAGATCCAATGTGCTACGAAAATAATGATCAACAACACATTACAAAAGAAATTACTACCTGCAAGGCTTAGATCATTTTTCAACATGCAAGAAGAAGAAAAACTGCAAGATTATAACATGGTAAGGAGATCAGCTGTTTCAAAAACAAAACACAAATTGCGTATATGTTATGCAAAGTTGTCTTTTTATTTTCTGTTTCTAAATATAAGAAGATTTCCAAATGTTTTTTTTTATTTTGTGTTTTGCAGTTCCTTCTACCATGTTCGTTGTGCGGGTTTGAGCAAGACGAAACTATATGCCATTACTTCACCATCACAGTTAACATGCAAAAACAGCGCTTTGAACTCCTTGACTCTTCAACTACATATCCAGGCACAATAGAATTCTTTAACAATGTAACCAGCAAACTAATGAAAATCTGGAAGCACATAAGCACAGAGCTACAGCTTTCATAAAAAAGCACCGACCATTACAAAAAGGTCAGACTGCAGGTGCCACTTCAAGGAGAAGACACGTAAGCACTTCCAACATCTTCACTTATTTCTTTTTTTTCAATGCAAGATTCAATACTACAATTACTGAAATAATTCTGTTTTTCGTCTTTTCAATACAACAATTACCACTACCATTGCTCAAACTTTTCTCTTCTTTCCGTTTCTTGAATGCAACAATCTTACCAGTACCATTCATCTACATGCAGAATGGACTGCGCATTCTATATGTACATGAACCTAAAGCACTACTCCAGTGATGGAACAAAAGCAACCTTAAAGCCAAAACAAGTACCAAAGTTGAGGAAAAAAGTTCTATATCAACTAATCAGTCAACACAGAGGGAATACAAAACTGTCACTAATCAAGTGTACAACAGGTTAGTCTCTTCAGAAACTAAATCTTACAGTTTCGTAACACTAGAAGAAGTAATATTTTTTTAATTATTGTTTTACAGATATGCTAAAGTATGAAGTAGATATGGAAGACAAAGTAATGCAACAGGCAGAATGTTGCGTACTAGAAGAGTTTCCGCCAACTCACGGGCCAAAAGATCATATTATGCATGCGACAACCACAAAAGAGCATGAAGTTATTGATATATCCAGTAAACGCAAAGAGATTATGGATGTCAGCAGCCACGCCGTCACCCAACAATCTTGCACAGACCACGAACAAAATGATCCACCAATAGAACCAGATCAACCACCACCAGACGACAAGATACCACACCATGCCGAAGAGGAAACGGACGAGCAAAATATCAACAGCAATATCACGACCACAGAGCAACTGGAACAAACAGGCACTGATTTAAAAGAGGATGACAGAAGCAACGACGTACCAAATACACAACAACAGGTTTCCGAGCAGAAGAAACAGCTTGTTCTTCTTCAAGAAGAAACAGGCTCGACAAGCAATCAGCAAGGCACCTCCACCACCATTTCTTTAGACTTCCTAAAACCAAAAACAATGGAAAAGCAAGAAGAAGTTGATGAATTTCTTTCAAGCCTTAACCCACTACAACTAGACGTGTACAACGACCATGTAAAGATGGGCTCTAAGTTCGATGTAATCAAAACATGGCTGACCGACCATGAAAGCTATGAATTCAAAAAAAATCCCAAGCCGTATCTGACAATCTTGCAGCAAGAGTCAGGAGAACATTCAATGCCTCAATCATCTGAGAACAGCTCAGACAAGAAAATCTCGGTCAAGAAAAGGCCGGCAAAGCCTTCAAGAAGGCTCCTTGGAGAAATCATGATTCCTACTTTTGCCCGAGGAGATTTCAAATTTATGAACAGAGCCAGAGCACTCCATGAATACCTATTCAGCAAAGAAGGACAGGACGAATGCGGGGAATAAGTATTTTCTCTTGCATAAACAAAAAAACAAAGAAATGTTGCCCCTTTTTAAACCAACCTAACTAATGTACAAACTTTTTGTGCTTGCAGTCTAAACGTATATATTAGCTCAAAGCGACCCGATTGGATTACAGGGAAACAAGCAATGGAGCAGCTACGGAAAGGAGATCATGGACAGATGGAGGGCTCCATCACAAACGCATTGTTCGACGAATGGACAGTGCAGCAACAATACAACACAACCGATAAAGCCATACTTCTCGCAGAATTTGCAAACGTATGAAGTCCAATTTGACAAAAACACTTGCATCAATTCAGTGATTACAATGATTGAACTAAAAAGTAGAAAACTTTTTGGTCGCAGATCATGCTCAGTGTTAAAATTGGAGAAAAAGGAGGACTAGCAGAATTCAATGAGGAAGAAGCATTGAAACAGTTTGCACCCCTTGTAACAGGGAAGGAACTTTTAAAGAAAAAGCTGGTAAGTTAATAGAAATATAGAAACATAATTCAGTCTTCCTACAGATTGCACATTCACATGTCATTTAATTCTCCTGACAAGAATGAACTTTAACTCACTCTGTCTCCAAACACTGCAGATTATGATACCTCACATTACAGCTAAACACTACACACTTTACGTGCTCAACAAGTACACGAGCTCCATCGACATACTTGACTCACTAAATTACAGAGATGGAGACGGAAAACATACATGGAAAACACACCATAAGGATCACCAAGAACTGGTACGTCAATTCAACATTGTTTTCTAATTGGTTTTCCAATTCCTGCATTCCCTTTATTAATGGCAAAACCCAATAATAACACAGATTAAAAGGATGCACACACTCATGAAGAAGCATTACGGCGAAGCGGAGCTACGAGCCAACAACGAACCGAACTGGTCGAGGATAGCAGAAACACCTAACAGAGTTTGCATGCCAAAACAGCAGGGTACCCAATGCGGACACTTCATGGTTCAATTTGCAAAATACTGGAATGGCATTGATCTCATAAAAGATGATGAGGATTTCAATGTAAGTGAATAGTACAAGAGCAAAAAATTTAATTTTTACAAGCAGCACTACTTGAATACTTCAATTATATCATGAATAAAAATAAAAGAATATCCAATGACCTCCATTCAGCAAAGCAACGTAGATGCCGAGTGGAAACCAGAGTTCCTTTTTACAGCCATATTTGGTGAAACAAACCTAGTAAACTGGGAGCAACTACCTGGAAGAATCAAAGAATTCAAACCAGAAACTTCAAAGTTCTTTTCCACCAACAAAGGTAAGAAAATCATTTCTACTTATCTTTGTTTTGTAATAACCTACCCATCCCACGGTTCACCAATGTCTTTCGTATCACGAGAGATTACATATTACATATCTGCTTCCGCTGACACAAACAGATGAACAAAAAGGAAAAAAATACAAAGGACCAGTCCATATCCAAAACATTCTCATTGCTTCCAACACACAAAGAAGGCGTCCGACCTCTTCCATCTTGTCATGAGCGACAGCTGGCAGGAGGAATACAAGAAGTGAGTTGTTTTCTATTGCACCTCAAAATAGTTGGACAGAGGCCAAAAATAATGTAATAATCTGTTTCTCACTAACCGTGACCTCCAAAATTATTTTATCTCCCTGTCGCAGCAAAACTATATTTAGGCACATCCGCAGGGACAGTGAAAGCACGCAACTTACTGGAGCCCAACTGAAGGCAGTACTTGGTCCAAGACTAGCACAGACAAACATACCACATCATATGGAAAAGAGGGTCCTCGATGACATAGCAGAAATTTGGGAAAGCAGACAAGATTCAAAACAGAGTGACAGAGTAATATTAGGCCCAAACATTGCAGAGGTAAACTTTTAAAAAGCAAAGTCTTGTGTTATATTGCAAGAACTACTATTTTTATATTGTTACACAGCTCTTTTTTCTAACAGTTTTTTTCATCATAAATATTGTTTGCAGCATATATTGCATTTAAAGGAACACAAAACTAGTATTAATAAATTTAAAAATGAATTACAAAAAGCAAAGAATCAGCTGGTTCCCATTTATCTCAAGGAAAATCAACGGAAAAAGCTCTCAACAGCAAACATGGTAACAACCCTTTATTCCATGAAAAAATCAGAAAAAATGTGTTCTATTAAATTACTTTATATTAAATTGCCATCTAAGCAACAAGTATTTTGTACGCAGATATTCATTCCAATGGAGAAGCATGACCGCTATGTACTATATGTCCTGGTCAAATACAAACACAAAGTTCACATTATTGATCCTCGAGAAATGACTCACGAGGAATTGAGAAACAAAATATAGACATCGAAGAATTGACAGAAGAAGAAGCATGTCGAGTTCTTCAGGAAAATGAAGATGCTAAAGAAGAAAGAGAAAGACAGTTTGACGAATATCATGTTCATAAGTTGGCAATCGTAAGCATTTATACATAACAATTTTTTCAGTTTTACAAGTTGCAATATTAAAACAACTAATTACAAAATGCAATATTCCCAGGTACCTAGGTTTAAAGAAGTCTTCAACATCATACTAGGACAAACACTGAATGCCAAGGGTACAAGATGTCAGACTCATACCGTGCAAGATGTTCCAGTGGTACAAAAGGGAGAATCGACATTTGCTGTTTTAAAGCTTGCATTCCTCTACAATGGTGAAAAGTTTGTCGAAGACCTTGACAGTAAGTTTATACATATTTACTTATAAACAACTTATATGCACAAACTCTAATAATATACTTCTCTTCTCGGCAAAATTTCACAGGATGAGGTCAAAGACTGGAGGGCAGAGGCAATGTACATTCTCTTAAATAGCGAGATGAATCAAGTCAAAGCTAGTGAAATGGGTGACGAGATTAGCAAGATCTTAAGCAAAAATGAAGACTAAAACTTTTGATTTAGCCCGAGAGGCTAATTCTATCTAGACGTGAGAAAACAGTTTGTCAATAACTCACATTTATATGTAATGTAGTTAGAAATTGCGTGTTCATGTTGAAAAGAGAACTATTTCGACAACAATGCCTCTTACATCATAAGAGAGTGCCATTAAACTATAAACAACAATGCCTCTTCTTATTTGTACAACAGCAGTGACTCCCAAAACGAACCCTTACGCGTGACTTTGGAAAGCACCGTCCCGTGCCTCTAGAGGCGACATGGCCTTGTGCCACCAAACCCTGAGTCACCATGCCTCCGGGCAATATCCATACACACACATACCCTTACCCGTGACTCTGGAAAACACCGTCCCGTGCCTCCAGAGGCAACATGGCCTTGTGCCACCAAACACTGGATCACCATGCCTCAGGGCAATATCCATACACACACATACCCTTACGCGTGACTCTGGAAAGCACCGTCCCGTGCCTCCAGAGGTGACATGGCCTTGTGCCACCAAACACTGGATCACCATGCCTCCGGGCAATATCCATACAGACGCATACCCTTAGGCGTGACTCTCGAAAGCACCGTACCGTGCCTCCAGAGGCAACATGGCCTTGTGCCACCAAACACTGGGTCACCATGCCTCCGGGCAATATCCATACACACACATACCCTTACGCGTGACTCTGGAAAGCACCGTCCCGTGCCTCCAGAGGCAACATGGCCTTGTGCCACCAAACACTGGATCACCATGCCTCAGGGCAATATCCATACACACACATACCCTTACGCGTGACTCTGTAAAGCACCGTCAAGCGACATGGCCTTGTGCCACCAAACACTGGGTCACCATGCCTCCGGGAAATATCAATACACACACATACCAAGAGCGCCTCAACCATGGCTAGCTCCTACGCACACGTGACTTCAAATGCTTCAAAACCGTGCCTCTGGAGGCAACATACCAATGCCTTCATAGTATGCACACATGTGCATGCACGCACAAACCTATATATCGTCAACAAAGCATAGATCTTAAGTAGACGTGACTGCACATTCTTCAAATCTGTGCGTTCCGAAACAAAGCATCTTGCCTTTTGCAAGACCTGCTAGGAGGTTCCCTCGCACCGGAGGCGCCATGTCACACCGCGACGGACAACGCGCCGCACGAACCAGCACGCTGCGCGACCAACACACACTTCGACCTATGCCTCCCCCCCCCCCCTTCAAGATGTTTATGAAAATTAAACGAGCCGAAGGCGAGC
>LR880970.1:797628632-797664575 GCA_904067115.1 Aegilops sharonensis
TAGTAGTACTTTGCTTCGAGGGCAAGTAGACTTTTGCAATAAGTATATGAGTTTTTTATGACTAATGTGAGTCCATGGATATACGCACACTCACCCTTCCACTTTGCTAGCCTCTATTGTGCCGCGCAACTTTCGCCGGTATCATACACCCATTATTTACCTTCCTCAAAACAGCCACCATACCTACCTATTATGGCATTTCCATAGCCATTCCGAGATATATTGCCATGCAACTTTCCACCGTTCCGTTATTATGACACGCTTCGTCATTGTCATATTGCTCTTTGCATGATCATGTAGTTGACATCGTATTTGTGGCAAGGCCACCTTCATAATTTTCATACATGTCACTCTTGATTCATTGCATATCCCGGTACACTGCCGGAGGCATTCATATAGAGTCATATTTTGTTCTAAGTGTTGAGTTGTAATTCTCGAGTTGTAAATTAATAAAAGTGTGATGATCTTCATTATTAGAGCATTGTCCCAAGTGAGGAAATGATGATGAAGACTATGATTCTCCCACAAGTCGGGATGAGACTTCGGACTTTAAATAAAAAAGGCCAAAGAGCCCACCAAAAAAAGAGAAAGGCCAAATAAAAAAAGAAAGGCCAAATAAAAAATGAGAGAAAAAGAGAGAAGGGACAATGCTACTATCTCTTTTCCACACTTGTGCTTCAAAGTAGCACCGTGATCTTCATGATAGAGAGTCTCTTGTGTTGTCACTTTCATATACTAGTGGGAATTTTTTTCATTATAGAACTTGGCTTGTATATTCCAATGATGGGCTTCCTCAAAATGCCCTAGGTCTTCTTGAGCAAGCAAGTTGGATGCACACCCACTTAGTTTCTTTTGTTGAGCTTTCATATATTTATAGCTCCAGTGCATCCGTTGCATGGCACTCCCTACTCACTCACATTGATATCTATTGATGGACATCTCCATAGCCCGTTGATACGCCTAGTTGATGTGAGACTATCCTCTCCCTTTTTGTCCTCACAACCACCATCATATACCACCATAGTGCTATGTCCATGGCTTGCGCTCATGTATTGTGTAAGAGTTGAAAAAGCTGAAGCGCGTTAAAAAGTATGAACCAATTGCTTGGCTGAAACCGGGGTTGTGCATGATGGGAGTATTTTGTGTAATGAAAATGAAGCATGGCCTAACTATATGATTTTGTAGGGATAAGCTTTTTTTGGCTATGTTATTTTGATAGGACATGATTATTTGTTAGTATGCTTCAAAGTATTATTATTTTTATGTTTTATAAGCTTTTATCTTGAATCATTTGGATCTGAACAATCATGCCACAATAAAGAAAATTACATTGAGAATTATGCTAGGTAGCATTCCACATCAAAAATTCTGTTTTTATCATTTACCTACTCGAGGACAAGCAGGAATTAAGCTTGGGGATGCTTGATACGTCTCCAACGTATCTATAATTTTTGATTGTTCCATGCTATTATATTACCCGTTTTGGATGTTTATGGGCTTTAATTTACAATTTTATATCATTTTTGGGACTAACCTACTAACTGGAGGCCGAGCCCGTATTGATGTTTTTTTGCCTATTTCAGTATTTCGAAGAAAAGGAATACCAAACGGAATGAAACCTTCGGGAGCGTGATTTGTGGAATGAACGTGATCCAGAGGACTTGGAGTGCAAGTCAAGAAGCAGCCAGGCGGCCACGAGGGTGGAGCCCCCCCCCCCACTGGGCACGCCCCCTATCTCATGGGCCCCTCGGGCGGCCACCGACCTACTTCTTCCTCCTATATATACCCACGTACCCCGAGAACATTAGAAGAAGCCATAAAAACCTATTTCCACCGCCATAACCTTCTGTATCCGTGAGATCCCGTCTTGGAGCCTTCGTCGGCGCTCCGCCGGAGTGGGAATCGACCACGGAGGGCTTCTACATCAACACCATAGCCCCTCTGATGAGTTGTGAGTAGTTTACCACAGACCTTCGGGTCCATAGTTATTAGCTAGATGGCTTCTTCTCTCTCTTTGGATCTCAATGCCATGTTCTCCTTGATCTTCTTGGAGATCTATTCGATGTAACTCTTTTTGCGGTGTGTTTGTCGAGATCCGATGAATTGTGGGTTTATGATCAAGTTTATCTATGAGAAATATTTGAATCTCCTCTGAATTATTTTATGTGTGATTGAGTTATCTTTGCAAGTCTCTTCGAATTATCAGTTTGGTTTATCCTACTAGATTGATCTTTCTTGCAATGGGAGAAGTGCTTAGCTTTGGGTTCAATCTTGCGGTGTCCTTTCCCAGTGACAGCAGGGGCAGCAAGGCACGTATTGTATTGTTGCCATCAAGGATAAAAAGATGGGGTTTATATCATATTGGATGAGTTTATCCCTCTACATCATGTCATCTTTCTTAATGCGTTACTCTGTTCTTTATGAACTTAATACTCTAGATGCATGCTGGATAGCATTCGATGTGTGGAGTAATAGTAGTGGATGCAGGCAGGAGTCGGTCTACTTGTCACGGACGTGATGCCTATATACATGATCATGCCTAGATAATCTCATAATTATTCGATTTTCTATCAATTGCTCGACAGTAATTTGTTCACCCATCGTAACACTTATGCTATCTTGAGAGAAGCCACTAGTGAAACCTATGGCCCCTGGGTCTATCTTTTATCATATAAGCTTTCAATCTACTTTTATTTGCATCTTTACTTTTCCTATCTATACTATAAAATACCAAAAATATATTTATCTTATCTTATTATCTCTATCAGATCTCACTTTCGCAAGTTGCCGTGAAGGGATTGACAACCCCTTTGTTGCGTTGGTTGCGAGTTCTTTGTTTGTTTGTGTAGGTGCGTGGGATTTTTGAGGAGCCTCCTACTGGATTGATACCTTGGTTCTCAAAAACTGAGGGAAATACTTATGCTACTATTGCTGCATCACCCTTTCCTCTTCAAGGAAAACCAACGAAAGCTCAAGACGTAGCAGTACTCTGTAGCATCATCTGAAGGAAGCAAGGCACCATCCAAGGCTGATAACCGATCAGTTGCAGACATAGGGGTGGTAGCATGCTTGCACTGCAACATACGAGCACATCGTAGCAAGTCCAAGGAATACTTATGCTGAGTGAGAGTTAGGCCACCAGGGGACCATGAAACCTCCAGACCAAGGAAGTAATGGAGAGAACTCAGATCCTTGACAGTAAAATGACCACTCAGAGCAGACATCAGATGATTAGTAGCAGTCACTGAGGAGCTGATAAGAATAATGTCATCAACATAAACTAGCAGGTACATAGTAACCTCAGGACACTGGAACATGAACAGAGACGTGTCAGCAGTAGACGGAGCAAATCCAAGACGTCGAAGAACCAAGCCAAGTCGGGCATGCCATGCACGAGGAGCCTGCTTAACTCCATAAAGCGCCTTAACAAGACTAGACAAATGATGTGGACGAGAAGCATCAAGAAAACCTGGAGGTTGCCGCATGTAAACCTCTTCCTCCAACACCCCATGGATGAAGACGTTGGTCAGGGACTTCATTCAGCAAGAGCTCAAGTGGTGTTTTCATTTGACGGAGTCGTGTAGGGAGTCTGTTAATGAGAAAGCATGCGGTGGAAAATGCATCACTTCAAAACCGAAAAGGAACGGAGGCATGGGCAAGCAAAGCAAGACCAGTCTCAACTATATGACGATGCTTACGCTCAGCTACACCGTTTTGCTGATGTGTATGAGGACAAGACACACGATGTGTAATTCCAAGCTTATTAAAGAATGCATTGAGGTTTTGATACTCACATCCTAATCGAATTGCACATGAACGGTTTTATGACTAAGCAAATGCTCAACATGCACTTGGAATTGCAAGAAAACATTAAGCACATCAGACTTGCGTTTAAGAAGATAAAGCCAAGTGAACCGACTGTAAGCATCAATGAAACTGACATAGTAATATGACCACTAATAGAGGTTTGGGCATGTCCCCATACATCCGAAAACACAAGTTCAAGCGGTTTATTGACTACACGACTCGACTCGGAAAAACGAAGTTGATGACTCTTGCCTTGCTGACAGACATCACAAACTGCATCAACATATTTATTTGACACTACTAGAAGCTCATGACGATGAAGTACATGACGAACGATGGGAGTGGCAGGATGACCAAGGCGCGCATGCAAATGTGATGGAGACACACGAACACCACTGAAAGCACTAGGAGCTGGTGGCACATCAAGTGCATAGAGACCATTATTGAGCAGTCGACCTCTAAGGAGTATGTCCCTCGTGTTCCGGTCCTTAACAAAAAACTGAAAAGGATGAAATTCAGCAAGAACATTATTATCACGAGTAAGTTTAGGAACTAAAAGCAAACTATGTGAAACAGAGGGAACACGAAGGACATTAATAAGACGTAATTGTGTGGATCGACGTGTAAGAAGTGATGCCTGACCAATATGTGAGATGTGCATACCTTCCCCATTAGCGGTGCGAACCTGATCATGTCCACGGTACGACTCCTGTGTAGAGAGCTTGCCCATCTCACTCGTAAGGTGATTGGTATGTAGCTCCCGTATCCATGTACCAAGATGCATCAACTTGAGGAAGGAGTATGGCCCTGCTCATGACTCGCCAGGGATGCCTGCTTCTCATTGCCCTTGCCATTGTTCCCGATCCCCAAGAAATCCTGCTTAAAGTGACGATGACAACGGGAGGCAAGGTGACCATCAAGCCCACACAACTGGCAGGGGACCTGAGCGCCACATGAAGGACAACAGGCACGGACTCGACCTCCTGTGGAGTTAGTGGTGTTCCGCGAACTAGGCGCGGTCGGCGGAGGTTTGCCACCAGTTGGTGGCTTGTAGGGCTTACCCTTCCCACGTGTTGCATCATTGGCGGAAGGGAAACTCAGTGTAGAGCGGCGAGCCTGGATGCGATGTTCCGTAGCGAGGAGATGCGCGTACAACTCACGCGGCTGGATGGAAGTGTCACGACCATTGATATTCTCCACCAAATTATCATAGTCGTCACTCAGTCCGTTGAGCACATAGGAGGTGAACTCCTCCCATCACGCCCAACCATGCCTGCTTCAGCGGCGCAAAGCGGTGCGGCGGCACCTGGACCTTGATGTTCGGCGCCATGATGCGGGGCGCCGTGATGCGAGGTGTCGTGTTGGGGCTGGGCGCCATGGCCCCACCAGTGCGCACCCGCGAACGCAACACCAAGCGTTGCGTGAAGCCCTGAAGATGGAGCAGGGCCGTACGTCGCGTGGAGACCCTCCAGGGGCTGTTGCGGTGGCGGGATAGCAGCGCCCTGGGCGGCGGCTAGAGGGAATAGAGGCCCCGAGGCCAAAAACGGACTGGCCGGGGCGGCCTGAGCAGCGGCGGCCGGAGCGACGGGGATCGCGGCGGCGGCGGGCGGCACCGAGGCCTTGATGCGATCGAGACGGAGGGCGGAAGCGAACGAATGTAACCATAATCTGATACCATGTAAAATGTAGTATTTTGAGAAACTGATGGACACCCATAACGGGTGTGGCTATCTCATATATATAAAGGGGTACACGAAGTGTACAATACAATATACAAGACATATACAAAAGCCACATATAAATACAGTCCAACACTGGTAGCCTGAGCCTGGCTAATGGACGAGTGGACGCGGTTAGAGATGCCCTAATAAAAAGGGAGTATTTTTTCGAATGTTGGTAATTGTTCTACCAAATTCATTGATCAGAAGAAAGAAGGTTGGTCCTGTTTATGAGGAAAACCGGACCTGGAAACCATACAAACAGCGCCTTTCGGCCAACAACACACACACATCCTCACGAGCCACGGGTCCCTCTGACCGGATCTACCTCCAAGACGATGCCCCCAAGAGAGAACGCGACGCCGAATAACGCCGCCATCGTCTGATCTAAACTAGATCAAGGGTTTCCCCCGGAGCACGTCGGGAAAGGCAAGGTGAGAGCAGCTACATCGATGCCTCCAACGAGGGAGCGATGCCTGACAACGCCGCCATCAACGACTCCGGCCGCAACCGGAGTACGACTTTCGCCGGCAGTCTCACCTGCATAGCCTGAGCCCAGGATCCGATCAACTTACACACCGAACCACTATCCCAGCCTCCACGGCCAACCACACCTCTCTGGTGAGCTTGACGTGCTTCCAACCTTGCATCCGCATCCCCTACTGGACGGAGGATGCAACCCCTAGCGGCGCCATTCGTCTCCCATCGGAAGGATGCAACCAAGCACAATGCCATTCGTCTTCCCGAGGATGCAACGCCTGCCGGCCATTCATCTCCCGATGAAGGATGCAACAACCGCAGCGAGGCCATTCCTCTCCCTCCAGCCACCACCAACTCGTCCACCCACCCGAAGCAGCGTCGAGCTCACTGAACCACCAAACAGGAGGATGCAACACCAGGCGAGGTGCCATTCATCTCCCACAGCCTCGCCTGCACGGCCAGCAGAAACCCAGATCGAGCACTACTGCCTGCGAAACTCACTCCTCCAATAGATCCGGCGCCTCCATGGTCACCTCCTTGAGAAGATTAGCTCCTAGCACGCGAAGGGGCACAAGACAACCAGCCGCCACCCAGCAGATCCGCGCTGGGGGCGCCACCGGCGCGCCTCCCACGCCCCGCGCGCCGCAGATCCGCGCAGGGAGCAGCGCCTGGGCACCTTCACCACGCGGCGCCGCGGATCTGACGGCAACCACCGCGTCAAGCCGCACGCCTCCTCGCGCGTCTGCCGTTCTCCTCGCGCGCCCACCACACCCTCCCGCGCCCATGCGCGCCTCGCCAGCCGGCTGCGCCTCTCGCGTGGAGGCCGCGAAACGCCACGCCTCGCCGGGGCTGCGAACGCTCGCGCCTCGCCCGGGCCGCGCCCGCCCGCGCCGCAGACCTCCACGCCCGCTGGCCGCACTCCCACCACCGCGCGCGCCGGCGGCGACCCACAGAAGGCCGACGCACCCTGCATCTCCAAAGGTGAGCTGCCCCTGCGCAGCTCTTGGCCCTCGCGAGACGGGACAGGCCCCGCCGCCGCCGACACCGCACAGGCTTTGCCCGGCGGCGCCCTCCGGCGGCGGCGAGGGAAGGGGTGGGATGGCGTGGGGGTGACGGCGGCGGCGGTTTAGGGTTTCTCCCGGGTCGCTGCGGGAAGCGACACGGGAGCAGCGATAGACCGTGCGTATAAGAGGGAGTATTATTTTTTATTTTTCGAGAGAAAAAGAAGAAGATCCCCGCGACCGCAAGTCGGTCGTCTCTGTCATCTGCCAGACAAGCGCAATCACAGGACCCCACGTGTGTCTGAAGCTGATACGCGCTTTGGCAGAGCCTGCAGTGCAGTCTACCAGTCCTCATCCCAGTATCCTATTCTGTACAACAAAAACAACAAGTGGGAGCGATTAAGTCGAGGACAGATTGCAGTATCTGTGGATGCAGCTAATCACCATCGAGCCTACGCACGAGACGACGTGATTTCCACCGGATAATTTCTACCCGTCCACTACGGTATCTGTTCAGTGTGGATGATGGTGGTTCCCACGTACTTACCGGGTATTTTTCGTTTCTTGTAGCCGGCCCATGACGCCGAGCGTGTCACGCCGTCCGCGACTTGCGGTTCAAAACAACCAGTTGCTATATGAATATGAATTTTGAGTTTGCTACTCCACTGACTTACTAGTCTGCACTACTAGCTAACATTTTTAAACCTAATGTCTAACTTATCTTGGTACAAAAATATATATGTTAGTTCTCCGCGGCATGTGCGCGTCCTATACGCGTGCAGTTATTGATGGTTTGTATGTAATAAAAAAAATTATGCTCCTCCATCCAGAAATTTAAGATGTTCTAACATTTTCGAATTTGATGTATATAGACAAGTTTTAATGTGTTTGTTCACTCATTTCTGTATGTATGTAGTTTATATTGAAATATTCAAAACATATTATATTTATGCATAGATGGAGTACTATTTAACTACTAGAAGATTTTTTGGAAACACAAAACAGACGAAGATGCTCATACACACACATACTTACCCCTATGAATGCACATCATACCCTTATTAGCACCTCCGAGAGACTGAGCCGACACGTCGACAAACACTATTTTGACGCACTGTTATACATATGGAAATCCTTGTTATAGTACACACTGCATTTTCCGCTAAATCAATTGACCAATTTGACTATTCTAGATTAATTAGACGAGGCAAAGCTTTTGTCTCAGCACTAGAGAAAAAAAATTGAAGTTGGTAGAAAATCCAGCCTTGTTATTTTCCAAATGTTGATATAATCAAGCATAAAAAAGAGGATCTTATATATAATACAGAAGGCATGTGAGGTCCCCCAAATAACCAGACTGCTTGAGAGAGCGCGAGACTTGACTTTATTTTCAAGAGTCGTTTTGAGGCGTTTAATTGGTTGAAGCCTTGACTTCGAACAAGTATGAATAATTTGCATCTTTCCATCCTATCTACGAATGAGTAGTACTATTTAATATATTGGGAAGATGCCATAGGGATGCTAGAGACTTTTTTCATCAAGGTGGACGCCATGGTAGTTCTGTGTGGAATAAAAAAATATCTTAACTGTGATATTAACAACGAATCACAGTCGCCTTATCTTGTTGAAGGCCTTGTTTTCATGTGTGATGTCTTTCACTGATTGGACCATACATCCATGATGAGAAATATTGTTCTAGCCGCCACAACCTGAAATTGGCGATGTTGTGGGGGAGTGAATTCTCATTCTTCAAGGCGTTATAGAGGAAGAACATTAACTTAGTCGTAGATGTGTCTCATGTCTTTTTCATGCTAGTTGATTATTTGATCTTATCATCGCCTTGCATCAACTGTGATAAAAGTCACGGCGGTGTGCATACGCAGATGCATAGACAGTAAACTATGTCATTTTTTTAGATCTTTTTAGAAACTTTTACCGATCAAACCATAATATATACTAGCATGAAATGTTTATCGAAACCTGCTACATGGAGTATATGTTGGCGTGTTCTTTCAAAACGGCATGTGTCTCTTCGTATCTTTTTTTTTGGGTACTACTTTGATGATCTAAGCATTCTTATATTTCTTTACGAAGGAAGTACTGAATAACATATTTTTAGATAAAAAATACGAATGCTTAAGAAATCTCAGCCGCCACGTAATCACTCTCAAGAACAAACAACACAATACCCCGCAAAAGATAAAAGAAAAGAAAAAAACACAACACTTAGATGATGCAGGAGCACACCTAATCGCACCCACTAATCCGCGATGGTCCGCTGGATTACACGTCGCACTCGCGCACTACTCTAGCCTGGATTAAAAACCGGACGGCTTTTCACAAGTGGGCCGAAGCAAGCAGCAGTACAACGCGGTTACGCGGACTCCCACAAATAATAAAAAAGACAAAGAGTACAACGCGGACTGACGTCTCGGAATCCCGAGGCCCCACCCCCACCCACTCACCAATAATCTAATAAACCCAGGGCCAAACCTGTAATAAGGCTAGTCATGGTGGAGTAACTTAGCTAGTAACATAGCATACTTCAAAGTATTTTTTACTTATGTGACAAGTATTTAATGTGAGGTGGTAACATAGTAATATGTTACTGTAATATAACGCTTTTGAAGACAAAATGAGTCTACAAGCTAATAAATGAAGCATCTTACTATCATGTTACTTTACATTAGGCTGGTCATAGTGGGAGTAACATAAGTAGTAACATACATGCCACATAAGCAAAGAAGATGATGTGTCAGGCAATTAATGAAGAAAGAGACAAATAGAGTAACATAATATGTTATCATCACATAGCGCTTCCCAATGAAAAATGAGTCTACAAAGCAATAAATGAAGATTTATATGTTATCACACTTATGTTACTCTCCACTATGAAGGTAGTAACATAGACTAGTAACATGTAGTGGGAGTAACATAAGTAGTAACATACTCCTTCCTTTCCGGTTTATAAGGCTGGTCATAGTGGGGAGTAACTTAGACTAGTAACATGTATATGTTACTAGGCTATGTTACTACCTCTATAGTGGGTAGTAACATATATGTAGTGTCATGCATCACTTCATTTATTACTTCATAGACTCATTTAGCATTGGGAACCGCTAGGTGATGGTAACATATTATGTTACTCTATTCGTCTCTCTCTTCATTAACTACTTGACACATCATCACTTTTGCTTATGTGGCATCTATGTTACTACTTATGTTACTCCCACTATGACCAGCCTAAGGCTCAATTCAAAAATCTCACCAACCAAGTTAGATGGTGAGTGGTGGAATACTTTTTGTAGTTTGCAAAAGCACCCAATTAATGCTCTTGTTTTCCTCAAAAAAGTATGTTTACCAATGCATTAATTGCAATGCATGCATGCTAAATTACATGCATTGGTTAATTTTATCTTAATACTTGCATGCAATGATTTAATGCACCTTGGAATCTGAACATGTGATGGGGAACAACCAAATTGAGCCTTATAAAATGGAAAAACTAAAATTTTGAGATAAGCCCTATAAACCGGAAAGGAGGGAGTAGATGCCACATAAGCAAAAGTAATAATGTGTCAAGTAGTTAATGAGGAGAGAGACAAATAGAGTAACATAATATGTTACCATCACATAGCGGTTTCCAATGCTAAATGAGTCTATGAAGTAATAAATGAAGTGATGCATGACACTACATATATATTACTACCCACTATAGAGGTAGTAACATAGCCTAGTAACATATACAGTACATATTACTAGTCTTTGTTACTCCCCACATATACATGAAGGTAGTAACATAGCCTAAGTTACTACCTTCATAGACTAGTAATATGAAGGTGGTAACTTAGACTAGTGTCATGCCTACAACCGGCATTTACACCGAAGTCCCCGCTGAAATGATAAATTACTCGGCCCGACGGCGGGGTCTTCGATTGGCGCACGACTTTATCCCCCCCTCCTCCCTTTCCTCTCCCCTTCCTTCCTTCGTCCCCTCCGCCTCTCCCCCACCCCACCCAACCAATTTGCTGACGCCCACACTGACGAGCGACACGCCGGCGGAAGAACCATGGCCTGAGCCGAGCTCGGGATCCTCGCCGACGGTCGCCGCGGAATGGTTTGCGCGCCTCCTCTTCCTCTCTTGTTCGAGCCTCCTGGATCAGTTCGGTACTCCAGCGCGATTCGATTCCTTCCCCTCGCTTCTAGTCCCCGCGATCGCAGATCCTGGGTCGCTGCGCGCTTAGGGTTGTTTCTGACGCGGATCTCGAGTTTATGGTAGAGTGGCGGGCGGGCTGGATTACGGGGTCGGTAGGCGACTAGGAGTGGCTTCGCTGCTCTGAAATCGAATCTGAGGGCAGGAGGACCCTGGGTTTCACCCAAACCGGCCACACTTTTCTTAATTTTTTGTTGTGAATGATGCTTGGCTCGATTTCTCACTAGGCATGCCTGCTCTGCTTGTACTAGATGCTGGTGTATGGTAGAAGAAAACTTTTGAGTGTTGTCCTGCTTTTCTTGCTTGTTAAGCATGGTTTGCACTAGTACAAACAAACTGGTTTGCCTTTCCTTGTTAGTAGATCTCTAACTTTCTGTGTTAGTGCAAATCTAGTGGATATGCTCGTGTAGAAAGGTTCCAGGAGGTATCATGTGTGCCTTTCTTGATTGTGAAGTGTGGCTTATACTACTGGGAAATGGTTTGCTTCTCTTTTGTTAGATCTGTTACTTCCTGCCTTGGTGCAAATTAAGTGGAGATGCTCACGGGGAAACTTTGTTTCAGGGTGCTGTAAAGGATAGCTTCGATGTGCTGCTGAAGGAAGGCATCCTCTTGTCTGTGTAGTTATTAGTTGTTTGGGTGCTATAAAAGTGCTTTGGCCTGTGGATCAGGACTGGAAGATACTACAGTAGGGGTAAGGGAGAAGAAAGCATTTGGAGAGCCACAAGATGGAAGAAGGTCAAGAAAGCAGGTACTGGTGCCACAGCTGCGCCGAGGTGATCGTTCCTGTGGAGCCGGAGAAGAAGTGCCCGGACTGTGATGGCGGGTTCGTGGAAGAGATGGGGTCCGAGGGCTTTGAGCCGTCCACGAACGTGAGGTCTGAGCGGAACCTCTCGCTCTGGGCCCCGCTGCTGCTTGGGATGATGGGGGGTTCGTCTCGGCGATCAAGGCCCCAGAGGGATATGATGGATTCTTCTTCTGATGAGGACTCACGCCAAGCAAGGATCAGGAGTGCGCTGAGGGATACTGATGATGAGGATGAAGATGATGATGATGATGATTCTGACCGTGAGCTTGAAGACATGATTAGGAGGCGAAGGAGGAGGGGCTCGTCGCTTGTCAGGCTGCTCCAGACCCTCCGTGATGACTTAAGGGGTTTGGATGGCATTGGCAGGGACAGGGACAGGGACAGCGAGAGAGACCGGGAGAGGGAGAGGGAAAGAAGGGACAGGGAGAGAAGGGAGAGGGAGAGGGCTAGAAGAGAGAGGGAAAGAGCAAGGGAGAGAGACCGAGGGGGAGAAAGGACAGAGAGCTTAATATTGATAAACTCCAACAATGAGGCCATTATTCTCCAAGGAACATTTGGACCTAGTGACAACCAAGAGAACTCAAGCAACACAAGTACTGGCGTTTCACTTGGTGACTACTTTCTTGGTCCTGGCCTAGATATGCTCTTGCAGCGTTTGGCAGACAGTGACCTGAATCGTTCTGGGACTCCGCCTGCCAAGAAGGAATCTGTGGCAGCATTGCCAACTGTGAACATCCAGGAAGTACTGGGCTGTACAGTCTGTCTTGAGGAGTTTGAAATGGGAACGGAGGCGAAGGAGATGCCTTGTCAACACAAATTTCACTCCAATTGCATCCTTCCATGGCTGGAGCTCCACAGTTCTTGCCCAATTTGTCGATTTCAGTTGCCTACGGAGGAGTCAAAGAACCCATGTGAATCAGGCAGTGGTGGTGGGACAGTGAGTGCTGATGGAGATCATGCTGAGTCAAGTAATAGTGATATAGAAGGTGCTAACCATGATGGAGGCAGTCTGCTTGATGAAAGTTCAATAAATGATAGAGATGTGACGTCTGCGTTGAACGCGATCTTCGGAGATGGATCCTCATCATCCTCATCTGATGAAAATGGTCCACGTGCTTCCGAGAGCTGAAGGTAATTATGCTACTTCGATTTCTACTGATGGGAACGACGGTAAGAACGCTCCTGTTGATTATACTTGACATCATGCTGAGTGGTTTGAGTTATCTCTATTGTAGCCAGCATCGCCCTGGCTCCTGTGCTTCCAACATGTAGACGGAGTCCCGAAAGAAGACTCCCATGAGGCCGGCGTCTTTATGCTGTGGTCTCCTGTAAATATTTCAATTCGACCCTGCAAGACAAAAGCTGTTTATCTTCGCTTCTTATGAAACCTATGTGGCTTGTAACCGTTTAATGCCCGCCGCCGTGTTTACAGTATGCGTGTGTGTGTGAAATAAAAGTACTCTAGTATGTTGTTTATGTGAACGGGATAATTACCCAACTGGCAGTTGGACCAAAGGGAACCTGCTCCTGCTGAATGGTGTTTATGTCTGGAGCATCTGTTCAGCGAAGGCAAAACACTCTCGTCAGTGTGAGAAATCTTATGAAAGAGATCTGGAAGAGGCTTTTTACAATGAGAAGTGACTTTGCTTGGGGCCATGGGCCTGTGTTCCAAATGAATTCAGGTTCAAGATGTTGATCCAGTGTGGGTTTTGTTGCAGCCTGTGCTTACACAATGATGCAGCTCTTGCTTCATCCTGTGGTCAATTACTCAAATTGCTGTTATTCATTGGAAGTTTTTTCCTACTGAATTCAGGATTCAGGATATTGATCCAAACTTGTGTGGTGGCAAGTGGCAACCTGTGGTGTTTTGCTTCCTCTGGTCTTAAATCCTCACACCGGAAGGATACTTGTGGTCAAGTTGCTGTTGTTCCTTCGAAGTTGTTGTTCCAACAGAATTCTGGACTCAGATTGATCCAAAAGTTGTGGGGGTGGCAAGTGGTTTGCTAACGGTGCAGGTGTGGCTTCATCTGATCTTAAATCTCACTTGCCCAGTTTGCTGTTATTTCTTGTTATTCGCAGGGGTCTGAGGAACATGAGAAGGATCTGCTGTCACAGTTTGTTGATTGTGGGATCATAAGCTGCCAGCTTGTCTTCCTTGTTTGTTTGGTATTCTCTCCGTCCCATAATGCAAGATGTTTTTTGACACTACGCAGGGAGTATATTTGTGTTTTGCAGCTTCAGATTGGAAAAGGTGTAGCTGTTCCAGCAAGAGTGGGATTGTTTCTTGTATTTGTATGAGAAGGTTATTGGGTATGATATGTAATATAAGCAGTACTTCCTCCGGCATGGCCTTTTGTTCCTTGTATCCACGTCCTTAAGAGCATTTCCAACTCCAACAACAGATGATGCAAAATACGGCAGCTATCCAAAAAACTGTTTTTAGGGCATTTGGACCCAGAAATGTTCCTCCAGCAAATGCCTTGTCTCTCTATTTTGGTGATGCAAATTTTTCGTGGCAGCCCGGAATTTTGCAGCAAAATGATGTAAATATACATCACGCGCGTGGCTGCCATAAACCAAAAACGCAACTGCGCGCACACCAACCAACATGACCCCGCACCCCATTCGGCCGCTATCGCCGCCATGCAGATCAATTCCTGCCACCACGGCCATCGCCGCACCGGTCTGTCGCCAGATCCATCGCCCTCCTGTGTCCATCTGGCCACAGCACCACTGAATCGATCACTACCGTCGAGCCGAGAATGTTGTCGAGGCTCAAGGCAGGCTTCGGTTGTCTGGCCGCTACGCCGCTGAGTTATCGTGCAACAGGGAGCGGCGTTGGCTAGGGATCTTCGCCATGTCAGAGAGACCACGTGTTGGAGGTTCAGCCCGCCGAAGAGCGAGTTGAACTTTCTCAAAATAGCAATCCCGGGAGGTGACGAAGTTCATCGGCCCCGAAGTGCACATTGTGTCGCACAAGGAGAAGAGGGAAGACTGTATCATCCTAGAGCAGCGCAATAACTGTGAGAGCGATAAGGTGCCTATGGCAAGGTTCGCCGCGGAAAATCCGCACCTCGTGTAGGCGGAGTAAGGGTACTTTGCTAGTAGGGACACACAAGGCAAGAAGGCGTTCAAAATGGAGGACGAGGCTGGCCCCTTGGCGATCAAGCTTGAGACGGGCGATGACAAAGCCGAGGAGCACATGGAATCATGGATAGTGCGGATGAGGTGATCCTAGAGCTTTGAGCTTTGGAACTGTGTCGACGGCAGGAATGATGATGATTAGCCTGTGCGTAGCGAGTCTTTACGTTTAAGTTTGAACTCATGTCTTCATGTTTAAGCTTGAATTCGTGTTTAGGTTTGAACATTTGGTAGTTTGCAATGTCGAAATATGCAATAATCTATGCCCTATTTTACATTATCTACTACGGCACAAAATGTTCGGATCCCCCATTATACATTGTCTGCTATGGCAGAAAAAAAAATTGATTCCCCAAAATCCACTTTTTGGTGCCCTGAAACCTTTTTTCAGTGCCCTATTTTATACCACATGTTTGAAGATGCTCTAATATCTGTAGCAAGCGTAGGTCAATGGTTAAACATCTCCTTGGACATGACTTTTGCTGCTTGTATCTAGATTCTTGGACACCTGTTACGGCATATGTAGGTAGTTCTAGCTCTGATATTTGAATCGAGTGCAACGTTGGTTGTTAGTCACATAAGCAGGGGCGTAGGG
The DNA here is from genome assembly GCA_904067115.1 of Aegilops sharonensis. NCBI lineage: Eukaryota > Viridiplantae > Streptophyta > Magnoliopsida > Poales > Poaceae > Aegilops > Aegilops sharonensis. The sequence goes on from LR880970.1 coordinate 797,644,393, forward strand.
TAGTACACACGTGTCAGATTGAAGTCCGGTGAGTTGTCTAGATTTTACTTGGCGCAGATTATTTATCCATCTGGCAGCAATGACTTCCATGGATGGATGGATGTTTTGTGCGCTGAAATATCCACACTCCCGACTGAGACGGTGTAGTATCATCAAGTCAAGCCAGTCAGAACCGTAACTTGTGGTGCAAAGACATGCCACTTTCTGATGGGAAACCACGATAGGAGGTGCACCACTTGTGGTGCAATGTCCGTCCAGTCGCACCCCCTGGTCCTGGTCCTGGCAAAAGACCTCTCGAGTCAAGCCATGTCCTGGGGGACAGAGTCGTTTCCCCTTTCCGTTACGTGCGGCAGGTTTCCGTTGGGGATACATACGAACCGTCTGTGTAAATAAAACCACTACAGTGTAAACCTGCTCCTTCACGCCATGCGCTTGTGTAGTGAAGTGGGTGAGAGTAATGGAAGCAAAGGCGGGACGTGGAGGTTCTACGCCTGGGCACAAATGCTCCTGGTATGAACAGTAAAATTTAAAAAAATAGAAAAATAATCAAAATTTCTGAATTTTTTTGGCATACTTTATGAAATGTTTGTTGTGCGTGCAAAATTTCATCACGAAATCACATTGATGTAAGGCGTGGTAGAAGAATTAAATCGAGGCTCTAAACATGTTACTTTCGAACGCATTTTGAAGCCCTGATTCTTTTGCCATGACTTTCACTAATGTGATTTCGTGATGAAATTTTGCATGCAGAACAAACATTTCTTAAAGTATGCCACAAAAGAATTTCAATTTTTTTTGATTTTTTTTCTATTTTTTTGATTTTATTGTTCACACCAGGAGCATTTGAGGTCGGGTGTAGAAAGGTACTTTCGGCAAAGGCGTTTGTAATATATGTCGTCCTCCTCTCCTCCAAATTGACGGGTCATTCTTTCTTCCTCTCGAAGAAAAAGGGCGATCTCGCCAGCGTCTCTCCCAAGAAGAGTTCCTCGGCCGCGACCTCGGTCGTCGGTGGCAAAGGGGGCACCGAATCCACGTATGTGAATAGTTTTAGGCTAAAGTACTTTCATTTTTAGGCTGTTCACTTGGCTTTGACGACGGCGATGGCGGCACTGAATAAAGATTCTTCAGATCCTTCTCCGACAAGGCCATCGGCCCTATGGTTTTAGATGGTTTTGGAAACCAGTCTGTTCAAGTAAGGATGGTGTGGCGGTAGCGGCATCCTCGTGGTGGACGTGTGTCCTCGGGATCCACCATTGCGATGATGTCTGCTCCAAAGTCGTCGTGGAGCTTGGGAGGTAGTGTATGAGCAGATGCAGATTGTGGTATGTATCGGTGACATCTGGAAGATGGAATGTGTGTTGGGTTCATGGTTGATGGATGGCAAGTGTGGTTTCCTCCTTCGACGTCTTAGTCGTGGTGTGGTTATAGATCTGGAGTTCGGTGGCGTGTCCGGGGTGTTGCCCCGGCCTGTTTCGTTCAACGGCAATGACTTCACTTTTAGTGAGCCACCTTGGAGGTCCGCAAAACTGCATATCAGCTGATGAGTCGCGTCAAGCTCGGGTAAAGAGGTGATCCATCATTCTTTTCTTTGATGACTGCTGTGATGGTGCCGGAGGCAAGTGACATGCGTTGGTATCAAGCTTAGAGATGTTCTGCTATTTTTTCAAATTTTTTATGTCGGTCTTTATATGACTTGTACTTTGATTTTTATGATATGAATAAGACATGTATTACCGTGTAAAAAATAGTGATGGAAGCAAAGCTCGGTTGAGCGAGCCATAGAGCGATGGATGTGAACGGGTCTGGATGTTTTCTCCCTTCCCTTGCGTTAGCGGCATGCATGGACTTCAACGGTAGCACACCAGAGATAGCCTGCAAATACCGAATCATACCCGTCGGATACTTTTTGGCCTCCAAAGAGGGTCATCAAATCGGCTCAGACGTTCAAAATTCCGCAAGCCAGGCGAAAATCGGGGGAGCTTAGGGGAGTACGGACGCCCTCCCCTCACATCAGACTCCGACACCCTGAACCTGTTACAGAAACCCTCTTTCGTCATACGACTCTATAACCCTCTGCGCATTCATATAGGACGTGACTAGCAGTCTGCCTACCTGAATTCAGACGGGACTTGACCGACAACCGCCTACCCGCATTCACGCTGGTGCAGCAACCGATGATCCTACTCTGATTGTTTGATTTTCATGCCTTCACTACTCCACTTGCCCCGACAATTGAAGCCAGCTGGCTACACCCCCAAACCCTACCTTGAGCCTCTTCTGTGACACCCCAAATATTTTAACCTTATTTTGTTAATTTAAAATTTTTGCCAGGAGCTTAAACTCTTATTTTTCTGAAAATCCTTTTGATTTCAGAACCATTCTTTCCTTTACTTTTATGGAGTTTTTGCCTCAAGTGAAAAAAACTTCCCAATTTTATTGGACTTGTTTACCCTCTCAATAAAAAACACTTCTATTATCAGTGAATTTATTTTCATAAATTTTTGGCCCTCTGAGCTTTATTTCTTATAATGGGTTTTCATTAACTTTGAAGCCCTATTTTAAACTACAACCATATGATAAATTTGTTTAAGATTCCAACCAAAATTTAGAGATGTCATGTGATGTCACCAAATCACTTTTGTGCAAAAATATCTTATGTTCATTGGAGGATTTGAGCTCTACACCAGATTTCCAAATCTGGTCCAGTGGGCAATTTTACACTACAACCTATTTAAATATTTCTTTAAAACTTCCATCAAAATTTTGGGATGTCAATAGGAGTATATTATTCAACTTTATGCAAAAACCTAGTTAGGCTCTTTGAAAAATTTGAGTGAATCAACCTCATTTCCATTCTGGTTCAACTTGAGGATTTGTACTACAACCATATTCTTACTTGCTCTTCTACCCATGGTTCTTTTCCCTACTTGTAGTCATTTCTACAAAACCCTTAAGTCCAAGAGCATGAACCCATTGGGATATTTTTGGTCCATGTAATGACAACCTTCGGTTTCTGCCCAAAATTGTTTTTCTCAAATTATTGCACTAGCAAGTTTCTGCATTTGGCAAACTAACCTGACCACCACCTCCTACTCCTAAAGAGACCTTGATCTGGAGATTTTGGCCACTCCAAGAAATGCCTTAGTGCCCTTGGCATTTTGTCAAACACCTTATGGGCATGATCAGTTTTGACATGAGTTTTAGTTTGCACTATGGACCTACTTGTTTTACCCAACCACCATGTCCACTGATCTTCTCTCAAGCCCTAGCCTAGTCCTGTTAGCTGCCAGCCTCACCCGAGCGCTCTAGACTACCTTGGCATTCTGTCGAGCATGTCGCGTGCGTGCTCTGGGCGCACCCCGAGCGCACGTTTTGCACGCGCGTGCACCGAGCCGCCGCGTCACGCCCCTGGTTTTTGCTCGCTCTGCAGAGCCGCGCCCCACCCTCGACCACTCACCAGAACGCGCCAAGCAGCCCCTGGTGCCCTACAGCGCCGCAGTCAGAGCCCTTGGCGGCACGCCGGCGTCCGCAGCGAGCTCCTGCCACGGTCGGCGCCGCCCGAGCCACACACGCGCGCCAGCTTGCCCCTTGAGCAGTGAGGAGTTCGTCGGAGTGCGCCGACCAGCTCCAACCGCCTCCACGTCGCCCCTAGCTACAGAATGACGGTTCGCCGGTGATCTTATCCCCGGCTGCCGCGGAACCGCCTTGGCTCGCCTATTTAAGGAGCCCCGCACCTCTCCGAGCCCTCAGGCGACCCCAAGCCAACCCATCAGGGCTCCCGTAGCCAGCAATCGCCCCGGGAAGGCCTCCTTCCCCGTCTCCAGCCAGTTCGGCCACCGCCGCCTTCCGGCTCCGTTTGTCACAACCAGAGCCTCCCCGGCCTTCCCGACACCACCAAACGACTCCACTTCGTCTTGCGAAGCCACCCATCACCTCAACCGCGACGGAGAGCCACCGTAGCCCCAAGTTCACTCTGCTCCCGAAGCTTCCGGCCGCCGCGAAGCTCGTCGACGGCGACTCCCTCCGTCCCCGCCAGCCTGGCGACCACCGGGAGGACTGCCCTAGACCCGCGGATCCATCCTCACCCTTGGTGCCTAGAACGGTGCCGCCGTTCGCCGGCGAACGTCGCCGGAGTTCCGCCTCCACTCGGACAGAGAAAGAGGAGGAAAAGAGGACCAGTCAAACCTGACCAGTGGGCCCCCCCGGACCCATTGTCAGTGGCACATGCCTGTCCACGCGGGATAAGTGGAAACGTAAAACCAGAGTACGTGTTCGATGTGTACGTATATTCGAATCGTTTTCTTTTCTTTTTCTGTTTATTTTTTTAACCAGAGATTTGACTAAACTTTGACTGGCCATATCTTTTTAAATAAAACTCCAAATGAGTTGATTCTTTTTCCTACCTCCCTCAAATTTAGACTAGTTTATTTTAAGAATTATTTCAAAAAAAATCAGACAACTTTTTGGTACTGTTTTTGAAACTATACATTGATTCAAAAATATTTTTAATAGGATTTTGGAGAGAGGAGAAAACTTCCAAAGCTTTAGAGTACACCCTGCCTCCCCTCAACTTGAAGGCAAGCATTATGAACCCTGGCATAATATTATGAGTGTTATTTGTACGGATACAACACCACCTCGACACGGAGTGTCCGTTGTTTCACGGGATGATACGTTTCTACTCATGGTTGCATATTGATGAATGCATGCTATTGGAGTTAGATGTGTTTATGATAGTAATCACCATCGAAGGCCTTCCGTGCATACCGGAAGGAATCCGGGAAAGCCTCTGTCTTGGGTAGACACGGACTTGTCCCTAGTCCTCCGTCGAGACGGTTGTGTCCGGTACTGCATGGTGAGGTATGTCGAGTGGTGATTCTGTCTGTTGAATGAAGTATATATTGTCATGCTATTCATGCAGGGAACATTTAAAACCTCCTGAATCGACCATAGATCGAGTCTTGTTCCGGTAACCCCCTTACTTGTCTCGTACTACCACTTGTCCCTGCCATAGGTAGGGTACGGTTCAGTAAGTTGTCAACCCCTTTCCTAGCACACACCGTATAGAGAGGCCATGGTGGAAGATACCGGAGGCATCCGGTAGGCATGCCACCTGGTCCGGGGGCATGGGTGTTTCGGTTGTAGCCGAAGGGGTAGCTCCCCTAGTTTGCGCGCGGTATAAATTTGGTGATCCCATGCTAAGTCGAGGTTGTAGCCTCCCCACTTAGAGTTTCGCTTAACGAGTGTCGTGGGTGATTCCAGACACCGGTAAGTTAGGCTGGTGTGTGCGGATAGGTGTGTTTTCAATCAAAAGGCCGTAGACGGAATTAGTCCCGATGGACTAAAGGAATCCGTCGCTCGTGGGTAAGGAGTACACCCTCTGCAGAGATTAAATCTATTCGAATAGCCGTGTCCATGGGTAAGGACTACAGTCTGGGATGGGTCAAGTGTCGGTCTTAGTGTCGGTCTTCGGAGGAGAAACTATTAAACAAGAACTTGTATCATGACTTGTGATGATCATGATTATCTATTATGAACTAACCCGTTACATTATTTGAACTATCGAATACCCTTGGGATGGTTCTACCTCCTGGGTATTCACTGCGATTATTTATAAACCCTTTATGTGGTGTCGCTGAGACGCCCGACTGTGGCATGCTTGTTATTTATTTACTTTATAAGCCCTTTATGTGGTGTCGCTGAGACGCCCGACTTGGCATGCTTGTTATTTATTTACTTTATAAGCCCTTTATGTGGTGTCGCTGAGACGCCCGACTGTGGCATGCTTGTTATTTATTTGCTTTATAAGCCCTTTATGTGGTGGCGCTGAGACGTCCTCCTTGGCATGCTTGTTATTTATTTACTTTATAAGCCCTTTCTGTGGTGTCGCTGAGACGCCCGACTGTGGCATGCTTGTTATTCATTTACTTTATAAGCCCTTTATGTGGTCTCGCTGAGACGCCCGACTGTGGCATGCTTGTTATTCATTTACTTTATAAGCCCTTTATGTGGTCTCGCTGAGACGCCCGACTGTGGCATGCTTGTTATTCATTTACTTTATAAGCCCTTTATGTGGTCTCGCTGAGACGCCCGACTGTGGCATGCTTGTTATTCATTTACTTTATAAGCCCTTTATGTGGTCTCGCTGAGACGCCCGACTGTGGCATGCTTGTTATTCATTTACTTTATAAGCCCTTTATGTGGTGTCGCTGAGACGCCCGACTTGGCATGCTTGTTATTTATTTACTTTATAAGCCCTTTATGTGGTGTCGCTGAGACGCCCGACTGTGGCATGCTTGTTATTTATTTGCTTTATAAGCCCTTTATGTGGTGTCGCTGAGACGCCCGACTGTGGCATGCTTGTTATTTACTTACCTTATAAGCCCTTTATGCGGTGTCGCTCAGACGCCCGACTGAGGCATGCTCGTTAATTACTATCCGCTCGAGGCGTTGCTTCAGACACTCGATCGGTGTATTTTATTACTACTCGGTTATTACATACTTATGGTTGCATATAAATAACCTGCTTGCATGCATCAGGGATTTCATTTTTTATGGCTAACATTGTGATCATAATTATTTCAGCACATAATTATCGTTGTTATATTATACCCATGTTCATAATGTTTGCGAGTACATTCAAAAGTACTCACTGGCTTGTCCCTGGCTATTGTCTTGGCCAGATTCCTTGCACGGAGAGGAGCGACCGTGATGACAACCCCAGAACCTAAGCAATGGTGATAGCAGCCTCGCGAAGATAGAAGTTATCCTGGTCAGCTGTTCCTGTGGGAAATGGAGTCCCATAGACGCTAATGATCCACAAACCGCTTCCGCCATCAACCACTAGAAACCATTTGTTGTACTCACAGGCCAGAATGGTCTTGTACTACATATTATGTATTTTGCTTGGAATTTCTATATCAAGTTGGTGCCTCATCAGCTAGCAGTAATCCTGGGGCTGGTGAGCACAAGGGCCATTTTCTGGAAATTGATATCCGGAAAACCAGTCGTGACAAACTTGGTATCAGAGCCAGGCTGACCATTGGCTAATCCTATCTTAGCCAGGTCGATAAACCTAGGTAAACCAACCCCAGACCTTAACCAAACCCCAGCCAAGCTTCTCGTGCAAGATAGCCACACAATGAACCGATACCTTTTTGCAGTCGGTGCCCAACCTATCAACCTAGCCGATCGATCACGCGCCAGTGACCGACACCTGAGATGTATCATTCGCAAGCGTGCGAAGGAAGACTCCGTTCCCTTTTTCTATAAAAAGGGGCATGCTAGCTTCAACCCAGCACAACACAACCTCCCCATTGTTCACCATGAAACCACAGCAACCAACCTTGGAGGTTTTGTGACCATACTCGCAAACCTCACCCGTCGTGCCTATGCGTTAGAAGAGCCACCTGAATATGTTGTGTACCAAGGGTCCATGAGCGGTGAAAGCCGTCAGTTCTGGGCCACTGTGCACATCTACGGTAGGGGTCTATCTCCAGAACGCCCCTACAGGTTCACCGGAAGAACAACTTCCTTTGAGCCACAAGCCATCCAAATAGCTGCTCGAGAAGCTATAGTTCAACTCCGGCATCTGTCGCCCAGGGTTAACTATCGCTCGTTCTACTACTACACCAACCGCGAAGGGTATGGTAGACCACCCCATGTTGTCAACGGAGATCACGAGACAGATCCTGCACTATTGCATTTGGTGCGCTATGTTGGTGCACTAGAGGCACTATTTGATCAAATCACCCTTGATCTGATCACAGCTCGTGGAGAACTGGTTCGCCGAGCCCCGGCAAGAAGTGAGGACGAGCCCGACGCCGACAACCAAGTCGTGCTGTTCGGACACCCGATCGAGTCCCTGAGGTCTGCCCCAGCCATCGACCAAGGTACTTTGATGACCCCAGAAGTGCTTCGTCGCCTTTTGGGAACACGCTCCAACGGGATTGTGGCCAACAATCCCCGAGATGGTCATCATCGCTACTCCGACCCTGCAGTCCCTCAACCCTCTCCAGGTAATCCCGACGGTGAGACCCGAGGAGAAACCTCGACATCCTCAAGGAAAGCCCGCTTGGATATAAACGAGATAGACTAAGTCACCCGAGTAGTGCCGAGTCTCAGTGTATCCTCGCTTTGTAATCATGTGACCTTGTGAATAAACGCAGCCTGTTGTTGTGCCTCAATTTTAGCCTTGCATAAATATGCCAGCATGCAGTTGCATGTTTTTATTACCGGGCACAGCTACCAAAACCACCCCGACAACCCCCACAGTGATATGTCACTTTAGTGAGATATGTATCTGTGGCTTTGACCCCGACCCTTGGAGCTGAGCTGGCAAATTAATTACCTTTCACCACGGTAAAATGACCCAGCTCCAGTGCTATAAAAAGGCCACCTCGTGACCTTGCCAAGCACCCCTCACCTTGTGCACCATTTCTTGCCATGCCAAGCCCTAGTATTTATCTGAGAACCCCAGATGCAACCCCGGGTAGTTTTGTCAAAATATTGTGGGATTTTACCTGCAGTACCATGGGTTCTACCCAGCCACCCCAGTATGAGCTGCTCAAATCAAGAATCACCCCTTCCACCTCAAAATATTGGGCAGCAGTACACATCCCTCCAGTAAACCCAAACCAAGACCCAGCGGAGGTCTCCTTCGTGGGGAAATCTATGCCGACCCCACATATGGCCATAGAAGCTGCTGCGTACGAAGCGCTTGCTCGCCTTCGATTCGCGGTACCCTATGCCAGCGAACAAGGGTATTATTACTTCCCAAGCCGTGCAGCACCCGGAGAACTAACATCTTTTCCCGGTGGACGAATTGAGAGAAACCCAGTACTGGCCAACCTCGTCTAGTACGTCATCGCTCAAGAACGTCTGACCCAGTGAGTAATGGGTTATCTCCAGAGTCTCGCGGATTTGAATCCTCGGATCGCCATCGGCAGACCACTAAGGCCCGACCAAGAGAGACACATTCATCGACTGGTCAATCCGCTTTCCCCGAAAGGAGTGTATCCCAGTATCAGAGACGTTTTCTCGAGATCCCGTCCAGTTACCGTTTCCATTATAGACGTCACTGCTGTGTTTATTATTGCAACATTTATTTATATGTTGTAACTTATGCGTAGTACCCGGTGTTTGTGCGACGAGTCAATTATTTAGCTTCTATTAATATGAGTTGTTTGTTGTTATTTAAATTAACCGATTCATCTCGCGAAAAATCCTGGAGTAGGATTTCTTGAGCTACTGCATCGCGTATTTCCTCACGACGCGAAATTTTTATTCACGCAGCACCGCGGCAGCAGACTCACTACCACAACCGCTCGAACACATACACTGCTTGCAAAACCTTGTAACCATGTTACATCTAATTGATCACCTCCCGACAACAAATAGCACCCGACACCCCCACACCTAATCCTCGCGATCACCGCCACCGCGGAGAACGAACACCCGAGCGGGCATCGCGACGATCGTCGAGGATTATCGCGCACAGGAGCACGGAGAACCCCAGCACTGCCGCCAGCCCTCCGCACACCAGGATCACGTACCAGTCCGGCGCCACCTCCGCCATTGGAGCCTCGCCTCGAGCTTCGGCAAACGGGAACAGAGGAGAAGGAAGAACGAGGCCAGGTGTGAGGAAGAGGAAAGGAGCACCCCGGTCGTTTTATAGCTCGAGATAGGTGTACGGTGGGCAAGGTCCACCAGCGCCGCTCGTCGCTCGACCGCCAGTGTTCGGAGGCGAATCCGCGAGCAGTGCCGACAGCGCACTGGCCCGCGAGGTGAGTGCACGCTGCGCCGGCAGCTAGCATGCCGCGCACTACCGCAGTACGGCCTAGATACCATACGCGCTAGACATCGCCGGTGGAGAAAGCGCGAGAAAGCGCGCGGGAGAGAGGAAGAAGAGAGAGCCAGAGGAAGAAGAAGAGACTGACAGTGGGCCCCGGGTCCACCTGCCAGCCACAGAGAGCATTGTGCTCTCGGGTATGACCAGCGTAATTTTTTTTAGAATTTAGCTTTTATTCTAAATTTTCTGCGTCCGACATAGAAATCGCTCGTTTTCCCCAAACCGTAGATTTTTCCACGCAGCGCCAGAGTCCCTCACTGTAGTTCTACGCCACTTATTGCCCTCTCACTGTAGCCCCGTAATTTATCGCTTAAGTAATGAAATTGTTTTGATTTGGTAAGAGTATTTCTTTCCTTTTAGAAACACTCCTTAACAAATCTCGAGGACGAGATTTTTCTTAAGGGGGGTAGTGTTGTGACACCCCAAATATTTTAACCTTGTTATGTTAATTTAAAATTTTTGCCAGCAGCGTAAACTCTTATTTTTCTGAAAATCCTTTTGATTTCAGAACCATTCTTCCCTTTATTTTTATGGAGTTTTTGCCTCAAGTGAAAAAAACTTCCCAATTTTATTGGACTTGTTTACCCTCTCAATAAAAAACACTTCTATTATCAGTGAATTTATTTCCATAAATTTTTGGCCCTCTGAGCTTTATTTCTTATAATGGGTTTTCATTAACTTTGAAGCCCTATTTTGAACTACAACCATATGATAAATTTGTTTAAGATTCCAACCAAAATTTGGAGATATCATGTGATGTCACCAAATCACTTTTGTGCAAAAATATCTTAGTTCATTGGAGGATTTGAGCTCTACACCAGATTTTCAAATCTGGTCCAGTGGGCAATTTTACACTACAACCTATTTAAATATTTCTTTAAAACTTCCACCAAAATTTTGGGATGTCAATAGGAGTATATTATTCAACTTTATGCAAAAACCTAGTTAGGCTCTTTGAAAAATTTGAGTGAATCAACCTCATTTCCATTCTGGTTCAACTTGAGGATTTGTACTACAACCATATTCTTACTTGCTCTTCTACCCATGGTTCTTTTCCCTACTTGTAGTCATTTCTACAAAACCCTTAAGTCCAAGAGCATGAACCCATTGGGATATTTTTGGTCCATGTAATGACAGCCTTCAGTTTCTGCCCAAAATTGTTTTTCTCAAATTATTGAAATAGCAAGTTTCTGCATTTGGCAAACTAACCTGACCACCACCTCCTACTCCTAAAGAGACCTTGATCTGGAGATTTCGGCCACTCCAAGAAATGCCTTAGTGCCCTTGGCATTTTGTCAAACACCTTATGGGCATGATCAGTTTTGACATGAGTTTTAGTTTGCACTATGGACCTACTTGTTTTACCCAACCACCATGTCCACTGATCTTCTCTCAAGCCCTAGCCTAGTCCTGTTAGTTGCCAGCCTCACCCGAGCACTCTAGACTACCTTGGCATTCTGTCGAGCATGTCGCGTGCGTGCTCTGGGCGCGCCCAGAGCACACGTTTTGCACGCGCGTGCACCGAGCCGCCGCGTCGCTCCCCTGGTTTTTGCTCGCTCTGCAGAGCCGCGCCCCGCCCTCGACCACTCACCAGAACGCGCCAAGCAGCCCCTGGTGCCCTACAGCGCCGCAGTCAGAGCCCTTGGCGGCACGCCGGCGTCCGCAGCGAGCTCCTGCCACGGTCGGCGCCGCCCGAGCCACATACGCACGCTAGCTCGCCCCTTGAGCAGTGAGGAGTTCGTCGGAGTGCGCCGACCAGCTCCAACCGCCTCCACGTCGCCCCTAGCTACAGAATGACGGTTCGCCGGTGATCTTATCCCCGGCCGCCGTGGAACCGCCTTGGCTCGCCTATTTAAGGAGCCCCGCACCTCTCCGAGCCCTCAGGCGACCCCAAGCCAACCCATCAGGGCTCCCGTAGCCAGCAATCGCCCCGGGAAGTCCTCCTTCCCCGTCTCCAACCAGTTCGGCGACCACCGCCTTCCGGCTCTGTTTGTCACAACCAGAGCCTCCCCGGCCTTCCCGACACCACCAAACGACTCCACTTCGTCTTGTGAAGCCACCCATCACCTCAACCGCGACGGAGAGCCACCGTAGCCCCAAGTTCACTCTGCTCCCGAAGCTTCCGGCCGCCGCGAAGCTCGTCGACGGCGACTCCCTCCGTCCCCGCCAGCCTGGCGACCACCGGGGGGACCGCCCTAGACCCGCGGATCCATCCCCACCCACGGTGCCTAGAACAGTGCCGCCATTCGCCGGCGAACGTCGCCGGAGTTCCGCCTCCGCTCGGACAGAGAAAGAGGAGGAAAAGAGGACCAGTCAAACCTGACCAGTGGGCCCCCCTGGATCCATTGTCAGTGGCACATGCATGTCCACGCGGGATAAGTGGAAACGTAAAACCAGAGTACGTGTTCGATGTGTACGTATATTCGAATCGTTTTCTTTTCTTTTTCTGTTTATTTTTTTTAACCAGAGATTTGACTAAACTTTGACTGGCCATATCTTTTTAAATAAAACTCCAAATGAGTTGATTCTTTTTCCTACCTTCCTCAAATTTAGACTAGTTTATTTTAAGATTTATTTCAAAATATTTCAGACAACTTTTTGGTACTGTTTTTGAAACTATACATTGATTCAAAAATATTTTTAATAGGATTTTGGAGAGAGGAGAAAACTTCCAAAGCTTTAGAGTACACCCTGCTTCCCCTCAACTTGAAGGCAAGCATTCTGAACCCTGGCATAATATTATGAGTGTTATTTGTACGAATACAACACCACCTCGACACGGAGTGTCCGTTGTTTCATGGGACGATACGTTTCTACTGATGGTTGCATATTGATGAATGCATGCTATTGGAGTTAGATGTGTTTATGATAGTAATCACCATCGAAGGCCTTCCGTGCATACCAGAAGGAATCCGGGAAAGCCTCTGTCTTGGGTAGACACAGACTTTTCCCTAGTCCTCCGTCGAGACGGTTGTGTCCGGTACTGCATGGTGAGGTATGTCGAGTGGTGATTCCGTCTGTTGAATGAAGTATATATTGTCATGCTATTCATGCAGGGAACATTTAAAGCCTCCTGAGTCGACCATAGATCGAGTCTTGTTCCGGTAACCCCCTTACTTGTCTCGTACTACCACTTGTCCCTGCCATAGGTAGGGTACGGTTTAGTAAGTTGTCAACCCCTTTCCTAGCACACACCGTACAGAGAGGCCATGGTGGAAGATACCGGAGGCAACCGGTAGGCATGCCACCTGGTCCGGGGGCATGGGTGTTTCGGTTGTAGCCGAAGGGGTAGCTCCCCTAGTTTGCGCGTGGTATAAATTTGGTGATCCCATGCTAAGTCGAGGTTGTAGCCTCCCCACTTAGAGTTTCGCTTAACGAGTGTCGTGGGTGATTCCAGACACCGGTAAGTTAGGCTAGTGTGTGCGGATAGGTGTGTTTTCAATCAAAAGGCCGTAGACGGAATTAGTCCCCATGGACTAAAGGAATCCATCACTCGTGGGTAAGGAGTACACCCTCTGCAGAGATTAAATCTATTCGAATAGGCGTGTGCATGTGTAAGGACTACAGTCTGGGATGGGTCAAGTGTCGGTCTTAGTGTCGGTCTTCAGAGGAGAAACTATTAAACAAGAACTTGTATCGTGACTTGTGATGATCATGATTATCTATTATGAACTAACCCGTTACATTATTTGAACTATCGAATACCCTTGGGATGGTTCTACCACCTGGGTATTCACTGTGATTATTTATAAGCCCTTTATGTGGTGTCGCTGAGACGCCCGACTGTGGCATGCTTGTTATTTATTTACTTTATAAGCCCTTTATGTGGTGTCGCTGAGACGCCCGATTGTGGCATGCTTGTGATTTATTTACTTTATAAGCCCTTTATGTGGTGTCGCTGAGACGCCCGACTGTGGCATGCTTGTTATTTATTTGCTTTATAAGCCCTTTATGGGGTGTCGCTGAGACGCCCGACTGTGGCATGCTCGTTATTTATTTGCTTTATAAGCCCTTTATGGGGTGTCGCTGAGACGCCCGACTGTGGCATGCTCGTTATTTATTTGCTTTATAAGCCCTTTATGGGGTGTCGCTGAGACGCCCGACTGTGGCATGCTCGTTATTTATTTGCTTTATAAGCCCTTTATGGGGTGTCGCTGAGACGCCCGACTGTGGCATGCTCGTTATTTATTTGCTTTATAAGCCCTTTATGGGGTGTCGCTGAGACGCCCGACTGTGGCATGCTCGTTATTTATTTGCTTTATAAGCCCTTTATGGGGTGTCGCTGAGACGCCCGACTGTGGCATGCTTGTTATTTATTTACTTTATAAGCCCTTTATGTGGTGTCGCTGAGACGCCCGATTGTGGCATGCTTGTGATTTATTTACTTTATAAGCCCTTTATGTGGTGTCGCTGAGACGCCCGACTGTGGCATGCTTGTTATTTATTTGCTTTATAAGCCCTTTATGGGGTGTCGCTGAGACGCCCGACTGTGGCATGCTTGTTATTTACTTACCTTATAAGCCCTTTATGCGGTGTCGCTCAGACGCCCGACTGAGGCATGCTCGTTAATTACTATCCGCTCGAGGCGTCGCTTCAGACACTCGATCGGTGTATTTTATTACTACTCGGTTATTACATACTTATGGTTGCATATAAATAACCCGCTTGCATGCATCAGGGATTTCATTTTTTATGGCTAACGTTGCGATCATAATTATTTCAGCACATAATTATCGTTGTTATATTATACCCGTATTCATAATGTTTGCGAGTACATTCAAAAGTACTCACTGGCTTGTCCCTGGCTATTGTCTTGGCCAGATTCCTTGAACGGAGAGGAGCGACCGTGATGACAACCCCGGAACCTAAGCAATGGTGATAGCAGCCTCGCGGAGATAGGAGTTATCCTGGTCAGCTGTTCCTGTGGGAAATGGAGTCCCATAGACGCTAATGATCCACAAACCGCTTCTGCCATCAACCACTAGAAACCATTTGTTGTACTCACAGGCCAGAATGGTCTCGTACTACATATTATTATTTTTTTGCTTGGAATTTCTGTATCAAGTTGGTGCCTCATCAGCTAACAGTAATCCTGGGGCTGGTGAGCACAAGGGCAATTTTCTGGAAATTGATATCCGGAAAACCGGTCGTGACACCTTCCCCCATCCTTCCAGTCGTCTTCCACCATCTGACCACTCCTAGTTCGCATCCACGTTTGTTATTCGTTGTCGAAATGGTTGGCTCTATGACTTCGTGGCCGACATGGCGACACACTTAACAGGATCCCTTTGGCCGACAAGTGGCTCATCCACCGTCTTGTTCCATGTGCGATGCACCTAATTGCAGTTTGGAGCAGCGGTTGGACTTGGAGGCATCCCAGTCATAGCGCCGCAGTAGTAGTAAATGAGCGATGAGGGGTCAAATCACAAAGCCCCACCTTTCTCGCATTAAGCTGGACGGACGAAGCAACCATATTTTCACTCTAGGGCGAAAGAGTATAAAGAAAATAGAAAACCAATGATGCGTGCGGCAGCTACCTAGGGCACCCTAGAGTAGGAGCCTCCACTACAAATCCACTTCTCCCTCGTCCTCTTGAAGAAAACCGATGATGCGTGCGGCTGGTAGGGTTTGTAGGAGTACTACGGCGTGCGGGGCCATGACGTAGTAAACGGGAGAGGGATTGAGTTCGTGTCGACGCCTTAACATGGGTGGGCCGCTTAGTTTTACGGGAACGAGGCAGCTTTTGGGTTCGGGGACCAGTGGAGATATACGTAGTACAAAAAAAATTATGGACGTAGGTTCGACCGAAAGGCAATGACGCATGGGCCCCGCATTTTGATATACCCGCGGCCGGGTAAAATTTTCTACTCAAAATAATACATAAAAGTTCCTCCAAAAACATTTATAACTAATGGGAAGTGAATGTATGCTTAAAATGAATATGTAATACAAAGAGAAAAAAAATGAATTGCAGTTAAACGAATGGCATTTCTAACAAAAATGTGAATGTGAACTATATATGTGTGCATGTGACCAACACATACATTGTCAATACAAAATCTAATGCAAGAAATAACTTACGAGTAACATGCACGAATTGATGATGTGGTGCTTGCATGCATAGATTACAAAAACAACGTGATTTATGACTTGCATGCATGTCCATGAAAAAAATCTACTAGTGGGTTGTACTACCTATTTAGGAATAGAGAAGATGTATACATGGAAGTTGTAGGGAAAGAGATGACATATCTCTTTATTCTTATGAGTAGGGATTGAAAAAGATATGCCATTTGGTTCACATCATAGGAACTTTTCTAATGAATCTAGAGATGACATGTATCTCAATTTCTATGAGGAGGGATTAGAAAAGAGATGTCATTTGGTTCACATCATAGGAACGTTTCGATTGAATACACGCTTTGTTGGGGAACGTAGTAATTTCAAAATTTTCCTACGCACACGCAAGATCATGGTGATGCATAGCAACGAGAGGGGAGAGCGTGTCCACGTACCCTCGTAGACCGAAAGCGGAAGCGTTATTACAACGCGGTTGATGTAGTCGTACGTCTTCACGATCCGACCGACCCGAGTACAGGACGTACGGCACCTCCGAGTTCTGCACACGTTCAGCTCGATGACGATCCCCGGACTCCGATCCAGCAAAGTGTCGGGGATGAGTTCAGTCAGCACGACGGCGTGGTGACGATGATGATGTTCTACCGATGCACGGCTTCGCTTAAACTCCGCGACGATATGACCGAGGTGGAATATGGTGGAGGGGGGCACCGCACACGGCTAAGGAACGATCACGAAGATCAACTTGTGTCTATGGGGTGCCCCCTGCCCCCGTATATAAAGGAGTGGAGGAGGGGAGGGCCGGCCCTCTCTATGGCGCGCCCTAGGGGAGTCCTACTCCCACCGGGAGTAGGATTGCCCCTTTCCTAGTCCAACTAGGAGTCCTTCCAAGTAGTAGGAGTAGGAGAGAAGGAAAGGGAAGGGAGAAGGACAAGGAAGGAAGGGGGCGCCCCCGCCCCCTCCCTAGTCCAATTCGGACTAGTCCATGGGGAGGGGTGCGGCCACCCTTTGGTCCCTTTCTCTCCTTTCCCGTATGGCCCATCAAGGCCCAATACGAATTCCCGTAACTCTCCGGTACTCCGAAAAATACCCGAATCACTCGGAACCTTTCCGAAGTCCGAATATAGTCGTCCAATATATCGATCTTTACGTCTCGACCATTTCGAGACTCCTCGTCATGTCCCCGATCTCATCCGGGACTCCGAACTCCTTCGGTACATCAAAACTCATAAACTCATAATATAACTGTCGTTGAAACCCTAAGCGTGCGGACCCTACGGGTTCGAGAACAATGTAGACATGAACGAAACACGTTTCCGGTCAATAACCAATAGCGGAACCTGTATGCTCATATTGGCTCCCATATATTCTACGAAGATCTTTATCGGTCAAACCGCATGACAAAATACGTTGTTCCCTTTGTCATCGGTATGTTACTTGCCCGAGATTCGATCGTCGGTATCCAATACCTAGTTCAATCTCGTTACCGGCAAGTCTCTTTACTCGTTCCGTAATACATCATCTTGCAACTAACTCATTAGTTGCAATGCTTGCAAGGCTTAAGTGATGTGCATTACCGAGAGGGCCCAGAGATACCTCTCCGTCAATCGGAGTGACAAATCCTAATCTCGAAATACGCCAACCCAACATGTACCTTTGGAGACACCTGTAGAGCTCCTTTATAATCACCCAGTTACGTTGTGACGTTTGGTAGCACACAAAGTGTTCCTCCGGTAAACGGGAGTTGCATAATCTCACAGTCATAGGAACATGTATAAGTCATGAAGAAAGCAATAGCAATATACTAAACGATCGTGTGCTAAGCTAACGGAATGGGTCATGTCAATCACATCATTCTCCTAATGATGTGATCCCGTTAATCAAATGACAACGCATGTCTATGGTTAGGAAACATAACCATCTTTGATCAACGAGCTAGTCAGGTAGAGGCATACTAGTGACACTATGTTTGTCTATATATTCATACATGTATTATGTTTCCGGTTAATACAATTCTAGCATGAATAATAAACATTTATCATGAAATAAGGAAATAAATAATAACTTTATTATTGCCTCTAGGGCATATTTCCTTCAGTCTCCCACTTGCACTAGAGTCAATAATCTAGTTCACATCACCATGTGATTTAACACCAATATCCACATCTGTATGTGGTTAATACCCATAGTTCACATCATCATGTGACCAACACCCAAAGGGTTTACTAGAGTCAATAATCTAGCTCACATCGATATGTGATTAACACCCAAAGAGTACTAAGGTATGATCATGTTTTGCTCGTGAGAGAAGCTTAGTCAACGGGTCTGTCACATTTAGAGCCGTATGTATTTTGCAAATATTCCATGTCTACAATTCTCTGCACGGAGCTACTCTAGCTAATTGCTTCCACTTTCAATATGTATCCAGATTGAGACTTAGAGTCATCTGGATCGGTGTAAAAAGTTTGCATCGATGTAACTCTTTACGACGGGCTCTTTTATCACCTCCATAATCGAGAAATATTTCCTTAGTCCTCACTAAGGATGTTCTTGACCAATGTCCAGTGATCTACTCCTAGATCACTATTGTACTCCCTTGTCAAAATCAAAGCAAGGTATATAATAGGTCTGGTACATAGCATAGCGTACTTTATAGAACCTATGACTGAGGCATAGGGAATGAATTTCATTCTCTTTTCTATTTTCTGCCGTGGTCGGGATTTGAGTCTTACTCAATTTCACACCTTTGCAACACAGGCAAGAACCTTTTCTTTGACTGTTCCATTTTGAACTACTTAGAAATCTTGACAAGGTATGTACTTATTGAAAAAAAACTTATCAAGCGTCTTGATCTATCTCAATAGATCTTGATGCTCAATATGTAAGTAGCTTTACTGAGGTCTTTCTTTTAAAGAACTCCTTTCAAATACTCCTTTATGCTTTCCAGAAAAATTCTACATCATTTCTGATCAACAATATGTTACTCACATATATTTATCAGAAAGGCGGTAGTGCTCCCACTCACTTTATTGTAAATACAGGCTTCACCGCAAGTCTGTATAAAACTATATGCTTTGATCAACTTATCAAAGCGTATATTCCAACTCCGAGATGCTTGCACCAGTCCATAGATGGATCGCTGGAGCTTGCACATTTTGTTAGCACCTTTAGGATTGACAAAACCTTCTGGTTGCATCATATACAACTCTTCTTTAAGAAAACCATTAAGGAATGCAGTTTTGACATCCATTTGCCAGATTTCATAAAATATGGCAATTGCTAACATGATTCGGACAGACTTAAGCATCGCTACAATTGAGAAAATCTCATTGTAGTCAACACCTTGAACTTGTCGAAAACCTTTTTGCGACAAGTCGAGCTTTGTAGATAGTAACACTACTATCAGCGTCTGTCTTCCTCTTGAAGATCCATTTATACAACATGGCTTGCCGATTATCGGGCAACTCCACCAAAGTCCACACTTTGTTCTCATACATGGATCCCATCTCAGATTTCATGGCCTCAAGCCATTTAGCGGAATCTGGGCTCATCATCGCTTCCTCATAGTTCGTAGGTTTATCATGGTCTAGTAACATGACTTCCAGAATAGGATTACCGTACCACTCTGGTGCAGACCGTACTCTGGAAGACCTACGAGGTTATGTAGTAACTTGATCTGAAGTTTCATGATCATCATCATTAGCTCCCTCGCTAATTGGTGTAGGAATCACTGGAACTGATTTCAGTAATGAACTATTTTCCAATTCAGGAGAAGGTACTATTTCCTTATCAAGTTCTACTTTTCTCCCACTCACTTCTTTCGAGAGAAACTCCTTCTCTAGAAAGTATCCATTTTAGCAACGAACATCATGCCTTCGGATTCTGTGATAGAAGGTGTACCCAACAGTTTCCTTTGGGTATTCTATGAAGACGCACTTCTCCGATTTG
This sequence comes from Aegilops sharonensis, assembly GCA_904067115.1. NCBI lineage: Eukaryota > Viridiplantae > Streptophyta > Magnoliopsida > Poales > Poaceae > Aegilops > Aegilops sharonensis. The sequence goes on from LR880970.1 coordinate 797,664,269, forward strand.
GGTTTGAGCTCATCATGCTGAAACTTTTTCACACAAGCATCGCAACCCCAAACTTTAAGAAACAACAGCTTAGGTTTATTGCTAAACCATAGTTCATACGGTGTTGTCTCAACGGATTTAGATGGTGCCCTATTTAACGTGAATGCAGCTGTCTCTAATGCATAACCCCAAAACGATAGTGGTAAACCGATAAGAGACATCATAGATCGCACCATATCCAATAAAGTGCGGTTACGACGTTCGGACACACCATAATGTTGTGGTGTTCCAGGTGGCGTGAGCTGTGAAACTATTCCACATTGGTTTA
>LR880970.1:797686013-797700305 GCA_904067115.1 Aegilops sharonensis
AATGACGGGGAAATATCTTGAATGTTGTGCAAAGAAAACAGACAGACAACACAATAAGTTCTGCTAGCACATTAAGTTGACGTACATCCCTTTCTAAAAAAAGTTCAGGTACAAAATTAGAACAGGTCACAATCAAATGTACTGGCATATCAGTGCTTCAGACCCATAGCTCGGATTTAACTAGTACTATCTGACAAGATTCAGTTGTTACCTCAAATTAGAGCACATCCAGGCAGCCAGCCCTGCCTCTTCTCCCAAAGAAGCAGTGGCCTCCGCCGCGCGATGGAGTAGGCCCTGTGGCATCCATCGTTCCGAGCAACACGGGGAAAGTCTGACGTTGACTCCTGTAATGTACGTCGTCGACGGACCCTGGCACCAGCGGCGGCGGCAGGACTTCGATTGATGGATTGACCACTTCTTCGACATGCACGAACACTCGATACAGGTACATCCCTAACATGGTCCGCGGCGGCCTTGGTGGCGACGAATAGTACAACCCCGGTTCCTGCACCGGTATCTCAACACCAATCACCTTCGGTATGGTGGACGGCTTCTTCATCCATGCCATAACCGTCAGAGCCCAGCTGTCTGGAGGAACAAACATACTTACGAGCTCACCTCCAAGGTCGTTGATAAGCTCGTTCATGGACTCGTTGTTCCAAGCACGTCGAGGCATGCCGTGGAAGGTAAGCTTTGTTAAAAACTCAAGCTCAGAGGGCACCGAGCCCCATCCTAGGTGCCACCGATCAAAGCTCACCAGCGCGCCATCGCAGAACAAACGCCGGGAAGATTTGAACACATGACTGCAGTCGAAAGTTGTTCGGAACCTGACGAAGAAATCAGCCAGTGGGGGACAGACTTCGACGAGCAAGTCACTTATTTGGATGCCGTGCGCAATGCCAAGAGCTTTGACAAGGTCGTCTGGCGAGACGGGGGCCGGTCGCCGTTGATGGTTACCATCAGTACTTTGCCAGCAAACTGGTCGTCAAGCGCCGCCATGCCACTGTTGAGCGACAGCACGCAGCGACCGAAGGCAGGACGGACCTCAGGATCTCCGGCTCGGAGATCCGCGTTGACCGGCGACATGATAGTGCGCTTGAGTACAAGGAGTACATGAGGGGGATTTGGGGGAACTGGAGTAGGAATCGAGATTCCAGAGGTGGGGTAGGGGCGGGAGACTGGGGATGAAAAGGTAGCATGAATTTCGAGCACGCGCCAATATGCTCTCGGCGCGCAAGCGCGGAAAACACCGGTGGCGCCCACATGTCGGCCTAAGAGTCCTTATTCTTTCTTTTTTGGAGAGCCCGGCCTTTTTTTCAGGATCTTTTGAGAGCCTGGCCCGAGAGTCATAATTGACCTGTTTGGCATTGCGTTACTACTCGGCCCATATTCAACGACACCTCACTAGCCCAAACAAGTGTACGTCATCGAAAAGACAGTGAGCTCAAATTATATAACTTGAAAAAAGGAGATATACTCTGACACTGGAGAATGGTGATGCCCTCATTTAGCCCACCAGTAGTTCGAGACAATAAACAGTTCGAAACAATGATATATACAACATTCAAACACTGACTAGTGACTACTACTGACATAAACAGCAAGACATGATAGTTCATAAGAAGTCTTGCTACACCACCAAAACGTACCCATCTGCAGCGCTCAGACTCTCGTGATCCAGACGAGAATGACATTCTAAATAGAAGCAACTATTACATAGAAAGAGTGACATAGACGAGGATGACCAAATGACAAGGAATATGCATAACAAAAGAAAGAACTACCCATCCACAACCAGCAGCAAAGACAACAAAGTCATTCGAAGAGATGATCCAACACCATCATAATTTGCGGCCCCGCTTCAGCGACCAGTGATCCGGAGACACCAGTACTCCACCCTTTCGATGCAACAGCCCAATTACCTATCAACCTGAAGGCTTGAACCACATCACTACCTGTCGTAATTGAGACATCCAAGGATCAAAGTTAATCCGGATGCCTTTGTCATTCTCACCTTCTTTTGGCTGCAGGCTGTATCGTTGACAATCAGGGGAGTATGCTCCCGAACTCCTAGGGCTCGCCGTGTAGACATAGTTTTCCATAGAAAACAGAGCCTCTCTGCCATCAAGGTCCTTGCCAACGGTGATCTCCTGGTTAATCGGATAATTGAGTCCGAGAAACAGAGAGTGTGAACCAAGGCTGTTTACCCGCCTCCAACTAAAAAATTCTAAAGGCCCCAACAAGCTGGTATCCTGCTCATAGACGTAACAGCCACTGTCCGGATACTCACGTATTACACGGTGCTTGTATACAGTGGGGTTTTTGCAATATAACTTTTCCGGCTCATGTTTCCGAATGATCATCAGTCTTTTGCCGTCGTCTGATCGAGCGAGGAACCAGTTGTGCTTCCCTATTTTTGGCAAAGGTGGTGTAATTACAAAGGGCAGTAACTGTAGGGACACTGCATCATCTCAAAAAGGACAGGCATTGTTAATGTAAGATCAGCATTGTTCAGAGTATGAGTAGGATAATGCAAAAAATAGCATTGATATGTCCCTGTTGGAACTGGGAGGAAAATACAGGGAAATTTATACTGGGTTCGAAAATATAGAAGTGCCATGCATGGTTATACTCATGTTATCTCGCAATCGATTCTTCACAGGAAACTACCATGTCATGCATGTTATGTAATCATGTTCTGTCCTCACAAACAAATTCTTCAAGGAAACTAACAGACCATGCATTGTTATATACTCGTGTTCTGCGGGCAAACATTTTGTGAGGATACTATTCTAGCCATTGATTGTTGAAGGGCGAATATAGGTATGTACACATGGTAAGCATTGCAGGATTTCACTACTTCCAAATATAGAGTTCTCCATATGCACATTTACTTCCCTAATGTATGGTTAGATGAAACCAACAACGTGGTGCATGTTTCTACATCATGGAAATGAGGAAACTAACATGGCCATTGATACACACTCATATTTAGTACTAGTATAGATTACTGTAAAATAAGGACAATATCCATATATTCCTAACCGTTTGATTATTCAGGGTACAAATTGGCTGTAATGACATGTTCACAATCGCACGAATTAACTCATTCCAAATATAGCTGATTTACGGCGTCTCTAATATATTGCCATAGTTCTACTCAAATTCTTCTCAAACAGGGATATGCCAATCATCACAAAAAGTTCAAACAGTGTCATGGCGTCATCATTAACATGAGATGGAAACAACTTACACGCGCCGTCCCAACAATACGTGGTGCCATCTGCTTTGTCGATCGCGTAGATGATGCCATTTGTTCAATAGCATCACAGAAGTGTGTATCAGCTTTGACGATGATCCATTGCGAGCCGAGTTGTCTCCAGCTAAAAAAGGCACCGGCGTAAAGATAGGCGAGTCCGCGGTCGAACAAGGCAATTAGCTTGAAGTCTGCGTAATTCGCATGTCGTGTGGGTACTTGGCAGATTACAATCTTCTGCAAAACAAGGTCCGTCCAACTGACGTAGTAATCTAGATGACTTGGACCGCGATGGTAATACTCTATATAATCCAACGGAGGAAGGATAATCTCATGGGAGGTCTGGAAGTTCACTGTTCACGAGCACCAACTTTTTACCGTCTTCTCTGAAGGCAGCCATCCAGTGGGAGTTCATGCCGACCCAGTACATACCTGCCAAGAAGTTTCGGGCGATGGTGATCGGATCGATGTCGAGGGAAATGATGTACGGCGACACACTACATACCTGCAAAGAAGTTTCGACTAATGGAGATCGGATTGAAGTCGAGGGGCATCATGCACGCCTCCGTATCATGGTGAGCCAATCTCGCAAGACCAGATAGCAGCAAGCAGGGTGTATTGAAAAGCTTAGGCCTCGCTTCGACGATGGCCGTGTGCATGTCCCTCGAGCATGCAGCCAGCCGCAGGGCGGTCAACATATCCATACACGAACAACAGAGGTCGAAGATGTCACTGGGGAGATTGCTCCAATCGCGGCTCATATGGATGCTGCGCGGTTCGCGTCCGGCCATAGTGGAGTTTGGAAGGGGGCTTGATTTACGGGGGAGAAGGATGTCGGTGCTGGAGCGGCTAGCGAGGGAATAGTGGTACTGGGGGAGGCGAGTGAGGCGACGGTACACGGGGGCACAGTGAGATGGAGACGGAGACGGAGACGGAGAAGGAGATGGAGATGGAGTGGTGCTATGGGAGCGAAGAGGGAGACGAGGCGAGGCGCCAATGTGCTGTACAGTAGCGGTGACAGACTGCACAGTGCACAGGGTGAGGCTGACTTTGGTAACCCGAACACGCCGCCTCGCCTGGACTAGTGTCAGGCGCAGGGTGTTGTCACTTCACTGTGAGGACCGGATGAATAGTATTTTGACCATCAAGTGTACCACAGTTGTACTACTACTACTACTACTAGTAGTAGGAACATGAGTACTCCAGTATTGTATAGTGGAAATAGGTCTCCCGTGCTAGCATGCCTGTTCACTTCATCGTTCAGGTATCATCCATATTGCGAGCAGAACCAAATTCTCGTGCATGCCCAATCAACGCCCTGCCGCGATGCATGCAGTGGTCGTTCTGGTGCATCAAGGACGGCATGCAGATCGTTCCACACTTGAGAAGAGGAAAAATGGAAAGGTAGAACGCGACAGCAGAGGAAGAGAACGCTGGCTAACGAGGCTGGGAGGGGATCGAGCAGGAAGTTAATGCTCCACGCCTAAAGGTTTTGGGAAAACCTGATTTTCATAAGGTGACTTATACTCACCTAAACGGAGGGAGTATTCCTTAACCAGAGAATGTTGTCTCTCCCACTCACGTGCTCAAAAAAAAAGCTACGACACATTTTTTTATCTATTTGCATAGGTCCCACCTATCAGGAAGGATGGGCACGTATACGAACAGGTACGACTCCTCAGTCTACCCGCATAGCCTTTTCGTTTAGTCTACCTAGCCGTCTAATCAACTGCCTGCCTGCCACTTCTCCCATTTACTTCTCCATCGGGAACCGATTCGCCTCGGTTTCTTCACCTCCCCTTCGTCTTCATTTGCATCCAAACCCCACTGCGTTCACATTGTTTTAACCTCTTTAAATAATCATCTACTACTTCAGTTAGACTAGCCATCTAATCCTAATTCTCCAAACCATAGCCCTCTGTTCCAACGGTACCAAATGGCGAAAGAGATCAAGATGCAGGTTTTTAGCGTCCAACATGTCCTCGTCGAAGGCTCGATGCGCATAGTTGCCACCGTCACCGTCCACCCAAGGGTTTTTCGACAGTGGATCAACAATGTATCCAACTCCCTCAAAAAGGTAGAGACGAGGGTCATCGGTCTCGACGCAGAGTACACGGAGCGTGCCCCTGGGAAGATCCAGCGTGCCGCCGTCCTTCAGCTGTGCCTCGAAGATGATGTTTTGGTGTACCACATCATACACTCGCCCTCCATACCAGGTGAGCTTCACGATTTCTTGTCTCGGGAGGACGTATACTTCTATGGGGCAGCCATCGAAGGGGACAAACAGAAGCTGGAGCCGTACAACCTTGATTTGAAAAGCATCGCTGACCTACAAACCAGAATCAAAATTCCTGTAGAAGATTGTGCTAAACAGACTCCATCCCTATTCGACGTAGCAAATTTTGTGCTCGGTACAAATATTCAGAAGGGTGACGAGACGGTGGCATTAAGGTCGTCTGGATGGGAGAATTATCCCTTGACGTACGAGCGGATAAAATATGCTGCCCTCGATGCCCGTGTGAGTTTCGAGATAGCTGCATGGTCCAAAGAGATTGTTGCGAAGCCGTCTCCCACAGAGAATGAGAACAAGAAGAAGAAGAAGAAGAAGAAGAAGAAAACGCTGCACCAGCAGGAGGGCATTATGGATGGATGAACTATTTCCTCTCTTGTAAAAAAAATTATTACCTCTCGGTGTATATTGATATAGATGGGCTATTTCAATGGTGTGCATGTCTTTGGAACAGAGTAGTAGCGTGGGTCTGCTTGACTATAAGGAACTATTTATCTGCATATATAGCTTTCTCTGCTACTCCTTCCAGTGATCGTTATGCAGTGCATGTGTCCGTAGACATGACAGCTTGTCCATGGAAGTTCAACTACGGCGACCATCACGTTTCATCTCGCGATTCCCACGACGCCTCTCCAACCCACGACACCACGCCCCCCGACGTGCGCCTCACCCTTCTCGGCCGCACCGCCCCTCTGCCTTTGTGTGCATGACATGTGGGCCACCTAAAATGCGGCGAGCATCAAGTTTCTACCACAGCCACCCACGATTCCCACGACGCCGCTCGAACCCATGAAACCACACGTCCCCCGACCTGCGGCTCACCCCTCTTGGCCCCACTGCCCCTCTGCCTTCGTGAGCATTACATGTGGACCAGTCACCTATCAGGTCCACATGTTATTGACTCAAAGGTAGGTGTAGTAAGGCGCTGAAGCTCAGTCCCGACGGCCCTGAGAGGGAAATGTAACTCCTGCGCCAGGGCTTGTGGTGCTCCCGCAGCACGAACTCGTGCCAAACTCGAGATTTGTTTCTTTACTATACATGCACGCAACGATTTAATGGACATTGTAATCTCAACATGTGATGGGGAGCTCTAAATTGGAATTTGAAACTTATAAAACGAAAAGATTCAAAACAAATAAACTCGGAGAGAGGGAGTATATCGTAGGATGTGTCCCATACAAAATAAGTCCCCTGGTTTGTCACCGCGAAGATGCGGTTAGAAAGGAGCACATCGTCTTCCTACTCGTACGGCAACAAATCGGCCGCAGACAGCATGGTCCGCCTTTGACCGCCATGTGCAAGGTTCGTGCTATATTTTATTCAATCTCACCGTGGTTCCATCATACCAATTCATGCGGTGGCCCGTTGCATGGCTGATCCCAGTGTTGGACAAAGGTTCTACGGGAACGGTGTCACCGTTGTAAATGTTGTGCAAATTGATGTTAGTACCCTGCCGTACATATGCAAGCCAATCTCCACTCGCACCGAGCCTAGCCTGTGAAACAGTGGGCAGGGGGAGAATTAGGAAATGGACACGGAAATAGTCTTTAGAATGCATTTACTACGTGATCAAACTCATCTTACCTGCTCATCGAAGGAAATCCGAGTGCCCCTCAACGTCGGCATCTCAAGGGGCGTCAACTTGCAACTACGGCTACGCCGCGCTGGAGAGACCACCAAGGAAACATCCTCGTGCGTTCCACGGAACATCAAGATGCATTTGTATGAGTAGTTTATCTTGTGAGAGAAAAGGATGAACGAGGGAAGGCCTCTAGAGATAGAGATGGACACTACTACTACCAATGTGCTGGCCCGTGCGTTGCAATGGATCCAAACTAGTACTAGAATAATACTTGTTCACGTGCTTGAAATATAAACACTCTAGTTTTGATATACATGTGTCAGCAGACACGACAGCTTGTCCATGGAAGTTGAACCCCGGCGACCATCACGTTTCTTGTTTCTACCACTGCCACACCCACACGCGATTCCCACGACGCCGCTCCAACCCACGGCACGACGTCCCCCGACGTGGACATGGATCCTCTGACGTGGCTATCACTGCCTTGCCCTACCTTTCCTTCGCTGACAGGTGGGACCCACGCTTATGGGTCCCACATGTCAGTGACAGAATGGTAGGATTGTTCGTGCCCCTCATCCCTCTCGGCCCCACCGCTCCTCTGCCTTTGTGTGCATGACATGCGGGCCAGCTGAACTACGGCGACCATCAACTTTCTACCACAGACACACCCGATTGGACGCGATTTGCCTGCTCCGCTGCTGTGCTCCAATCCGTACTCCCGCACCATCGAATTTTTATCCAGCAGCCATGGCACATTTCGTCCCGGGCATCAATCCTCAGCTGCAGTACTTATGTACTACAGGTAGTACCCGCCGGTGTGGCCATCTACGCCTCGTAATGCCCCGACGCCCAGCTATGGTACCCTCGCCACGGCCACGCCACCACCGACCGGTTCATCTCGAACGAGTGAGTCAGGAACCACGCCACCACCACTCATAGGCCGGGCACTAAGCCACTGAAGTTCGGTCCCGTGGGCCCCGAGAGGGAAATGTAACTCCTGCGGCAGGCCTTGTGGTGCTCCCGCAATACGAGCTCGTGCCAAAACTGGAATTTGTTTCTTACTACTACCAACTAGTACTAGTAAGGTACACGTGCATTGCACGCATGAGATGCTGGTGGTTTGTGCATTATGCTTCTACATGTGGAGTTTTCTGGATTCTAACATGTGGCAAAATCTGGTGGAATGTAAGTTAGGCAAGTTTGATTAACTCAGGTGAGTGTTTGGTTCAAGCCACACCTTAGGCAAGCCACACTGGCCCCACATGACATACACACAAAAAATGTAGCAAGATTCCCTTAGGCTTGCCAACTTGTGGCTCTCATTTTGAAGAACTTATTAATAACTTTGCCTGAGCTTAGTTGTGGCAAAGTTAGTCATGAATTAAGTTCAACCATGGAGTCTTCTAGATTATACATGTGGCAGAATCTGGTGGATGATATCCAATGGCCAGTAGTGCTCGGATTTGCCATCTTTGTACCGTCGGATTGGCTTCATCCAACGACCAACTTTCAAAGTTTTTCACACACTATATAGGGGGTATAGATATAGATGTGCCAGTCTGTTGCAATGGATCCAAAGTATATCTATTTAGTGGAGTGCACTCTAAACACATTATCTATTTATTTTTCTATAACCTTCCGTAGCCATGCAACCAAGCCACATAAGCTTCATGGGTGCCCCCCACATCATATTATTCATACTATGTTGATTGAAAAAAAGATAAATCACCCAAAACAAGATCTTCCCGTTTTTTGTTCCTACGATGTTCTGCCGTGCACGTATCTACTAGTTGTATAGTGGTAGTACTAGTAATATAGTATTAGGAGTACAAACTTGGTAAGTACTAGTAGGAGTAGTACTAGTACGGAATGCTCCTACTCTATCAACGAGCCCCGTGCTACAGCTTAGATCTTCCCCTTGTTTATGTTTTCCAACCCGGCGGCGGGCGGGGTGTCGGTTTGCTCAACGAGCGGTCCCACATGAAAGTGAAAATGCTAGGCACAGGGGCGGAGCTATGTGAGGGCCAACACGTGCCCTGGCCCGCCCAACCTAGCAGGATTTTCGTAGTTGTACATCCAGTTTTGAGGCATGGAACGTCAACGCAAGGGTAATTTCTATAGCCTAGCTAGACTGGCACGCCCAACGTTTTGCTTCAAGCTCCGCCACTGCTAGGCAGCACACCTACCCTAAGCTATGTGTCGTGCCGGACGGGCCGTGTTGTACTCCCGATTCCCGGGCGTGTGGGGGTGCGACGCGAATGCGGCAGGCCTTTTCCTTTTACTAGCAATGTGCCCGTGCGTTGCGACGGATCCAAAGTAGTAGAATAGTAGTATTTGTTCACAAACTTGAAAGAAATCACTATTGTTTTGATATACTCCTAATATATTACTCCCTCCGTATCTAAATATTTATCTTTTTTGAGATTTCAAATGGACTATCACATACGGATTATATAGACATATTCTAGTGTTTCTAGCAAGATGCCCGCGCGTTGCACGAAGTTGATGGAAAAGGTAAGCACAACTTATAAATTGACAGATGGAGTACTAATTACAGTGATGCATATAATTAAGCAAAGGGATCGCACATGTCGGTATTGACTGGAACGAGAATGCAACAGCACAATAAGAATTAAGGCCATGATGATGCGATCGCAGTGGTGGTTACAGTAGGCAAGAAGAAAGATGGATCCACGAACGTACGACCTCCTCCTCCTCAACTTAGTGCGCCAGGCCACCGACCGGCGGCTAAGGAGCGGCGGCTTTTGTGGCGAGGTCGAGGTGCTTCTCAACAAAGGCATCCAAGGCTTCCAGCCGGTTGAGGAAGGCCAACATCGTAGCGTCCTCACTGGCCTTGTAGATACCTATGTACACGATTTGCCCGTACGCGTGGATGTGTAGGTTGACGAATTCTTGCAGGGCGAGGCGCCTCGCGGTGAGCGTGACCTCCAGGTGGACATTCTTCGTGGCGTCGGCGGGCAGTCGCAGGGCCACCAGTGCTTGAAAGAGGTTCCGGCCATGGAGGCCGATTAGGGTGGCAGGCAACGAGGAGCCCGGGCGCGCGGGCTGGAGGAGTACGGCGATGTCGTCCGTGAGCTTCTTGAGGACGGTGAACTTGTTGCTGGTGGCAACGATCATCTGGTCCAACTGAGAGTCTTAGTTGGCGTCGACGGCGGCCATCCACCAGCCGGTCTCCAACACCGTCTGGAGACGATCCTCGGCGCCATGCCGCAGGCCGGAGTTGTGGACCATCTGGCGCAGCCGCTGGCCGCTCACGCGCATCGCTGCCATGGGTCTGGAGAGAGCTCTTTTGCACTTAGTGTAGGTGCTTAGGCAAGTGCTTATGTGCGTACGATGTGGTAGATGCATTGGAATGGAGGAGGGGCGCCTTTATATGAGGGCAATGAGGGCAAACTGCGTTGCATTCACATCATGCAGCCTCTTTTCCCGGACCTCCTCCCATTACTTCCCTCATGCATTAATTGAAGGAGGATGCATTGGCCGTTCAACATATCGGGAACCGCTACTCCCTCCCTCGTCTGCATTAAAGGCGTATCGGGAACTACGCCGCCCGCTGTCAAATCGAATACTCCCTCCGTCTAGGTGAGTATTAAGTCATCTTACGAAAACCAAATACTAGTAAACACATAGGCGTGGTGCATTAACTCTCACGTTGTTTCTTAGTTTTTGACATAAATAGAGGAATCAACCAAGAAGAGATGTGGGGCTTGTATGCTTTTAATGACTTGAGACTATCAAACATGACATGCAGTGGTCAGTTCGTTGCATAAGAACAAATAGAACCCACGTCAGCACACACGCATCTTATAGCATCACATCCAATGGCTATAAAAGATGAATGAGACCAAATTATATCTCATCTAGATGAGTTCTAGCAAAACTGTATTAATAATACTTAGTACTCCTGCGCCATGTATCATATAAGTATCATGTAGTACTTCATTTATTGCCATGCATGACACATAGTTCACGAGCACTCTCTATATGTACCACCTTTTTTTTAATTTCAAGTTTTGCTCCATGGCGCAATCCATCGATACTACTACCGTACAAAAGTGGACTATATACATTTTTAAAAGGCTAGAGGGCGGGGCAGTCTAGCTCGGTCGGTTTCACGAGAGGCGAGGGCCTTTGTGATTTGACGGCTCATTAATGCTGTCAAATCAAATAGTACTGCGCCGCCCACTGCACGCCCGGCGCCTCCATTAAACCCCTCCGTTAAACCCGCATGCAAACCGAGAATCCTACTCCGGCCACATGTCCGTTCATGAGCGGGCCGGAATTAAACGCAACACCGGCCGAGCTCCTCCCATCCGCCCTCAGTTTAAACGAGGCCAGACGCCGACCAAGCTCCTACCGTCTGCCCTCTATTTACACGAGTCCAGATAGACAGCGGGCAAGAATCGCACCCCTCCGCCACTCCCCCGTCTCCTCCTTCACCATTTTCTCCACCCTTCCGATGGCTTCCAATGAGCCGTTCTCCGGCATATTACCCGGCTGGGTGGCCCACCGAGCCCTCCGGATACGGGCAAGGCCGCTCGGTGCTTCGCCAACCTTGCTTGGCCCGACGGAGCCAGTTGCCACCCCAAGCAGGTGCGTGGTTCAGCAACTCGCAGCTCCAATTCAGCTCGATGAGGAGTGGCGAGTTGCTCCACGCCGGTACGGGCACCGTCGCTGCCGCGTCGTACCATGCCACCGGTGTTTGCGGTGGCCGCGCCTCCCGTGTCTGTGGGCTTGCCTCCCGTGCCTGCGACAGCGCCATGCAGGCAGAGACAGAAGCCGTGTGCGTGGAGAGCGACGAGTCTGTGGCCAGCTTCTCCGTGTCCACCGCCATCATCGAGGAGAAGTCGAACACGGGAGGCCGCCGCCACTTGAGACCCATGAAGGCAACCGCCGAGGCGACGACCGCGGATTCAGGTGGTTTCTTTGCTGCTTCGTCTCTTCCGAGGACCTTCATCGACCCCGCAAGTGTCTGACGGACATGAGGAAGACAAAGGGATCCACGGGCGACCATTTAGAACTAAAATAAGTCTAGATATATTGATGACCCACAAGTATAGGGGATCTATCGTAGTCCTTTCGATAAGTAAGAGTGTCGAACCCAACGAGGAGCAAAAAGAAATGATAAGCGGTTTCCAGCAAGGTATTCTCTGCAAGTACTGAAATAAGTGGTAACAGATAGTTTTGTGATAAGATAAATTGTAACGAGCAATAAGTAACAAGAGTAAATAAAGTGCAGCAAGGTGGCTGATACGTCTCCAACGTATCTATAATTTTTGATTGCTCCATGCTACTTTATCTATTGTTTTGGACTATAATGGGCTTTATTTTCCACTTTTATATTATTTTTTGGGACTAACCTATTAACCGAAGGCCTAGCCCAGAATTGTTGTTTTTTGCCTATTACAGTGTTTCGAAGATACGGAATATCAAACGGTGTCCAAACGGAATCAAAACCTTCGGAAACGTGATCTTCTCACCGGACGTGATCCAGGAGACTTGGACCCTACTCCAAGGAGTGCCAGAGGCGGTCAAGAGGGTGAGGGGCGCGCCCTCCCCCCTGGGCGCGCCCCCTGCCTCGTGGGCCCCCTGACGCTCCACCGACGTACTCCTTCCTCCTATATATACCTACGTACCCCTGACAGATCAAAGACGGAGCCAAAAACCTAATTCCACCGCCGCAACTTCCTGTATCCATGAGATCCCATCTTGGGGCCTGTTTCGGAGCTCTGCCGGAGGGGGCATCCACCACGGAGGGCTTCTACATCAACACCATAGCCCCTCCGATGAAGTGTGAGTAGTTTACTTCAGACCTTCGGGTCCATAGTTAATAGCTAGATGGCTTCTTCTCTCTTTTTGGATCTCAATACAATGTTCTCCCCCTCTCTCGTGGAGATCTATTCGATGTAATCTTCTTTTTGCGGTGTGTTTGTTGAGACCGATGAATTGTGGGTTTATGATTCAAATTATCTATGGAAAATATTTGATTCTTCTCTGAATTCTTTTATGTATGATTAAGTTATCTTTGCAAGTCTCTTCGAATTATCCGTTTGGTTTGGCCAACTAGATTGGTAGTTCTTGCAATGGGAGAAGTTCTTAGCTTTGGGTTCAATCTTGCGGTGACCTTACCCAGTGACAGAAAGGGTTACAAGGCACGTATTGTATTGTTGCCATCGAGGATAACAAGATGGGGTATTTATCATATTGCATGAATTTATTCCTCTACATCATGTCATCTTGCTTAAGGCGTTAGTCTGTTTTTAACTTAATACTCTAGATGCATGCTGGATAGCGGTCGATGAGTGGAGTAATAGTAGTAGATGCAGAATCGTTTCGGTCTACTTGTCACGGACGTGATGCCTATATACATGATCATTGCTTGGATAACCTCATAACTATGCTCAATTCTATCAATTGCTCAACAGTAATTTGTTCACCCACCGTAGAATACTTATGCTCTTGAGAGAAGCCACTAGTGAAACCTATGGCCCCCGGGTCTATTCTCATCATATCAATCTCCATCACTCTATTTACTTGCTTTTGCTTTTACTTTTTACTTTGCATCTTTGTACCAAAAATACAAAAAATATTATCTCTATCAGATATCACCCTCGTAAGTGACCGTGAAGGGATTGACAACCCCTAAGCGTTGGTTGCGAGTAGCTTTTGTTTTGTGCAGGTACGAGGGACTTGCGCGTGGTCTCCTACTGGATTGATACCTTGGTTCTCAAAAACTGAGGCAAATACTTACGCTACTGTGCTGCATCATCCTCTCCTCTTCGGGGAAATCCAACGCAAGCTCGAGATGTAGCAAGAAGAATTTCTGGCGCCGTTTCCGGGGAGGTCTATGCAAAAGTCAACCATACCAAGTACCCATCACAATCCCTATCTCTCGCATTACATTATTTGCCATTTTCCTCTCGTTTTCCTCTCCCCCACTTCACCCTTGCCGTTTTATTCGCCATTTCTTCGCCTTCTACCCGTATGTATTTTTGTTTGTGTTTCCATGTGCCTTCTATTTGCTTGCATCTTTGCTTGCTAAAAATCTATTGATATGGATCCACTTAAAGTGTTCTACTTGGATCATCTTCGATCCTTATGCGCTCGTGCTGAAACCCCAACTAGCCTAGTTGATGGGAAATC
>LR880970.1:797734697-797753230 GCA_904067115.1 Aegilops sharonensis
AAATATAACATTGATTTAAGCCTCCCCCAAGCTTGAGCGATGCTTTCTCCTTCGCGAGGCCAAAAATTATATATATAATTGCGATCACGGTGAACAAGATGCATAGTGTCGTGGATTTTGTCACGACAGATGTCCTTAGTGTCAGGACTTAGTCGAGAGGCCAACTCATCTATGTGGTAGCTTGAGAGGGGTTGATCGGGACGAGAGACGCAACATACAATACAAGGATTTAGACAGCTTCGGGCCCTGGGAAACATCATCCGGTAATAGCCCTACATGCTGTTTGTGGCTAGATCTCATTATGCTCATGAGAGATTCGCTGTAAGCCGGCTCTCCTCTTTGTGTCTAGCCCTAGATATTGTTTCTTGTTCCTTTTCCCCCTTTGGGGAGCCCTGCCCCTCCATATATAAGTTGAAGGGGAGGGTTACATGTGGAGTCCTAGTAGGACTAGGACTTGTCTATCTTCTCTTACAAGTTGAATACAAGTCCGGGTCTTGCTTCCTCGTAAAGGAAATATTTGTCATTCCTTTCCTCTTAAGCCGGCCCACCATAACATGAGTCGGCCTTCTAGGCCTTGGGCCTAGTCTTCTATCTGACCCACCGTTAGGGCCATCCACGAGTCGCCAGGCTCGTGAGTCGTCTGATCAGTGAGCCACCAGACCCGTGAGTCGCCAGTCCTCCAGCGGGTCATCGGTGAAGCGCCAAGCCCGACCGGGTCATACTTCCGGCCGGGTCATACCGCGGGGTATATCCCCAACATTAGCCCCCAGTTTAATTTGGATTTATCCATGTTAAACTAATCTGCAATATAAACACAAGAACAAATTTGACAGGTTGTGTTCCGGGTTAAATATTCTTTGTAAGCCGGCACTTGATCATCCTTAAGTCCTTGTCATCTCCTTCTTGATATGTATCCATAATATTATAGTAAATCTCTATAGCAGATATCTTCAAATTTTGCCAATGCAAAAAATCCAGATACTTCCTTTGAAAAATCCGGGTCAACAAGCGAGCTTCAGAGTCAATTTGTTGACATTGGTAAGAGATAATCCACTTGAGTCGGCTTTCAATGCTCTGACTTGACAAAAATGTTGGTCATCAAATATTCAACTTATATTCCGCCGGCTTGAAGATATAAAACTTGCCGGTTTATGATTACCAAAATTGCCGAGTTATAAATAGATGATGCCGAGTCATAATTGTCGCCGACGCCGGTTTATGATTTTTGCAGACACCGGGTCAATCTGATTCACTCAAACTGAGAATTTGAAGATATTTCTCCCTTATATCCATATTACCTGTAGCCCCCAAGGGCCGGTTTAATCAGCATGAATAAGCCGGGACTTATCACCATGGCTTTAAATAAAATCCAGTTGTGTAGCCCCCATGAGTCGGTTATAGTCATAGTAGTGTAGCCGGGTCATCTTAGAAATTTCTTGAACTATTGACAGGAGCAATTGGTAGCCCCCAAGGGCCGGCTCATTATGATGTGATGAGTCGGGTCTTCAATGAGGTGAGCAAAAAATGACTTTGCATTAGCCCCCAAGTGTCATGGTGCATGCTTGTAGCGACATGAGACTTGCATATTTGATGTAACCTCAATTTGAATAATGTAGCCCCCAAGTGCCGGGTCGTAAGCCTGCAGCGACTTGGGACTATTTCCTCCACTGTAAAATAAATTATGCCCATTGATAAAGATAATAGCCGTTGTGCTAAAGCGACTTTGAAAACCTCAATCAAAACACTGGTTATTGATAATCACAATAGAAATCCAGCCATGTTGGCTATTCAAGATTTGAATAATATAATCCGGTATGAAAACCTCAATTATTCAATATCATCATGAAAATCCAGCCAGTTTTGGCTATTAAAGATTTGAATACCTCATCGGTTGACAAGTAAACCCGGAGTTTAAATACCTGGCGGCTCTTGGCCGATGACGACTTAATGTGCATTCATTGTAACCCGCTGGCCTATAGCCCTTGAGAAAATCAATAATTGATAACCCTTTTGAGACACCAATTTCAGTGATGAGCTTGGACTAAAGCATTTATATAAGTCATAGTTCTGCAAATCCTGCACGGAGTTTAAACAACATATGCCCTGGCGACTTAACGTCGAGAGCCAGGGCGGGTAACCACCCAAATGTAGTCTTATCCTGCACACAAGTAGATCACAGGATCCCTATGATCCTTTGAATGATACCGCCGGTTTATGTGACACGGACAGTGAGGGTGAGAACCCAATTTTGTAAAAGCCGGCACATATGATATTTGTGACAACTCAAATATTTGTGATTACAAAAAACTGTATGAGAAAAAAAATTGAGGCTTCTGATTCAAATACGATCAGTAAACCGTTCCAAAGGGGTTAAGCTAAGATTCGAATATGATCATATAGCCCCCAGTGGCGTTGGCGATGCCGATCAAGTGGGTATCGACAGCTATGTTCTCTTTGGTTCGAATACGACCTATGTTTGAACAGGAAGCCCCCAAGTGACCTTAAGAGTTGTTTAACGATGTTGATTCAAATACGATCCACGTCGATTCCCAAAGGGGTTGAGCTATGATTCGGATACGATCAAGAAGCCCCCCAAGTAGGTTTAGCAGTTTGCCAATCAAAAGGGTTTCGACAGCTATGTTCTCTTTGGTTCGAATATGACCTATGTTTGAACATGAAGCCCCCCAGTGACCATATATTAGCATTGCACCGATCAAGAGGGTACCGAGAGCTCTGCTCGATGAGCAGGAATACCCCAAGTGACCATAATAAGATAAGCCGTAAGGCAGGGTACCTATGTTTGAACCGCGCATCATGGCAGCAAGTTCTTTTTGGCAACCTTTAATTTTTCTTAGAACTCGAACTTGCGAGAGATTATTTTTTTTTGAACCGGAACTTTAAACCGGATTTGAAAGCTTCAAAAATTTGTGAGGGATAAATTTACCTTGAGCTGGATTTTGAACCGGATTTGAGAGCTTCAAAAATTTGTGAGGGGCAAATTTACCCTGGGCCGGCTTTTGAACCGGATTTGAGAGCTTCAGTGCTTTGTGGGAGAAAGATGTCTCTTGAACCGGATTTTAAACCAGAGTCCTTATTTTGAGCCGGAAATCTTCTGATGGCCTTTAAATTTTCATCGATCTAGCAGTAATCTCCGGGGCCCGGGTTATTTTTCCCTTCAATGACCCGGAGTTCTTGAATTCATTGAAACCGGCTAATTTTGCTGAGCCATACCATTGTAGCCCCCGAGTCTCAAGACGACTCGAGGAGTTGGCTTGAGATTCTCCATATTTGACCATAGCAGAAGGTATACATCATTGGCGTTGATAGCGCGATGTGAATCCACAGAAGGTTGAGGTGACTGCGGCGGGTTATAAATGATCCCGGATGAGCCATGTCAGCAACTCGGCCAATGGTTCCTTCCAACTGGCTGTTTGAAGTTAACCAAACTGTAGTGGCGGCGACTTGTACACCTGCCCATTGAACCATCCAATGCAGACGGCGGCTGATAATATATGATTATTTGCCTCTAATTTGTTGGAAGAAAACCGGGCTTCCCAAGTAGTGACTTGCTCATACTCAATAAATAGCTCATCCAGATAAGTGCGGCTCGGTGTGTCGATGTCGACCAGGCCGTGAGAGACGGACGACAAAGACGACCGTAACATCAGAGGCAGCATAGACAGATGAACCGGCCGTGGCGTTGTAAGCCGGTGCGGACGGGCAAATTGTCCTCCTTGTTGTAAGTCGGTGTGGTCGTGAGAGACGGCCACAGCGTTGTAAGCCGGTGCAGGAGTCCGTTGAGTAACAACGACCACCTATGCCAAAAGATGTTGGCGTGCCTCCATCTCCGCGGTATAATATCACTTTTTGTCATAAATAATCGCCCTGCATAAACAATATTGCAGACCAAGGCAAAGATAAACTTGTTCTCTGACAAAAACAACATGTGCTAATAAAATAAACTTGGATGGATATCACCTATTTTGTTCGGATGATGGATGATCCATTCAACGTGACAGGGGCGGCTCAACGCAGCGGGAGCGGCTCACATATGTCCATTGGACAGCTTGTGTGAGCAGACATGGATTTGATTTGTTGATATATATGTCGGAGTCAACCTGCGACGTTTAGAAGACAAAAGGGACGCGTGAGTCGGCTGCGACATTGTAAGTCGTGCGGACAAACGAGTCGGTCGTGCGCGCGGATGGTTGAGTCGGCGCGGGCACGGTCAGATGAACCGACTGCAGGTGTGGTCCCGGTGAGTTGATGTAACCCGGACCACGGGGGCAGCGGCTCATATACATGTCCTTCGAGTAGCAAGGCACAGACGAACACCGGTGCAGAACGTTTGTTGGCGCGTGCTGCGTCCCCGCGGTATAACACCAGCTCTGGTATTTTTGTCAGACAAAAAAGATAGCAGATGCTCAGTTGATCTGATGATGTGCATTCCCTTCAGTCCTTATTTGTCTGGGGACTTGATCCCTTTTGTTTTCTTTCCTCTCATGAAGAGACAGTACTAATAGCACTCAAGTTGTTTCATGCATGTCGACCTTTTCTTCTGGCCGGCTTGTCCGTACTGGAAAATTTGCATTGACGCTTCTGGTGTAACACTAGATTCATCAGTAATTGTTTGACTGATTGAGTCTTCTCGTGGAGATGCAAGAGCAGCGTGGCCTAAGCCCTAGTCCATCTAGGAGCATTAAGAAGTATACTACTACTAGCTCACGGCTGCCTATGGGTCCAGAACCCTTTCCTTAGGATTTTTCTCTCCTGTCGATCGCTGGCACCGGCTCACACGCGCGTTGGTGGGGCCCAATCACCGGCAACCTTATCTTCTTAGCTCCAGCGAGAGCCACTCCTTCCAGCACTATTTCCATGGCAGACTTGTCTTCGTCTCTATTTCCATCGATTCCTCTCACCCCGCAGCTCTCACCTCCTACTGCTGTCTCTGCCATGGCCCATGGAATCAGCAACTTGAGATTGTAGCGATACACAGCAGGGGCCGAGTCGCGACGCCGGCGAGGCAGGCCATACTGCGGGTTGAGCATGCGGTTTGACTCGGGCCGCGGACGCGACTCAGCGGGACGACGCCGGCTTGGTCATGGCCAGAACTGGCCAGGCGCAACCGCGGGCGACTCACGGCGCGGGGCGGCTCGACAGACCATCTCAGATGGCGGCGAGCTGGCGAAGGCAGAGCAACGGCGGAGCTCAGCCGCTCAACGCGAGGGTTCAGCGAGGCGACTTAAAAACCGCGGGTTCGGCTGAAGTAGTACAAGGCCGGCTCGAGGATGAAGGCAGCGTCTCGAAGCCAAGGCGATTCGGCGGCTCGGTGGTCCGGGGAAGACTCGGACCAGGCGAGTTGTTGCGTTGAAGATGAAATCCTCCTCCGGGTCGTGGTCGACCAGACGTTCTTTTTTTTAAACCGTTCCCAGCTAGCACTTTCCTTGACAGTAGCTAGCACTTTCCTTCTTGGCGTGACGCGTAGTAGTCTGTGGACTCGTATTGGATCCGATGTGCTTCGGTGTTTGTCGCGGCGAAAGCTTATGCTGATCTCGTCGACTTGTGGCGGTTTAGATGCAGCCCTAACTCTTGATCTCAATCTTGTATCTGTTGTTTCAAACTTTAATCATCACTATAATCACAACTCAACGAATTTGCCGATTCTTCTTCATCGGATGAATTGCGAGTTTCTCGAAACCCTGGGAAAGATCCCTCGAAGAACTCAACACCACCGTGCGTGAGCCCCATGGTGGGCGCCAACTGTCGTTCATTTGTCACGACAGATGTCCTTAGTGTCGGGACTTAGTCGAAAGGCCAACGCATCTATGTGGTAGCTTGAGAGGGGTTGATCGGGACGAGAGACGCAACATACAAGACAAGAATTTAGACAGCTTCGGGCCCCGGGAAACATTATCCGGTAATAGCCCTACATGCTGTTTGTGGCTAGATCTCATTATGCTCATGAGAGAGTCGCCGTAAGCCGGCTCTCCTCTTTGTGTCTAGCCCTAGATATTGTTTCTTGTTCCTTTCCCCCTTTGGGGAGCCCTGCCCCTCCATATATAAGTTGAAGGGGAGGGTTACATGTGGAGTCCTAGTAGGACTAGGACTTGTCTATCTTCTCTTACAAGTTGAATACAAGTCCGGGTCTTGCTTCCTCGTAAAGGAAATATTTGTCATTCCTTTCCTCTTAAGCCGGCCCACCATAACATGAGTCGGCCTTCTAGGCCTTGGGCCTAGTCTTCTATCTGACCCACCGTTAGGGCCATCCACGAGTCGCCAGGCTCGTGAGTCGTCTGATCAGTGAGCCACCAGACCCGTGAGTCGCCAGTCCTCCAGCGGGTCATCGGTGAAGCGCCAAGCCCGACCGGGTCATACTTCCGGCCGGGTCATACCGCGGGGTATATCCCCAACATTAGCCCCCAGTTTAATTTGGATTTATCCATGTTAAACTAATCTGCAATATAAACACAAGAACAAATTTGACAGGTTGTGTTCCGGGTTAAATATTCTTTGTAAGCCGGCACTTGATCATCCTTAAGTCCTTGTCATCTCCTTCTTGATATGTATCCATAATNCGGCTGCGACATTGTAAGTCGTGCGGACAAACGAGTCGGTCGTGCGCGCGGATGGTTGAGTCGGCGCGGGCACGGTCAGATGAACCGACTGCAGGTGTGGTCCCGGTGAGTTGATGTAACCCGGACCACGGGGGCAGCGGCTCATATACATGTCCTTCGAGTAGCAAGGCACAGACGAACACCGGTGCAGAACGTTTGTTGGCGCGTGCTGCGTCCCCGCGGTATAACACCAGCTCTGGTATTTTTGTCAGACAAAAAAGATAGCAGATGCTCAGTTGATCTGATGATGTGCATTCCCTTCAGTCCTTATTTGTCTGGGGACTTGATCCCTTTTGTTTTCTTTCCTCTCATGAAGAGACAGTACTAATAGCACTCAAGTTGTTTCATGCATGTCGACCTTTTCTTCTGGCCGGCTTGTCCGTACTGGAAAATTTGCATTGACGCTTCTGGTGTAACACTAGATTCATCAGTAATTGTTTGACTGATTGAGTCTTCTCGTGGAGATGCAAGAGCAGCGTGGCCTAAGCCCTAGTCCATCTAGGAGCATTAAGAAGTATACTACTACTAGCTCACGGCTGCCTATGGGTCCAGAACCCTTTCCTTAGGATTTTTCTCTCCTGTCGATCGCTGGCACCGGCTCACACGCGCGTTGGTGGGGCCCAATCACCGGCAACCTTATCTTCTTAGCTCCAGCGAGAGCCACTCCTTCCAGCACTATTTCCATGGCAGACTTGTCTTCGTCTCTATTTCCATCGATTCCTCTCACCCCGCAGCTCTCACCTCCTACTGCTGTCTCTGCCATGGCCCATGGAATCAGCAACTTGAGATTGTAGCGATACACAGCAGGGGCCGAGTCGCGACGCCGGCGAGGCAGGCCATACTGCGGGTTGAGCATGCGGTTTGACTCGGGCCGCGGACGCGACTCAGCGGGACGACGCCGGCTTGGTCATGGCCAGAACTGGCCAGGCGCAACCGCGGGCGACTCACGGCGCGGGGCGGCTCGACAGACCATCTCAGATGGCGGCGAGCTGGCGAAGGCAGAGCAACGGCGGAGCTCAGCCGCTCAACGCGAGGGTTCAGCGAGGCGACTTAAAAACCGCGGGTTCGGCTGAAGTAGTACAAGGCCGGCTCGAGGATGAAGGCAGCGTCTCGAAGCCAAGGCGATTCGGCGGCTCGGTGGTCCGGGGAAGACTCGGACCAGGCGAGTTGTTGCGTTGAAGATGAAATCCTCCTCCGGGTCGTGGTCGACCAGACGTTCTTTTTTTTAAACCGTTCCCAGCTAGCACTTTCCTTGACAGTAGCTAGCACTTTCCTTCTTGGCGTGACGCGTAGTAGTCTGTGGACTCGTATTGGATCCGATGTGCTTCGGTGTTTGTCGCGGCGAAAGCTTATGCTGATCTCGTCGACTTGTGGCGGTTTAGATGCAGCCCTAACTCTTGATCTCAATCTTGTATCTGTTGTTTCAAACTTTAATCATCACTATAATCACAACTCAACGAATTTGCCGATTCTTCTTCATCGGATGAATTGCGAGTTTCTCGAAACCCTGGGAAAGATCCCTCGAAGAACTCAACACCACCGTGCGTGAGCCCCATGGTGGGCGCCAACTGTCGTTCATTTGTCACGACAGATGTCCTTAGTGTCGGGACTTAGTCGAAAGGCCAACGCATCTATGTGGTAGCTTGAGAGGGGTTGATCGGGACGAGAGACGCAACATACAAGACAAGAATTTAGACAGCTTCGGGCCCCGGGAAACATTATCCGGTAATAGCCCTACATGCTGTTTGTGGCTAGATCTCATTATGCTCATGAGAGAGTCGCCGTAAGCCGGCTCTCCTCTTTGTGTCTAGCCCTAGATATTGTTTCTTGTTCCTTTCCCCCTTTGGGGAGCCCTGCCCCTCCTTATATAAGTTGAAGGGGCGGGTTACATGTGGAGTCCTAGTAGGACTAGGACTAGTCTATCTTCTCCTACAAGTTGAATACAAGTCCGGGTCTTGCTTCCTCGTAAAGGAAATATTCGTCATTCCTTTCCTCTTAAGCCGGCCCACCATAACATGAGTCGCCCTTCTAGGCCTTGGGCCTAGTCTTCTATCTGACCTGCCGTTAGGGCCATCCGTGAGTCGCCAGGCTCGTGAGTCGTATGATCAGTGAGCCGCCAGACCCGTGAGTCGCCAGTCCTCCAGCGGGTCATCGGTGAAGCGCCAAGCCCGGCCGGGTCATACTTCCGGCCGGGTCATACCGCGGGGTATATCCCCGACACATAGGGTAATACTTTTGATGAAATTCCAATTTCAATCTTTTATAGTTCCATGATCTCGTATCATCACATAGCCTATACCATGTCAATGCGTCTCCCTTCAAAGATAAAGGGAAGACCTTATTCTTAACAACATCATCGGGTATACCTACAAGCTTAAATAGTCCACAAACTTCATCCACGTAGAGTAGATGTTCATCAGGATGCTTTGTTCCATCTCCTGTAAAAGTGTTAGCAAGCAGTTTTTCCATCATACCCGAAGGAATTTCAAAAGGAGTTTCATTTTCAATAGGTTCAGTAGGTTGAGGGGCAATTCTTTGCTCTACTGGACGGGGTGAAGATACCCCGAACAAGCCCCTCAGAGAATTA
Organism: Aegilops sharonensis; assembly: GCA_904067115.1. NCBI lineage: Eukaryota > Viridiplantae > Streptophyta > Magnoliopsida > Poales > Poaceae > Aegilops > Aegilops sharonensis. Next base: position 797,743,899 of record LR880970.1, read on the forward strand.
CTTTCCATAGTAACAAGTGACAGTAAATTTCAGCACACTATATAAATTTTTTCCTTACCAAAGGCGCTACACTCCCCGGCAACGGCGCCAGGAAAGAGTCTTGATGACCCACAAGTATAGGGGATCTATTGTAGTCCTTTCGATAATAAGAGTGTCAAACCCAATGAGGAGCAGAAGGAAATGATAAGCGGTTTTCAGCAAGGTATTCTCTGAAAGTACTGAAATAAGTTGTAACAGATAGTTTTGTGATAAGATAAATTGTAACGAGCAATAAGTAACAAGAGAAAATAAAGTGCAGCAAGGTGGCCCAATCCTTTTTGTAGCAAAGGACAAACCTGGACAAACTCTTATAATAGGAAAAGCGCTCCCGAGGACATATGGGAATATCGTCAAGCTAGTTTTCATCATGCTCATATGATTCGCGTTCGGTACTTTGATAATTTGATATGTGGGTGGACCGGTGCTTGGGTGCTGTTCTTACTTTAACAAGCATCCCACTTATGATTAACCTCTATTTTAAGCATCCGCAACTACAACAAAAGTATTAAGGTAAACCTAACCATAGCATGAAACATATGGATCCAAATCAGCCCCTTACGAAGCAACGCATAAACTAGGGTTTAAGCTTCTGTCACTCTAGCAACCCATCATCTACTTATTAGTTTCCAATGCCTTCCTCTAGGCCCAGATAATGGTGAAGTGTTATGTAGTCGACGTTCACATAACACCACTAGAGGCTAGACAACATACATCTTATCAAAATATCAAACGAGTACCAAATTCACATGACTACTAATAGCAAGACTTCTCCCTTGTCCTCAGGAACAAACGTAACTACTCACAAAGCATATTCATGTTCATAATCAGAGGGGTAATAATATGCATAAAGGATCTGAACATATGATCTTCCACCAAATAAACCAAATAGCATCAACTACAAGGAGTAATCAACACTACTAGCACCAATCCCGGACTTGGAGACAAGAATTGGATACAAGAGATGAACTAGGGTTTGGAGATGAGATGGTGCTGGTGAAGATGTCGATGGAGATTGCCCTCTCTCAATGAGAGGAGCGTTGGTGATGACGATGGTGATGATTTCCCCCTCCCGGAGGGAAGTGTCCCCGGCAGAACAGCTCTTCCGGAGCCCTAGATTGGTTCGGCCAAGGTTCCGCCTCATGGCGGCGGAGTCTCGTCCCGAAAGGTTGCTTAATGTTTTTTTCTCATCGAAAGACTTCATATAGGAGAAGATGGGCATCGGAGAGCCACCAGGGGGCCCACGAGGTAGGGGGCGCCCCCACCCTCGTGAGCAGGGTGTGGGCCCCCTGGCCTTCATCTTTGGTGATGATTTTTCTTTATTTATTTTAAGATGTTCCGTGGAGTTTCAGGACTTTTGGAGTTGCACATAATAGGTCTCCAATATTTGCTCCTTTTCCAGCCCAGAATTCCAGCTGCCAGCATTCTCCCTCTTCATGTAAACCTTGTAAAATAAGAGAGAATAGCCATAAGTATTGTGACATAACGTGAAATAACAGCCCATAATGCGATAAATATCGATATAAAAGCATAATGCAAAATGGACGTACCATATATCCATTTCTAGGACAAGTATTTCCGGACGGAGGGAGTATTAATTATACAAGACAGCCAGATTGGCACCTCTTAGTTCATGTAAATGTAATCAAATCCATCATGTTTATATGAAGATCCGGCTTTTTTATACGAAATCCTTCATGCTTATATGAAATCAGTCCGTGTTTGCACGAATTTCATCTGGTTGGTTAGAGTTGTAAAAATGTGTGCGGCTGGCGTTTGATGTCGTCCTCCGCGGAAGGAAGTGGGAGGAAATTTGCCGGCTGCCGTTGGAGATGCTCTTTATGCTGGAAATAATAGAGTGACATCCAATCCATTTGAGTTAATTGCCTGTATGATTGTACACGTGACTTGCAGGGTGGCTACAACTTCGTACAAAAAGTTAAAAAGAAACAAGTCCATCCTTAATATTCTAAGTACTCTGTGGCTTCCACTGTCAGTATAGTAGCGAAAGAAGTATATATTAAATAAGTAGAGTAATATATAATATACAAATCTAAAGTTAAAAGACAGAATTCGAACTCATGTCATCGCGTTGCGAGCATCCGGCGCTAACCAGCCCAACACATTTTTGTTGTAGACCATGCTGGAGATATATCTCCATGTCTACTCTTATATATACTCCATTCGTTCCTAAATATTTGTCTTTTTCAGATTTCAAATGGACTACCACATACGGATGTGTATGTAGACATATTTTAGAGTGTAGATTCACTCATTTTTCTACGTATGTCTTTTCAGGAAGGGGTCAGATTTGTCCTTGATTTATTTATGAGGTATCTAGATGGCACTGCACCGCCAAGAAAAGAGGGTAACATCAAAATTATGGACTACTTTTTTGAGTATGTTGGTAAGGTCTGGTCATAGTCACTTGTTGAAATCTCTAAAAAGACAAATACTCCCTCCGTCCAGAAATACTTGTCACCAAAATGGATAAAAGGAAATGTATCTAGACGTATTTTAGTTTTAGATACATCTATTTTTATCCATTTTGATGACAAGTATTTTCGGACGGAGGGAGTAGAAAACAGAGTTGGTGATGATGGTGTGCGTGCCATCCTGCAATATAGGCCGTCGGATTTATATCTAACGGATAGGAAAGAAACTCTGGCAATTTTGCACAAATATACCCACACATCTCTCCACATTCGCAAATAAGGCCTTCCCTCGTTCAGCCTTTTCTCTCACAAGATAAACTACTCATACAAATGCATCTTGATGTTCCGTGCAACGACGGGCAGCTAGCTAATTTCTTTTAAAATAGTTGCTGCGATAATTGGGTTGAAGTGAGGGTTCAAAGGGTCCCATTCAACAGTTGAAGGTCTTCGTCCTCACCCACCGCGTCATCATCCACACAGACTCATCTTGGTTTTCATCCTGAGGTGGCCATCGTAAATTCTGAATAACATAATAATATAGCTTCTCTTCATCAAACCCAGAATTGTAGTCATCAGGCTCCACTTCAAGGGGGACCCTACTGCCGTTGCCCACACTTGTCGAGCCACCACGTCGCCGTGCACCAACTGAACTGTTCTGGCTAGAGATGCCATTATGACGACTTGGTTCTTCCCGAGATGTTGCACCCGCCATCTTAGGTCCAAATGCCTGCTCAAGCACATCAATTTGCGGCCTCACATGAAAATTATCTTTCTCTTTATGCCTAGCAAACATGGTAGCCAGCTCTTCATCATTACTAACTGTCAACCATTTCTTTTCCCCATCATAGTATTTGTACACCACTTCATCAAGCAAACCCCAAGGATATTGGATACAAATTACCTCCCCAAATTGTCTGAAACTCCAACTACTAGCCATTGGCAACTGATAATCGAAACCTCCTTGGTATTTCTTCTTATCCTTTGCATCGAACGTGTACCGCTCCCTTCTAATATGCACCAAGAAAGCATACCGCAACTCCATCCTAACCAACGAAAAACAGAGACGCAATCAACACACTAATTGGGCAAACCTACTCGAATAGACTTTTCAAATGCACAACTAAGCTCAATCTAAACAGGATGCTTGACTTACCCCTCGGGAACCCAGTCGTGGGCGCGGCGGATCTCCGTACTGATGCCTGCCTCGCCAAATACTCCGGGGTCGCCGCTGCTCGCCATTTCGCCCTGGGGTTCTTCCTCCTAGTTCAAACAGCTCCAGCAGCCCCCCACCTTTGAGCGTTCCGGTCGGCCGCACGGAAGGAGGCCACGCCCCGGGTCGAGCAGGTGGCGGGCGCTGATACGTCTCCAACGTATCTATAATTTTTTATTGTTCCATGCTATTATATTACCCTTTTTGGATGTTTCTGGGCTTTATTTTACACATTTATATCATTTTTGGGACTAACCTATTAACCGGAGGCCCAGCCCATATTGTTGTTTTATTGCCTGTTTCAGTATTTCGAAGAAAAGGAATATCAAACGGAGTCCAAACGGAATGAAACCTTCGGGAGCGTGATTTTTAGGAAGAATATGATCCAGGAGACTTGGAGTCCACATCAGAAGATCCTCGAGGAGGCCATGAGACAGGGGCGCGCGCCCACCCCCTGGGCGCGCCCTACCCTCTCGTGGGCCCCTCGAGGCTCCCCCGTCCGACTTCTTTCGCCTATATAAGCCTACGTACCCTAAAAACAACGAATATCAAGATAGATCGGGAGTTCCGCCGCCACAAGCCTCTGTAGCCACCAAAAACCTCTCGGGAGCCCGTTCCGGCACCCTGCCAGAGGGGGAACCCATCACCGGTGGCCATCTTCATCATCCCGGTGCTATCCATGACGAGGAGGGAGTAGTTCACCCTCGGGGCTGAGGGTATGTACCAGTAGCTATGTGTTTGATCTCTCTCTCTCTCGTGTTTTCTCTATGGCACGATCTTGATGTATCGCGAGCTTTGCTATTATAGTTGGATCTTATGATGTTTCTCCCCCCTCTACTCTCTTGTGATGAATTGAGTTTTCCTCTTGAAGTTATCTTATCGGATTGACTTTAATGATTTGAGAACACTTGATGTATGTCTTGCCGTGTTTATCTTTGGTGACAATGGGATTTCACGTGCCACTTGATGTATGTTTCGGTGATCAACTTGCGGGTTCCGCCCATGAACCCATGCATAGGGGTTGGCACAAGTTTTCGTCTTGACTCTCCGGTAGAAACTTTGGAGCACTCTTTGAAGTACTTTGTGTTGGTTGAATAGATGAATCTGAGATTGTGTGATGCATATCATATAATCAAGCCCACGGATACTTGAGGTGACAATGGAGTATCTAGGTGACATTAGGGTTTTGGTTGATTTGTGTCTTAAGGTGTTATTCTAGTACGAACTCTTGAATAGATCGATCCGAAAGAATAACTTTGAGGTGGTTTCGTACCCTACCATAATCTCTTCGTTTGTTCTCCGCTATTAGTGGCTTTGGAGTGACTCTTTGTTGCATGTTGAGGGATTGTTATATGATCTATCTATGTTATTATTGTTGAGAGAACTTGCACTAGTGAAAGTATGAACCCTAGGCCTTGTTTCCTATCATTGCAATACCGTTTACGCTCACTTTTATCATTAGTTACCTTGCTGTTTTTATATTTGCATATTACAAAAACCTATATCTACCATCCATATTGCACTTGTTCTCTTCGCCGAACTAGTGCACCTATACAATTTACCATTGTATTGGGTGTGTTGGGGACAAAAGAGACTCTTTGTTATTTGGTTGCAGGGTTGTTTGAGAGAGACCATCTTCATCCTACGCCTCCCACGGATTGATAAACCTTAGGTCATCCACTTGAGTGAAATTTGCTACTGTCCTACAAACCTGTGCACTTGCAGGCCCAACAAGATCTACAAGAAGAAGGTTGTGTAGTAGACATCAAGCTCTTTTCTGGCGCCGTTGCCGGGGAGGTGAGTGCTTGAAGGTATATCTTTAGATCTTGCAATCGAATCTTTTTGTTTCTTGTTTTATCACTAGTTTAGTTTGTAAAAGAAAACTACAAAAAATGGAGTTAAGTTTGTCTCATACGCTTCATCTTTTTAATATCTTATGTGAGTTTGATGGAAAGGAAAATTGTGCTCAAGTGCTAGAAGAAGAGTGCATTAAAATGCTTGGTACTGAATCTTTGAATGATGAGCATGATTGCAATGTTGTTAGTATGAACTCCTTGAATATCCATAGTACTAATGATGATTGCTCTATTCATGATGAAAATATCTCTTATAAGCATGTCAACTTTTGTGGAGTGCATGTTTGCATGAACACACCAAATAGAGAAGATATATATTGCAAGAGGCGTAAGCATTTAGAAACTAAATTGTTGCAAGAAAAGTTAAATAGGAGTGCTGAAAATTTAAACTTCCTTTGCCGTACTTGTGAACTATGCAATGAACGTGGTCATCTACATCTCCTATGCAAATTATTTCATGATCGAATCGTGTCCAAAAATTGTGATGATTTGATTTCCCTTGCACATTACAATGAACTTAGTTTACTTTTGGGTTATGAAGAATTGAAACGTTTAATTAAGGACCTTCCAGAATTTGCCCATAAGAAATTCCTTGATTTTGATCTAGAGAAGATTTATTTGTATTGTGCGGTGAATTGCATTGAAAATCCTTATATTGCCAATTACATAAAGAAAATAAAGCAAATAGAAGATGATGAGAATACTAATGAAAGGGAAGAGACTTCCTAATATCCTCCTATTATTTCTTATGATGAATCAGGTAACGAGGAGGAGCTTTCTATTCAACCAATCTCGTCAATAAGGAGCTCAAAGAGGAAGGTTGAACCCACACATAATGTGAAAAAGAAAAGGAAAAGAAGGGGCAACAAAGGTAAAAATGTATCCCTCCCAAATGATGTTGCTCCTACTACTCATTGTGATGACGATAATTGCTATACTATTGGTGCTGTCCATACTATTAATGATGAGAGTGATTATGCTTATGATATGAAAAGGCCCAAGCTTGGGGAAGCTATATTTGATGAGGATGAAATGCTTGAGAATATATATGCTGAAATTAATGTTTATCCCAAGCTTGGGAATGCTATGTTTAATGAAGATGATATTTTTAGCATCCCAAGTTTTGATATGCAAAGTTGTTATGATGATAGCATGCCTCTTACCTATGATGATTATATTGATGAAAGTGGGTTTGGAAGAGTGTCAACTTTAGGAAGTAGTGGTCCCACTATTTTGGAGGATGTTGAATTTTATTGTGATGAATACGAAAGTGGATTTGGAAGAGTGTCAACTTTATTTAGTGATTCCACTATCTTGGGAGAGGTTTCAATCGATTATGATGAGAACGAAGTTGCTACTTATGATGATTATTGTGATGAAAATTATGCTATAAAAAGTAGTGATGATTATATTTATAAAACTTGTCATGATTATGATTACCCTTTTTCTGAACATTACCCTTTTAATGTGGAAACAATTTTTAGTGTTCAAGTCTCTTATGATACTCCCACTATTCAGAATGAGAAGAATTTTGCTTATGTGGAGAGTAGTAAATTTTCCATGCTTGTAGATCATGAAAAGAATGCTTTAGGTGCTGGTTATATTGTTGAATTTATCCATGATGCTACTTAAAATTCTTATGAGGGAGGAATTTATGCTTGTAGGAATTGCAATAATATCAAGTTTCCTCTCTATGTGTCGAAAATCTTGAAGTTATGCTTGTTTTGCCTTCCTATGCTAGTTGATTATTGTTCCCATAAGTTGTTTGCTCACAAAATCCCTATGCATAGGAAGTGGGTTAGGCTTAAATGTGCTAGTCATATTCTTAATGATGTTCTCTTTATGTTTCAATTCTTATCTTTTATGTGAGCATCATTGAAATCATCATGCTTAGCTAGGGGCGTTAAACGTAAGCGCTTGTTGGGAGGCAACCCAATTTTAGTTTTGTTCTTTGCTTTTTGTTCCTGTTTAGTAATAAATAAATCATCTAGCCTCTGGTTAGATGTGGTTTTATGTTTTAATTAGTGTTTGTGCCAAGTAAGACCTATAGGATCTTCTTGGATGATAGTTATTTGATCTTGCTGAAAATTCCAGAAACTTTCTATTCAAAGAAATAATTATTTAATATCACTAGAACGTGATAAAATACTGATTCCAATTGCAGCAGATCAATAATCAAATTATCTAGGTCGTCCTATTTTGGTAGAATATTTGGAGTTCCAGAAGTTTACGTTAGTTATAGATTACTACAGACTGTTCTGTTTTTGAAAGATTCTGTTTTCCGTGTGTTGTTTGCTTATTTTGATAACTCTATGGCTAGTAAAATAGTTTATAAACCATAGAGAAGTTGGAATACAGTAGGTTTAACACCAATATAAATAAAGAATGAGTTCATTACAGTACCTTATGTGGTGGTTTTGCGTTCTTTCACTAACGGAGCTCACGAGTTTTCTGTTAAGTTTTGTGTTGTGAAGTTTCCAAGTTTTGGGTAAAGATTCAATGGACTATGGAATAAGGAGTGGCAAGATCCTAAGCTTGGGGATGCCCAAGGCACCTGTAGTGACCCGACCCGAATGGATCAAGTCTCTGTGCTTATGTGTCATCCCTGGATCGGTATGCTGACACACACAGTACTCGAGGATTTATAACAGAGGTAAATCACATGTATAAATAACGTAAATACCATTACCTCAATCCAAATAGCGGAAGTAACAAGGTTGTGGATTCCCATCAACACCAACGGCAAAGTTGAGTGTAGAAATTGTAACCCTAACGTATCACTTACTCGTCGTCTGAAAAGTCTGCAACATGAAAAGTTGCAGCTCGAAAACGGGTCAGCACATGGAATATGCTGGCAATGTAACACATAGAGAATAATGAAGGAATAAGCCTATACTACATGCATATATGGCTGGTGGAATAGCTCTATGGTTACAGTTTTGCATAAAGCCAATTTTTCCCTATATCAAAGGAATAAATTTTATTTAACTATCATGGTGGTTGAAACATCATTGAGAAGGTATAACCCCAACTCAATCCCAATTAAATTGATTAACAACCCAATAGTATTAATTTTTTTGGAGTGATGAGATACATGTGAATACTCAAGTACTAGATACTCAGAATTGTCCATAAACGGGGACACGGCTAACCATGATTAGATTGTACACTCTGCAGAGGTTTGCGCACTTTTCCCCACAAGACTCGATCGCCTCCGTTGGTTTCTCGCACTACATGGTGTTTGAGAAACGGATGACCGAGACACAGTCTTTCAGAAACATTAACTCTTTACTCCGGGTAGAACATACCAAACCTACAAACCCACTACCTACTGATCTACCTCTTCAAGAGCTTCACGTAACTTACTCAACTATGCTAGAGCCCATAATAGCTTGTGGCTGCACACGGAAGTTTCTAGCATGAATAATCTCAGTTCCCTTTGAGCCTGGGTGGCGGTCCTTAGGAAGATCACACGGGTACCCCGGGATTTCCAAAAATAAAACAGACAACACTGGGTTCCCCAGGTGCCTCAATCCACCCAGATGTGTATTTAAGTTGCCACCTTAAAGTAAACCATTAATTAACAATCTCACATCTGTCGTGAATATCTCTCAAACCCAAACCACGTCTACGAGCATAGCATAGCAATATAAGCAACACGTAGAAGTAACTCCCAAGGGTTTGATAGTAACAGGGCAATAGGTTCCTACCTCATCATCTACTTCCCAACCCACAAATTAATGACATCCTAATCATGCAATGTTTGAGGATTGAGCTAATGCATAAAACTGGGTA
>LR880970.1:797764031-797788977 GCA_904067115.1 Aegilops sharonensis
AAATCATTGAGTTGCATAAAGTTTCAGAATTGGAAATATTCTCAAATGAAATTCAAATATTTTCAACACCCCTTGTCATTTAAATAAATGGAAGAAGTCATGTCATCTTCTCTCCAGGGTTTTGTGATGAAAAGAATTTGAATTCCTGAAGATCATAAAAGCAAAATGAAAGTTTGGGAAAGTCCTTTTATTCCCTCTCATTTAACTTTCAGAAAGTTTCAAACTCACTCACTTTCAGTCAATCAGTCAAACAATCAATTAAATCTATCTATTTGTTTATAACATTCCAAAATTTAGAATTTTGGGATGTTACAGCACCCCAAGGTAATATTCAAGGACGAGCAAGAGCCTAAGCTTGGGGATGCCCCGGATGGCATCCCCTCTTTCGTCTTCGTTCATCGATAACTTTACTTGGAGCTATATTTTTATTCACCACATGATATGTGTTTTGCTTGGAGTGTCATTTTATTTTGTTAGTATTTGCTTGCTGTTATTTATAATAATGTTTTGCATCTTTATTTTCAATAAAAATGTCAAGGATAGCCTTTACCATGCTTATTTTACTAGTATGCATGTTGCTGTTTGAAAACAGAAAGTTTACCGCTGTTGCAAAAATTCCCTAGAAAAGTCAGAGCATGATATAATGTTGAAACTTTTTTCATAATGAGCTCTGATAAATCTTCTACAACTTAGTATTTTTCTCATAATTTTTGGAGTTAGGGAAGTATGTTGAATCTTGCATTCTTTACAGACTATACTGTTTTGGCAGATTGTTGTTATGTTTGCATTGTTTGCATATGTTTGCTTGTTTAATGATTCTATTTGAGGATAGGAGTATTAAATATGCAGAGGGATTTAGTATGCAATTTTGAATAATAATTTTAGTAATTTGTTACAGTAGAAAATGATAAGGTTTTGCATTGTTTTATAATAACCTATCTCACGAGTTCTTGTTGAGTTTGGTGTGGATGAAGCTTTTGATAAAAAGAGAAACCATGATATGAGAGGAATTAAGGAGACATAAAAGCTCAAGCTTGGGGATGCCCAAGGCACCCCAAGATAATATTTCAAGAAGTCTCAAGCATCTAAACTTGGGGATGCCCCGGAAGGCATCCCACCTTTCTTCTTCAACAACTATCGGTTAGTATCGGTTGATCCTAAGTTTTTGCTTCTTCACATGAGTTGTGCTATCCTTGCAATGTCATTTTATTTTGCTTTTCTAGTTGTTTGAATACAATACCAAGATCTGAAATTCCTTAATGTTAGAGAGTCTTCACATAGTTGCACAATTATTCGACTACTCATTGATCTTCACATATCTTTCGGAGTAGTTTGTCATTTGCTCTAGTGCATCACTTATATCTTTTAGAGCACGGCGGTGGTTATATTTTGGAGAAATTGCTAGTCTCTCATGCTTCACTTATATTATTTTGAGGGTCTTTTATAACAGCATGGCTTTTGCTATGGTTATGAATTTGGTCCTAGAATGATGAACATCCAAGTTGGGTATAATAAAAACTATCATAGAAAGTGCATTAAACACTAGGATCAATTTGATGCTTGATAATTGTTTTGAGATATAAAGGTAATAATTTTAGAGTCATGCTAGTGGGTAATTATGAAATTGAGAAATACTTGTGTTGAGGTTTGCAAGTCTCGTAGCATGCACGTATGGTAAAAGTTGTGTGACAAATTTGTTGCATGAGGTGCTCTTTTGATTGTCTTCCTTACGAGTGGCAGTCGGGGACGAGCGATGGTCTTTTCCTACCAATCTATCCCTCTAGGGGCATGCGTAGTAGTACTTTGCTTCGAGGGCTAAGTAGACTTTTGCAATAAGTATATGAGTTCTTTATGACTAATGTGAGTCCATGGACATACACACACTCATCCTTCCACTTTGCTAGCCTCTATTATATCGCGCAACTTTCGCCGGTATTGCACCCATTATTTACCTTCCTCAAAACAGCCACCATACCTACCTATTATGGCATTTCTAGAGCCATTCCGAGATATATTGCCATGCAACTTTCCACCGTTCCGTTTATTATGACACATTTCATCATTGCCATATTGCTCTTTGCATGATCATGTAGTTGACATCGTATTTGTGGCAAGGCCACCTTCATAATTTTCATACATGTCGCTCTTGATTCATTGCATATCCCGGTACACCGCCGGAGGCATTCATATAGAGCCATATCTTGTTCTAGCTTTGAGTTGTAATTCTTGAGTTGTAAATCCATAAAAGTGTGATGATCTTCATTATTAGAGCATTGTCTCAGTGAGGAAAGGATGATGAAGACTATGATTCCCCCACAAGTCGGGATGAGACTTCGGACTTTAAAAAGAAAAAAAAAGAAGAAAAAAAAAGAGAAAGGCAAAAAAGAAAAAAAAAGTCCAAAGAAAAAAAAGAAAAAAAGAAAAAAAATGAGAGAAAAAGAGAGAAGGAACAATGCTACTATCTCTTTTTCCACACTTGTGCTTCAAAATAGCACCATGATCTTCATGATAGAGAGTCTCCTATGTTGTCACTTTCATATACTAAGTGGGAATTTTTCATTATAGAACTTGGCTTTCAAAACGCCCTAGGTCTTCGTGAGCAAGCGAGTTGGATGCACACCCACTTAGTTCTTTTTGTTGAGCTTTCATATATATATATATCTATATATATATATATATATATATATATATATATATAGCTCTAGTGCATCCGTTGCATGGCAATCCCTACTCACTCACGTTGATATCTATTGATGGGCATATCCATAGCCTGTTGATACGCCTAGTTGATGTGAGACTATCTTCTCCCTTTTTGTCCTTACAACCACCACCATAGTGCTATGTCCATGGCTTGCGCTCATGTATTGCGTAAGAGTTGAAAAAAGCTGAAGCGCGTTAAAAAGTATGAACCAATTGCTCGGCTCGTCATCGGGGTTGTACATGATGGGTGTATTTTGTGTAATGAAAATGAAGCATGGCCTAACTATATGATTTTGTAGGGATAAGCTTTCTTTGGCTACGCTATTTTGATAGGACATGATTATTTGCTAGTATGCTTCGAAGCATTATTATTTTTATGTTTTATAAGCTTTTATCTTGAATCATTTGGATCTGAACAATCATGCCACAATAAAGAAAATTACATTGAGAATTATGCTAGGTAGCATTCCACATCAAAAATTCTGTTTTTATCATTTACCTACTCAAGGACGAGCAGGAATTAAGCTTGGGGATGCTTGATACGTCTCCAATGTATCTATAATTTTTTATTGTTCCATGCTATTATATTGCCCTTTTTGGATGTTTATGGGCTTTATTTTACACGTTTATATCATTTTTGGGACTAACCTATTAACCGGAGGCCCAGCCCATATTGTTGTTTTATTGCTTGTTTCAGTATTTCGAAGAAAAGGAATATCAAACGGAGTCCAAACGGAATGAAACCTTCCGGAGCATGATTTTTAGGAAGAATATGATCCAGGAGACTTGGAGTCCACGTCAGAAGATCCTCGAGGAGGCCACGAGACAGGGGGCGCGCCCACCCCCTGGGCGCGCCCTACCCTCTCGTGGGCCCCTCGAGGCTCCCCCGACCGACTTCTTTCGCCTATATAAGCCTACATACCCTAAAAACATCGAATATCAAGATAGATCGAGAGTTCCGCCGCCGCAAGCCTCTGTAGCCACCAAAAACCTCTCGGGAGCCCGTTCCGGCACCCTGCCGGAGGGGGAACCCATCACTGGTGGCCATCTTCATCATCCCGGGCTATCCATGACGAGGAGGGAGTAGTTCACCCTCGGGGCTGAGGGTATGTACCAGTAGCTATGTGGTTGATCTCTCTCTCTCTCTCTCTCTCTCTCTCTCTCTCGTGTTCTCTCTATGGCACGATCTTGATGTATCGCGAGCTTTGCTATTATAGTTGGATCTTATGATGTTTCTCCCCCCTCTACTCTCTTGTGATGAATTGAGTTTTCCTCTTGAAGTATCTTATCGGATTAAGTATTTCATGATTTGAGAACACTTGATGTATGTCTTGCCGTGTTTATCTGTGGTGACAATGGGATTTCACGTGCCACTTGATTTATGTTTTGGTGATCAACTTGCGGGTTCCGCCCATGAACCTATGCATAGGGGTTGGCACACGTTTTCATCTTGACTCTCCGGTAGAAACTTTGGAGCACTCTTTGAAGTACTTTGTGCTGGTTGAATAGATGAATCTGAGATTGTGTGATGCATATCGTATAATCAAGCCCACAGATACTTGAGGTGACAATGGAGTATCTAGGTGACATTAGGGTTTTGGTTGATTTGTGTCTTAAGGTGTTATTCTAGTACGAATTCTTGAATAGATCGATCCGAAAGAATAACTTTGAGGTGGTTTCGTACCCTACCATAATCTCTTCGTTTGTTCTCCACTATTAGTGGCTTTGGAGTGACTCTTTGTTGCATGTTGAGGGATTGTTATATGATCTATCTATGTTATTATTGTTATGAGAACTTGCACTAGTGAAAGTATGAACCCTAGGCCTTGTTTCCTATCATTGCAATACCGTTTACGCTCACTTTTATCATTAGTTACCTTGCTGTTTTTATATTTTTCATATTACAAAAACTTATATCTACCATCCATATTGCACTTGTATCACTATCTCTTCGCCGAACTAGTGCACCTATACAATTTACCATTGTATTGGGTGTGTTGGGGACACAAGAGACTCTTTGTTATTTGGTTGCAGGGTTGTTTGAGAGAGACCATCTTCATCCTACGCCTCCCACGGATTGATAAACCTTAGGTCATCCACTTGAGGGAAATTTGCTATTGTCCTACAAACCTGTGCACTTGCAGGCCCAACAACGTCTACAAGAAGAAGGTTGTGTAGTAGACATCAGGCGCCCCACCCGTGGTGTCGCAGGAAGGTGGCGGGCGTCGCAGGTAGTGGTGGAGCGTCGGCACAGGACGGTAGCGGCGGAGCAGGCCGTGCAGCTGGTGGCGGGGCAGCTGCTGGCTGCGGCGCAGGTGGCGGCGGTGGCGCAGGACGGCCCGTCGGCGGATGGGCCGAGTGGGCTAGAATCCTACGAATGATTTGGGGATTTAGTTACACGGGCCTACATGTCAGCTCCGGACCCATGTCCACACGGTCCCATGTGTAAGCTCCGGACCCACAACCACTAACGCCGGCGGACGTAATGGACTCAAATATGGCCGTTTGGCCTCGTCATAGTAGATGTGCATGGACTAGGGGTAAAACTAAGCACAATTCGCATCTGAAGGCAAAACTGAGCACATGGACACCACTGAGGGCAAAAGGATAATTAACCCATTGTATTATGAGTGGACTCTACAATTATAAAAGGATAGTTATATCACTAGTGTTTTACATTGTGAATATAAGTTAGTGGATAAAGTCTGTTGACTAGGTGAGGCTTCATAACAGATCGTTGTCATAAATTTCTATTGAAACATTTGAATTTTTCTGATACAACTATGGAACAGGTTCACCATAATTCCAAATCCTAATAAAGCGGACCTTGCATTGTCAAAGATTGACAAGTAAAGGAGTTACAAGTTTTGCACAAATTTAATTGGATCAAAGGGTGCCAGACATATTCTAAACCACGAACATAGTGTGAATAGCACCGGAGACCCGCAAAACACCTTTATATGTTCGATCAGACACTTTTGTTCACTTTTGCAATTCAATGGAGACCCTTATCAGTCTGTGAAGTGGTCCGGACGTGCGTTTTTTCGGCAAAAGCGAGACAAACACGGGGGAGCGATATCGGAGTCCGGACATCCACTTGACCAACCAAAAGCCTTCGTGTGGTCCTCCTCTCTTTTCTTTCTCTTCACATGCATGGTCCACCTCTCATTTCTCTCCTCCCAACGGGACACCACTGCTGGAATTTTTGCCTATTTGGGCCTAGCCCAATAGCAGTTTCAGAAATTCCTAATAAATCCTAGAGGCCCATGCAGCCCATTCGTGCAAGGCAAGAGGTGGAACTAAAAGTTTAGTCCCACCTTGCTAGTTTAGAGGGAGTTGGACCTCTTTATAAGGGAGGCTCCTTCCCCACTTGTATGAGCATGAGAACAAGAGGGACATCCACGCGCGCTCCTCCTCCGCCGCCCGCCTCGCCACGCCACGCCACGCCTCATCACGACGCGCCGCGGGTTGCAGGAATGAGCCGCTGTCTAATTTTTGCCACACACTACGGGTATACGAAAGGTCACCTGGGAGCTGAAAAGTTTTTGCGGTAGTGGATAATGAATATGAACGGCGCACCTCTTCGCGTGCTGCCTGTTCACTTCGTCTCCCTCCGTTGCTTCACCTCCCGGCGCAGCCTGTTCACGTCCCTCTGCTGTGCCTATATAAGAGAGGTCGCTCCTCTCCCGAGAGACACATTAGAAGGTCCTCTTCCTCTCGCCACACAGTTCCAATCTCTGCACTACTGTTGTCTTCCTCATCCCGGCTTGCAGCGTGCACCGCACGTCGGGACAGTAGGCCTCCGAGGCAGCACCTTTTGAGTCCTGTACGGGAGAAGTGTGATAAGGTTTTTGGGGAGCGCTCAGCGCGACTACTGGCTGCTTCATCACGGACGATCCGGTCGCCGACGACTACTTCCCCGACGACGACGACTTCCCCGACGTCCACAACCTCCTCGACGACATGGCAGGCGAGGACACCGACCCCAAGTCCAGCACTTCTGCTGCTGCTGTGCCGTACGTGTTCTTCTCCTTTCTGTTAGAAGTCCTCCTACAGTTCTTGGCTCTAGTTTCTGCCCTACGTATGTTAGGTTCTGTTTCGTATAAGCAACTTCATCTAGTGTCTGTTCTAGATGTGTTTACCTCAAGTTCATATATGCAGACGATGTTTACCTTCTCTCTGTCAGATTGCATGACTTGCTTTATATTTGCTATTTTAGTCATGCTTTATCTAGTATTGTTGTTAATAAAATCGTTCGGTAAACTGCTCATATTTCCAACAATCCAAAAACCTTATTATAGGCAATTTACCCCGAGTGGTTTTGCTGCTTCCATGAGACCTCCTATGTTTGAGGGTATCCACTATAAGAGGTGGCGCGTGAGAGCAGTCTTATGGTTTCAGACCATGAGCTTCTATGACGCCACTCTTGGCAAACCTGAAGGAGAGCAAGATGCCCAACAGGCACAAGCTTTCAGAAAATGGATACCTTGTTTAAGGCTGCTCTCTTGAGTGTTCTTGGTGAGAACATAGTTGATGCTTATGTGTCAATTGACAATGGAAAAGATATGTGGGACGCACTCGAGGCCAAGTTTGGGGTCTCCGATGTCGGCACTAAGCTGTACATCATGGAGCAATTCTATGATTACATGATGACTGAAGAGCGCTCCGTGGTTGAGCAGGCTCATGAGATACAGTCATTTGCTAGAGAACTTGAGCACTTCAATTGCATGCTACCGGACAAGTTTGTTGCCGGGGGTATCATCACTAAGCTTCCTCCTTCATGGAGGAACTTTGCTACCTTACTGAAGCATAAGAGACAGGAGTTTTCCGTTCCGGATCTCATTGGTACTCTTGATGTGGAAGAAAAGGCGAGAGCAAAGGACACACGTGCTCGAGGTATTGAGGGAAGATCTAGTGCCAATCTGGTACAGAAGAAAAACTTCCAGTCCCACAAGTTCAAGAACAAGGGCAAGCTTGATGGTAAAGCAAAGTTTGATGGGAAGAAAAAGGCTGTGCAGCACATGAACTTCAAGAAGAAGAATGACAAGAAGAAAGGTGTCTGTCATGTGTGTGGAGATCCTGATCATTGGGCTCCTAGTTGCCCCAATCGCTATGGCAAGCGTCATCCTGGGAAAGGCGGAAAGACCGCTAATGTTGTCATTGGAGACACTGACATGAAGGATGCTGGGTATGGTATATTTCCCACTATTCTTTTAGTATGTCATTCTCCTGATTGGTTGATTGACACGGGTGCTAATGTGCATGTATGCGGTGATATTTCCATGTTTTCGTCTTATCAAACCGCAGGGACTTCAACCATGCTAATGGGCAACGATTCAAGTGCTTCTGTTCTGGTGTTGGCACGGTCGATCTGAAGTTTACTTCGGGGAAGATCGTGCGGCTGAAGAATGTGCATTATGTCCCCTCCGTCAATAAAAATCTTATTAGCGGATCTCTTCTGTGTAGAGACGGCTATAAGCTTGTCTTTGAGTCGAATAAATTTGTAATATCCAAGTATGGAACCATTGTTGGTAAAGGCTATGAGTCAGGAGGCTTGTTTCGTTTATCCTTATCAGACATTTGCAATAAAGTTGTTAATCATATTTGCAACAATAGTGAATCAAATGTGTGGCATTCACGTCTTTGTCATGTTAACTTTGGTTGCATGTCACGGCTAGCGAAGTTGAACTTAATCCCTAGTTTCACCACTGTCAAGGGATCTAAGTGTCAAGTATGTGTGCAAGCTAAGCAACCTCGTAAGTCTCACGTGACTGCGGAGACGAGAAATTTTGCACCACTAGAACTTATACATTCAGATCTATGTGAAATGAATGGTGTTTTGACAAAAGGTGGAAAGAAATATTTCATGACGTTAATTGACGACTCCACTAGATACTGCCGTGTGTATCTTCTGAAATCTAAGGATGAGGCTTTGAACTTTTTCAAGATCTATAAAGCTGAAGTGGAAAACCAACTTGATCAAAAAATCAAGAGGCTTAGGTCCGACCGTGGTGGAGAGTATTTTTTCAATGAAT
Organism: Aegilops sharonensis; assembly: GCA_904067115.1. Taxonomy (NCBI): domain Eukaryota; kingdom Viridiplantae; phylum Streptophyta; class Magnoliopsida; order Poales; family Poaceae; genus Aegilops; species Aegilops sharonensis. Next base: position 797,772,767 of record LR880970.1, read on the forward strand.
TTGATGCTTTTTGTGCGGAACATGGTATAATCCATGAGAGGACGCCTCCCTACTCACCTCAGTCAAATGGGGTGGCCGAAAGGAAGAACCGTACTCTAACTGATTTGGTTAATGCCATGTTAGACACATCGGGTCTCTCCAAGGCATGGTGGGGGAAGGCGATATTGACTGCATGTCATGTCCTAAACCGAGTTTCCACAAAGAACAAAGAGATAACTCCATTCGAGGAATGGGAGAAGAAAAGGTTAAAACTCTCTTATCTGCGAACATGGGGCTGTTTGGCGAAAGTCAATGTACCAATTCCAAAGAAGTGGAAGCTGGGACCAAAAACTGTGGATTGTGTTTTCCTGGGATATGCTTTTCATAGCATTGGTTATAGATTCTTGGTTGTAAAATCTGAGGTACCTGACATGCATGTCGGTACGATTATGGAGTCGAATGATGCGACTTTCTTTGAAGATATCTTTCCCATGAAGGATATGGCTACCTCATCTTATCAGGAGATGCCAAGTTCATCGAATCAGAAACCAGTTAAAATTACTGAACCTGCCATTTCGATGGAACACTTTGAAAGTCATGTGGAGGAGAACAATGAAGTTCCTACTAGGAGCAAGAGACAGAGGACTGCCAAGTCTTTTGGTGATGATTTTCTTGTGTATCTCATAGATGACACTCCCAGTTCTATTTCAGAGGCCTATGCATCTGAAGATGCTGACTACTGGAAGGAAGCGGTTCGTAGCGAGATGGATTCCATCTTGGCGAATGAAACTTGGGAGATAACTGATCGTCCTTATGGGTGCAAACCTATAGGATGCAAATGGGTATTCAAGAAGAAGCTTAGGCCTGATGGTACTATAGAAAAGTACAAGGCTCGGCTCGTGGCAAAGGGTTATACCCAAAAGGAAGGTGAAGACTTCTTTGATACTTACTCACCTGTGGCTCGACTGACTACTATTCGAGTTCTACTTTCACTAGCTGCGTCACATGGTCTTCTCGTTCATCAAATGGATGTTAAGACTGCTTTCCTAAATGGAGAGTTGGATGAGGAAATTTATATGGAACAACCAGATGGGTTTGTAATAGATGGTCAGGAAGGGAAAGTGTGCAAGTTGCTAAAGTCTTTGTATGGACTCAAGCGAGCACCCAAACAGTGGCATGAGAAGTTCGAAAGAACTTTAACAGCTGCAGGCTTTGTTGTGAACGAAGCTGACAAATGTGTGTACTATCGCCATGGTGAGGGCGAGGGAGTTATGCTTTGGTTGTATATTGATGACATACTGATTTTCGGAACAAATCTGAATGTTATTAAGGAGGTCAAGGATTTCCTATCTCGCTGTTTTGAGATGAAGGATTTAGTAGTGGCTGATGTCATTCTGAACATCAAGTTGTTGAGAGATGATGATGGTGGGATTACATTGCTTCAATCTCACTATGTGGAAAAGATCTTGAGTCGCTTTGGCTATAGTGACTGCAAGCCCTCTCCAACACCATATGATGCTAGCGTGCTGCTTCGAAAGAATCGAAGAATTGCTAGAGATCAATTGAAGTATTCTCAGATTATTGGCTCGCTTATGTACTTAGCCAGTGCTACAAGACCTGACATCTCTTTTGCTGTTAGTAAACTGAGTCGGTTTGTTTCAAAACCAGGAGATGTGCATTGGAAAGCTCTAGAGGGAGTTTTGCGTTATTTGAAAGGCACTGCGAATTATGGAATTCACTACACTGGGCACCCAAAGGTGCTTGAAGGGTATAGTGACTCAAACTAGATCTCAGATGCTGATGAGATAAAGGCCACGAGCGGTTATGTATTCACTCATGGAGGTGGCGCTGTTTCTTGGAAGTCTTGCAAGCAGACCATCTTAACGAGGTCAACAATGGAAGCAGAACTCACAGCACTAGATACAGCTACGGTCGAAGCAGATTGGCTTCGACGGCTCTTGAATGACTTGCCGGTAGTTGAGAAACCTGTACCGGGTATCCTTATGCACTGTGACAATCAAACTGTGATCACTAAAGTGAGCAGCTCAAAGGATAACATGAAGTCATCAAGACACGTTCAGAGAAGGTTAAAGTCTGTCAGAAAAATGAAAAACTCCGGAGTTATTGCATTGGACTATATCCAAACGTCTAAAAATCTGCAGATCCTTTTACTAAGGGTCTATCACGCAATGTGATAGATAATGCATCAAGGGAGATGGGAATGAGACGCACAATATGAGTTGTTCACAGTGGTAACCTATTCTTTGTGATCGGAGATCCCGTGAATTAGATGTGGAAGACAAGCTGTTGGTCAACTGAGAGGAGAGTATCCTTACTGTTAAAATACCACTCCATGAAGATGCAATACTCTCAGAATCTGCATGGCAGGTTGATGTATATCTTAATGTGTTCTAAGTGGCTTTTTGAAGCAGAGATGTTGTCCTGCAGAACATCTTTTGAAGAACGCACCTATATGAGTCTGATTGTTAAACGTCGCAATCTATAAGAGTAGGGTTCTCTCTAGTAAACTCATGAAAGGTCACGGAGTATGACGCATAAGCTCCACCCGCGGGGAAGACCCACGGTAGCCACGTATCGGTCAAGGCTTTATGTGAAACTAGATTCGCAGAAAACTTGCAGTTCAAGGCCCAGTCCACTGTTCAAGTTGCTTACTAGTGTAGCATAGGGTTCTAGGTGGAAGTTCAACTTAACAGTCTCCACTGTAGTACTGGTATATAAAACAGTATTTTGGAACCAAAAGCAAATTTTGTGTGCCTCTGGGATCTGGTGGGGGATTGCTGGAATTTTTGCCTATTTGCGCCTAGCCCAATAGCAGTTTCAGAAATTCATAATAAATCCTAGAGGCCCATGCAGCCCATTCGTGCAAGGCAAGAGGTGGAACTAAAAGTTTAGTCCCACCTTGCTAGTTTAGAGGGAGTTGGACCTCTTTATAAGGGAGGCTCCTTCCTCACTTGTATGAGCATGAGAACAAGAGGGACATCCACGTGCGCTCCTCCTCCGCCGCCCACCTCGCCACACCACGCCACGCCTCGTCACGACGCGCCGCGGGTTGCGGGAATGAGCCGAGCCGATGTCTAATTTTTGCCACACACTACGGGTATACGAAAGGTCACCTGGGAGCTGAAAAGTTTTTGCGGTAGTGGAAAATGAATACGAACGGCGCACCTCTTCGCGTGCTGCCTGTTCACTTCGTCTCCCTCCGTTGCTTCACCTCCCGGCGCAGCCTGTTCGCGTCCCTCTGCTGTGCCTATATAAGAGAGGTCGCTCCTCTCCCGAGAGACACATCAGAAGGTCCTCTTCCTCTCGCCACATAGTTCCAATCTCTGCGCTACTGCTGTCTTCCTCATCCCGGCTTGCGGCGTGCACCGCACGTCGGGACAGTATGCCTCCGAGACCGCACCTTTTGAGTCCTGTACGGGAGAAGGGTGATAAGGTTTTTGGGGAGCGCTCAGCGCGACTACTGGCTGCTTCATCACGGACGATCCGGTCGCCGTCGACTACTTCCCCGACGACGACTTCTTCCCCGACGTCCACGACCTCCTCGACGGCATGGCAGGCGAGGACACGGACCCCAAGTCCAGCGCTTCTGCTGCTGCTGTGCCGTACGTGTTCTTCTCCTTTCTGTTAGAAGTCCTCCTACAATTCTTGGCTCTAGTTTCTGCCCTACGTATGTTAGGTTCTGTTTCGTATAAGCAACTTAATCTAGTGTCTATTCTAGATGTGTTTACTTCAAGTTCATATATGCAGACGATGTTTACCTTCTCTTTGTCAGATTGCATGACTTGCTTTATATTTGCTATTTTAGTCATGCTTTATCTAGTATTTTTGTTAATAAAATCATTCGGTAAATTGCTCATATTTCCAACGACCACACCACATATCCCACCACATGCCTGCTTCCCACCTACTTTTTTTCCCCCCAACCCTGATATTTTATGATTAACATTGGATGACTCACTTCGGCATCATGTCCGCGGACCACGTCCGGACACAAAAATGGACATATATCGGAGACATTCGTGGGTCGGCGTTGGAGATACCCCTTGTTTGCAAAAGGCTGAACTTGATTAGGTCCAATTAAATTCGTGAGGCACTGGCTAGTTTTTTTTTATCTCTGCGAGGAGCCATTGGATAGAGTTTGATGGATGGTTGAAATCGGTTGGACTCCATGAACTCGTTCCATTTATATTGGTCAGATACTAACATAGGAGTAGGAGTGGTCATTTATCAACACCCTAAAATGTGAGCAATGGCTAAGTTATGGATGGCATATGAAGCTGCCTTGACTAACCTTAAGATTTGCTCCTTCTGATTGGGCATGGGAAGGCTGGGATGAATCATTGATGGGATAGGAAGTTTTGACTGACCCAATTGTGAGAAAGATTCGACCAGGCGGGCATTTGACTGGGGCTGCCTCCTATCCTATATACAAAGAACGTCTCTCTTATGCTTTTGCCGGCCTAGAGCATCTTTTTCTTTTTGAGACAAGCCTAGAGCATCTCTTGTTCTGTGCTTGGGTACCTAACGTCTTTTCGGTAAAAAAGAAGAAAAAAAAAGGAAAACAAACGTGCTAACCTCTACGGGATGACTAATTTTTTTTATCTACGTACGAGAAACCACTACAGTGCAAGTGTACTTTTTTTTTGAGTTTCAGTGCAAGTGTACTTGTACATTCTAGTAGTATGTAGCTACCTCACCTATATATATGTACCCCGTGGGAGTAATCCCTGTCACAAGCACCGGAAGGAGCACACTAGCTAGTACACTACTGCTTCAACAGAAGAGAACGAGCACAGCACTCTGTCTGGATCTTTAGTTGGAGAAATAGTGAAAGTTGGAGATGGACTTGGGTGACCACTTCGAACGTTCCGGGCCGACGCATTTGATGGCAAGAATGATTGACTGGTATGTACACGTACGCGTGGCTCGATGGTATATGCGTAACTACCTATATATATGTATACTTGTGGTGTGCATTTTCCGTGTATTAATTGGTGGATTAGAGGTCTATATATGCATGCATGGTGCACGAGGTGTAATGCACCGCATGGGTTCATAGGAAGTGACGAAGTGTATACGTACGTGGCATAAGGAGACAGAGTCATGCATGCATGCATGCATGCCAGGCTTGCATATTCATGCCGTACCTCAAGCAGAATACATGATCAGCAGTAACTTAAGTTTAGTTTTTTTTGTTGTTGCGGATAGTAACTTAAGTTTAGTTATAATTGTGTGCATCATCGTGTAATTCAAAAATAATGGTCAAACATATAGTTTTCTTTTCAGCCAAATTAACGTTAACTGATCTATCTATGACTATCTTATAGGGACAAGGAGGAGCACCGCCGCTGCGTCGCCGCTAGCCTTGTCAACAGCACGTACGTCATGGAGAAGGACCGACGCCGATGGAGCAGGGCGCAACTCGCGCCGGCGTGGTGGACGAGCTTTCACTTTCACTTGGTGCGTTGCTGGCGCTGGAGGTTGGGCGGGACCTAATGCTAAACTGCCGGCGCAACCTCCCGACCTTTCTCTTCAATCCGCCGCACGTATCGTTGGCGCCAGTCATCAACTTGAAGCATTCGGCGGCGGACGTCGACGACAAGAGGGAGCTGTACGTCTTGAGCAACCTCGTCAAGGCTGACCTCGGGAAGGTCCTCCCTTCCCACCGGAAGCGCATGGAGCAGCTGTTCGAGCAGCTGTCCTCGTGGCTACCCAAGCTGTACGTGCACGAGAATGACTTCATCTGCCAGGGCTTCATCGACTACTTCGAGCAGAGGGAGCAGCTGGAGAGGCGCTTCCGCGGCGCTGCCAGGTCTGCAACGGTACTCTCCTACCGTGACATGCTCATTCACCCGCTCGGCGTGGACAAGGAGCCGAGGCCGCACCTCCTGCCATCAGCAACGTTGTGGAAGAACTCGACCGGTTGCCGCCTTCGATCGCACCGTCTCAAGCTATGGTGGAAACCGGACAGTGAACTCAGGTTGACCCAAAGGCGTCACACATATTAAGTGGATCTGGAGTGAGTATTACCGCCTTATCTGCCATATATTATTAAGGTTATCTATGGATAATGGTATACTCCCTCCGATCAATACTAATTGTTGCCGTATCAGATATGTCTAGAATTGTTTTAATGCTAGACACATCCAATTCAACGACAACTGATATAGATGGGAGGAAGTAGTAAAATAAGAAATCTAGACCCACATACACTACAAGTATCGTGGAGCGTGATGTAGTATTGTTATGTGTGCTATATATTTCTCAATTAAGGGAGTACTTTATTTTCGTATTAATAGTGGGCCGGATATATACTGGAATATTCAAGTGATAGATTAGAGCAAGGATAATAGGAGAGCCCATGCTGGCTATAAAGTTTTGTCATGTCACTTGTAGTTATCATAAAGCCAAGCCATATAACAGGATAGTCATAGGCTGGCTGTTTGGTTGCCTTTATTAGGCTGGTCATAGTGAGAGTAACATGCGTAGTAACACATATGCCACATAAGCAAAAATGTTGATGTGGCAAGTAGTTAATTAGGAGAGAGGCAAATAGAGTAACCTAATATGTTACCATCATATAGCGCTTTTCAATGCAAAATGAGTCTACAAGACAATAAATGAACATGTGTATGTTACTACACATATGACACTTCCCACTATAAAGGTAGTAACATAGAGTAGTAACGTATGCATGTTACTACTCTAAGTTACTCCCCACTATGACCCGCCTTAAAGATTTCATTTCATTACTAGTCTTGTATGCTCGGATTGTGTGGAAAAGGCAAACATTGGCTTAGACTACTCACAATGGGGAGTAATTTCGACTAGTAACATGCATATGTTACTACTTACTAGTTTATGTTACTACTTCCAGAGTGGGGAGTAACATATATGTAGTCAGTTGTGGTGTCATGCAACACTTTATTTATTAGCTTGTAAGCTTGTATTGGCATGTGATGTTACTCATAGTATGAGTAACTAGCTATGTTATTCAATTTATCTCTCTTCTCATTAAATCATTGCCACATAAGCAAATTTGTTGAGTTGGACCTTAAGTTACTGCTGAAGTTACTCTCACTGTGAGTAGTCTTAGAGCTAGCAGTTCGGGCCGCAAGCCAGGTCCCGCGCCTCGTAACATATGTGGGCAGTTGCCGGAGAGTCGACTCAGCTCTCTCTCTCTCTCTCTCTCTCTCTCTCTCTCTCTATCTCTCTATCTCTCTCTCTCTCTCCCTCCCTCCCTCTACTTCATGCTGGCCTTCTCGATCTGGACGCCGACAAGTTCCGGTCTTTCTCTTGGAGGTTTCTGCTGATTGGCGCATGACATCACTGGATAACTAGATCGGAATCGATCCGGTCGTGTGCTCCCTTATCTTCGTCGAGTGAGATTTCATAAGGGTGTGGTGCGAAGCTTTGCTTTCTTATCGGTGTCATGGGACAATGTCTAAATATAGATTTTCATGGTATTGACAGAGGTGGTCATGGTGGTTGTGATTGGAGGATTATAACGGTGGAAAGTTATATTGGTGGCGATGAAGATTAGCGGCACAGGTTCTTTCTGTGTGTCGGGTGTTGGTGACGTGCAACAGCGGCCTTGGCAAGAGGGGCTGGTAGCACAAGTGAACTACATTTTGGGTGGTGCTCCTTGAGTACCAAGTCACGATTTTCATGGTGAAGGCCCAATGTCTAGCCTTCATTGGTTGTGTCTTACAATGACCTTGCTGAAGGCAATGTTTTGTGAACTCGAACTTTCTTTAGGGTAAAACTCAAGATTTTCGATCGGGCGACGACAACACTTGTGAATTCTTTCCTTCTTGGAGGTGTCGTCTTTGGAGAATCACTTTTGCGCTCCGGGTGTTGACTTCGGTAGTGTTTGGAGCGTTGTTGTTGCAAGTGTGTCATCACCACAACGCGGTCTTTGTTTTCTATTTCTCTTTTTTTCTTGATTGTGTGCAACCTTGATGTCTTTGAATATCTTGTTGGTGTAGAAGCTAAGTATAATTGGTATATTTGTGATATCAATACATTCTATTTATCAAAAAATGAAAGTGTAACGATGATGTCTTTTTTAACAGAGAAATTTCATTTATTTAGCAACAGCGTACATGTACAATTGTGCAGTTAAGCATAGTAGAAAGTGCAACTACAACTGCATTGAGGTAGGCTTCATTGCCTACTCCTAAGCATCTGAACCTGTAAGGTGTATTCTGAATTTTGAGAGCAAGCTTGGCATGATGATGAGCACGGAAATTATAGCCTCTGTTAATTTGGTAGACCCTTGTGATATCAAACGCCGCGGAACCTTTAATATGTGCGAGCTGAGGTCTAATTGTCCAATGACCTGGATCTGAAATAAGGTCTTGAGAAACTACAACTGACGACTATGTCGCACAGTCTGTTAGGAAAGTGGCATCTTGAAGATTGAGTAGCTGAGCAATCTGGGAAGCAAGCATCATGCTGAATGCTTCAGCCTGAATGGCCGATGCCAGTAGTGGCGAATTGGCATATATGCACAGCTGGGAGCAGCCTCTATCACCTGCAAACTGGATAAAAACTCCTAGTCCTGCAATTGTCGGTCCCCCTTCAGGCCCTGGAGTCCAGGAAGCATCTGAAAATACTATGGGACCTGTAATGTTGGTTAAATCCATGATTCTTTTTCCTGGGGATGGTAGCACACTATGAGTAAGAACAGCTCCTGTTTGCCCTGCGCTAGTAGCCTGCGACATATTTGTTGCCTCCAAATTTGCACCTTGCATGATTGTTGCTGCCGCTGCATGTACCTGAGAAGGAGAGTGGAATTTCCTGCAAAAACGTGCGCCGTTTTGAAATTTCCAAATGCACCACAGAAAAGTATAAAGTGGTGTTATACTAATTTGTGGGTGATTGAAAGTACTCAAAGCTTCGACCATATTTGGAATTGACTGATTGTGATGGGCTAATAATTCAGTTTTGATGAGCCATGGAAAACTATACCAAGCTGCTTTAGCAAAAGGACTTAAAAAGAAAAGATGCATTTCATTCAACATGTAGAACAATTTTCACTGATATACTTAGAAAATTACCTGCCCTTTTACCTGTAGCTAATGTGTTGCAAAGAAGCCTCCATGCAAAAGTCTGAACTCTTGGCACTATGTTCTTCTCCTTCCATAATTGATTAAGTAATGCTATAATCTGTGGAGAGACAATTTTCAGCCTCTGTCTAGGAGGAAGCTGGAGATTGCTGAAGCAATGTTTGTATGCACTTTTGGGGGGAAATTGACCTATAGGGGTTAGCTTCCACACAAGAATATCATGACCAATAGTATTAATAACTGGAGTTTGAATAATTGAATCCGCTACCACAGGATCAAACAAGGAGTTTATCAAATCTGCATTCCAACGTTTTTGTCCAGGTATCCAAAGATCTTTTACCTGAGAGGGCTAACTGAAAGGTTGTTGTTGAATGATAAGACTATCATAAATATTTTCCCATTTTTCAAACCAGGACCAAGGTGTACTCCAAATTGAGACATTTCCATCAATGATTTGGTAAGTAGATGCTGTAACAAGTAGTGGTTTTACCTTTAAAATCACAGTCCAAAAAGCCGAGTTTTGAGTATTAGGTTTTGCTTTCCAAATAGTTTTGTCATGGTGGTACTTTACCTTTAGAATTTGAGCGAGCTGACTGTGAGGGTCCTTTGCAAGTTTCCATGCCGCTGAAGTAAAGAAGTATTAGGCCTTGATTGATCGCCTGCATGTTCCTGATTCCTAAGCCACCAGATTTTTTATCTATACAAACATCATCCCATGCTCTGAAACAAAGACATCTTTTTGTTTGGTCATCTTGAACACCTGTCCACCAAAAATTTCTAATAATGGTTGTGAGCTTAGCTAAGAACTTCTTTGAAAACAGGATATTAGACATGTAGTAGAACGGGATTGAGGCAAAAACGGATTTAATAAGCGTAAGTCTAGCTGCATGTGAGAGACAATTAGCTTTGTAGCTGGAAAGTTTAGTTTAGAATTTATCATAATGAAAGTATAAGCTGCTGATCTATCCTTGGAAGGCAGAATAAGAGGATGGCCCAAGCGAACAAAAGAACTATCAATATTAGGGGCTGGAAATGTTCTTTTGATATTTGCTTCGTCCTGCAAAGGAACACTTTTACTAAATAGAATTCCAGATTTATTCCAGTTAGGAATTTGACCCGAGTAATGGAAAAATTGGTTTAAAATGTTAGAGATAGTTTGTACCTCCTGAGTATCAGCTTTGGCACAAGCAATGAGATCATCTGCAAACATCAAAGAGTGAATGGGCAGGCAATTCGGTCCAAGCAAAATACCTGTGAGGTGATTGGCTTGTAAAGCGTCCTGAAGCTTTAAAGATAGCTCATTGACTGCAAGGACAAAAAGGTATGGCGACAAAGGACATCCCTATCTGATACCTCTAGTACTATTAAATTTTGCAAGCAAACACAAGTTTTATGAAATGGCTGTGAAGCCCTTTACATGCAAGAGCTGAAACAATGAAGTGCCACCCTATTCTATTGAAAGCTTTTGCAAGGTCAATCTTTAAGATTAAATCATTGCTTTTCCAAGATGCAAGAGAAAAAGAGTGAGCTATCTCTTGCGCAACTATAATATTATTGCTAATGAGTCTACCTTCAACGAAAGCTTGTTGAGAAGGGTGAATATAATTGGGAAGATGTGATTTTAGTCTGTTGGCTAAAGATTTTGCGATAATTTTATAGACCACATTGCATAAGCTTATAGGCCTAAAGTCAGAAGGTAGATAGCAAGCTAATTTCTTTGGTACAAGGGAAATTTGGGTATCATTCAGATGAGTAAGTTAATTAAATTAGTCAGTTCAGTTGTGTTCCAACAAATCAAAATAAAGATTACATCAAGTTCGATTGGTTCAATTGTGTTCCAGCTAATCGTAATACTAAAATGCATCAGCCACTTCCAATGCATTGGTGCTTAGGTAAGTTGCTAGGCATATTAAAAAGTTTAGCAACTAATGTCCACAATGCATAGATGCTTCACTTGTTGGTGCTAAGCTCCTCTTATTTAATGCTTTAGTAGCTAAACTATTTCATGCATTTGTGGGTTTCTTTCATTTAATTGCTTTTCCCTAGGTTGACGTTCTTGGCATTGATACTTCCTGGGGTCACCAAAATCACATCTCTCCTCTTTATTACCTTGCCACATCAGATTTTTGCCTACATGGCAGCCTTAGACTAGCCATAGTGGGGAGTAATTTAGACTAGTAGCATGCATATGTTACTAGTTTATGTTACTACATCTACAATGGGGAGTAACATATATGTGGTGTCATGCAATACTTTATTTATTATGTTGTAGACTCATCTTGCCTTGATATGTGTGATGTTACTCATACTACTACTAAGAGCAAGTACAATAGAGTTGAGTCAACGGGCTATAAGAAATAAACTAGTATATTTCTGCTTAGTTGGAGGAAAAAGAAGAGGAGAGAGAAGGTAGGCGGGCTCTTCGTGAGGAGCCAGCTCTAGCACGTGCTCCTAGACACTTTGTGAGAATGAAAGGTGGGCCACATAATAAAAAAGTAGTACACTCTTTTGATCTACTATTGTACATGTTGACTATAAGATGGGCTATAGATGACATGGCACTGGCTTATAGCCAACAGTTGACTATACTATTAACCATGCTCTAACTAGTTATGTTACCACATGACTCTCTTTCTTCATTAATTACTTACCACATCATCTATTTTGCCTAAATATGTGTGATGTTATTATCTATGTTACTTCCATCGTGGGTAGTCTTAGCACATGTACAAGGTGGAGCATTCAGGAAGGCCTCAGTAACATTTTTTAGATGATGCCCGCAATTCCTAGAAATAAACATAAGAGGAGGAGGACTAAAATCTGAAAAGTAATAATTGGTGGGGCATGTGCGTCCCAGACAGGCTTTCATTAACAAGCAAGCCTCTATTTTGATGAAAGCAAGTGCTAGCGTAGCTGGTTGGGCCCTTGCGTACAAATAGGTGGAGATTGTGGGTTTGATCCTCATCAGAATCAATGTTTTTTTTCATTTCTAAAAAAACTCAATAATTTTTTGTTTCAAACTTTTTTTACCGTTTAAAAAAATAGGACCACGTGTTTAGTATAAAAAATGTCATTAGGGTTTCTGCAAAGTAGTAGTATGACGGACCAAAAATACCTATCTATAATACCTAAATAGTTTATTCCCACTATCTTATTTCTCTTGACATGCAACCTATCCACCTCATCACACATGCCACCTTCTTTTTCACTTCATCGCATGTGCCACATCAGCCACTCTGCTCTGATAAAAAATTATTTCCAACAAACAGCCGAAGAGTTCACTCACAAAAAAAACGAAGGGCCAAGCTAACCAACGCGGGGATCCGAAGAGACATGATCGTTCCTTTTATTTACATGTTTTGGCATTTTTAAATCTGGGCCAGTGCCTCCATGTCGCATCATCGTCCCTTTTAGATCTTGGTCGAGCGGATGGGGTAAGGTAGGAGGGGGAGAAGGACTGAGAAGGAGCGGTGGTACATACCCCGCGTTGGTTCCAGAAGCTTGGCTCTTCGGCTGAACGATCATGGCTCTTCAAATGTCGTGTCTGTTCCAGAAGCTTGGCTCTTCGGCTGAACAATCATGGCTCTTCAAATGCCGCGTCTGTTCCAGAAGCTTGGCCCTTTGTTTTTTTTGTGAGTGAACTCTTCGGCTGTTTGTTGGAAATATTTTTTTATCAGAGCGAGTGGCTGATGTGGCACATGTGGTGAAGTGAAAAAGAAGGTGGCATGTGTGGGGTATGTGTGATGAGGTGGATAGATTGCATGTGCAAGAGAAATAGGATAGTGGGGATGAACTATTTAGGTATTATAGATGTATTGCGGCTGCAGAGTCCGAGGCTGCTGCTAATCAAGTCGACCATTCACATCGATGTCAATCATGGTGGCACGACCTCTGGGAGCAGCAGCGGCCCGTGTCCCTTGCTCCGTGTTAGGGCTGCTGTCCACCGGTGGAGGCTGGCTTGATTTAGTCCCACCTCGCTTACGGAAGGAGGCCATGACCAACTTATAAGGGAGAGTATCTCTCCTCCTTTTAGTCCGGGCTTTTGGGATGAAGTAGGCTCTCTGCTGAATGTTGGTCCATGTGCACATAAACGTCCAGAACGTAAGTAAAATGTAGGCTAGATTAAGTTGAACGCTAACACTCTGCCCGGGAGTTTCGTCCTTGTCGGGCATGTCACCAATGGCAGGGACGGAGGGCCAACCCGTAGCCAGCGAGACGTGATGGAGTTTAGGTGAAAGGAGAGCTGCTCAACCCCACCGGCATAGTCGTTGCGCAGCCTGCCAGTGTCGTTGGATGTTGCAGGTAGTGGGTTGATCAACACGGACACACTCCTATCACAGGTGTTCTAGCGTTGTTGGAAGCGTGGCCAATTACGGAAGGATCATCATGTGGAGCTGCTCCTACAATGCTACGACAAGTACTCTGGCTTCTGTGGGGAAAGTGGCAAAACTGAAACAAAAATACATGTACGTTCTTCTTTACAGGCGAACTGATATGCTACTACAATATTGTAAATTATGAGTTTGTGGTGCAGTCATTTATTCCAGTTTATCAGCACGTCACATCTTTGGACAAGCTAATGTTTTCTTTCTTTCGACAAGCTAATGTTTTCTTTGACAAAATTACAGGGAACAACACATCATCCTATTACAAAAGCAGGATATGTAAGTCTGTAAGTGGTCACTTTTTCATTTTGATTCTGATCTAACTTACTGCAAACATTGATAGTGCATACACACCCTAACTCAAGAATTTGCAGGTTGGTGATTTCCTTACATTTCGTTGCAGCAGAGCACTTATTTTTGTAGCAGAGCTCAATTTGACCAGGTAATGACCATCAATTTGCTGATCCCTTTGGAGAAGTTTTTATTTATCTTGCCTAAGGTGGATTTAAAATTTTGTTTGATTCATCACAAAGGAAAGACTAAAGTAGTCTCTACAGGTTGCAATCGGTGATGCATATATCTAATTTGTGGTCACTAATTAGGTCAGGAGAATATGGTTATATATAGCAGCTTATTTTGGTTTCTTTTTGTGCACACGACTTAGTAACTAATTTTGGTTTCTTTTTTTGCATACTTACGGTAATACTTTTTTAAGCAATATTAAGGAGATGGCCCGTTGCTGGAAATTAATTTGATTTGCTTGCTATACCTGCAGTTCTACACTATTTACTGAATGAAAACTCCATTCATGTGTCATGTCAATCTTTAGCTTGCAAAATGAAATGACCTCTCGATACATCTTCCTTCGACAAATACCCATGTTTATCAAAATATCTTTTATATTTCTACGTAACCTCTACATTGAGGAAATCACAAAGCCTCTGTCATGTTTAGTACGTACTTAACCACATGTCAATTTCTTGCGAACAAACCAAAAGAAACCAGTGCACTATTTGTAAGAAACAACTTCTTAATTTTTAAAAAAGGGAAACAACTTCTTAATGATTCTGTCCAACACTTGAAAGCCTACTAAAAGTCCCGCAGCAACGCGCGGGGTGTTCATCTAGTTTTACTAGTAGGTAGGTACAGATAAGTAGGGGCGTAGGGTAGTACATACGTGTCAATTGAAGTCCGGTGAGTTGTCTAGATTTTACTTGGCGCAGATTATTTATCCATATGGCAGCAATGACTTCCATGGATGGATGTTTCGTGCGCTGAAATATCCAGCCTCCCGATTGAAACAGTGTAGTATCATCAAGCCAAGCCAGCTATTATTGCTACTATTATCAATCAGTTTTGTGCTGTTTCTGGTCAAACTCCTAATAACAGGAATAAATCTGCCATACTTTTTAGTAATAATACGAATGATAATCTGATAAGCCAAATTAAGAATATCTTCCCTGTTCCAAATATGGATCATAATACTACTCACCTTGGCCATCCTCTCATTTTACCTGGCAAAAATAGATCTGTGGCCTATAATTTCATTATTTAAAAAATTTAAAGCCAAACTAAATTTCTATAAAGCTAACAGGTTATCTCATGCAGGGAGACTTACTCTTATCAAATCTGTGTTTGCCTCTCTTGCTGTGTATTATATGTCTAATATTGTGTTAAGTAAGTCCACTATTAATAAGCTCACCTCTATTATTAGGAAGTTCTGGTGGACAGGTACTGACAAAAATAATAAGTCTAAACTACTTTTGTCTTAGAGCTTGGGATGATATTTTTAAACCGATGCATGAAGGGGGTTGGGTATTAGAGATCTTTTTTAATGAACAAATCTCTTGTGGCCAATGCGGCTTGGCGCATTATCAAAGATCCTTCTTCCTTGGTTGCAAAAATACTTAAAGCTAAATATTTCCATAACACATCCATTTGGAAAGCTCCTATCTCAGTACCTAAATCTGCGTTTTGGGCCTCTGTCCTTAAAATCCTTCCACAGATGCTTAAATCTTGTCATCTCCAAATTGCAAATGGAAGAATATTTATGACCATTTGAAACCAGATTTGGAGAGACCTTGTCCAAGTGTTATTAGTGACCTTTGGCAGCCCAAATATAAACTTTGGGATGAGGAGAAAATTAGTTTTTCTTTGATGAGTCCTTTTTAGTTGATATTTTAAACATTCCCATTATCAATGCTAACATTAATGATGTTATGTGTTGGATTCATACTCCTAGTGCAAATTGTACTACCAAGAGTGCATATAAAGCTTTTTTGCAGGATGTTCGATCTCACTCAACAACTCGGAATAGAGTAATTACGGATCAAGAAATCACCATGCTTAATCAGGTTTGAAAAAAATAAAGATATTGCTCCTAGAGTAAAAACTTTTTCTTGGCTTCTCATTAGAAGGGCTATTTCATCTGGATTAAGGGCTTCTAGATATTCCACACATATTAAAAAAGAGTGTTGCAGGTGTGGACAGACTGAAACCGACTCACATCTTTTCTTTCATTGTAATTTTTCAAGTGAAGGAAATATGCCCTAGAGGCAATAATAAAGTTATTATTTATTTCCTTATTTCATGATAAATGTTTATTATTCATGCTAGAATTGTATTAACCGGAAACATGATACATGTGTGAATACATAGACAAACATATAGTCACTAGTATGCCTCTACTTGACTAGCTCATTAATCAAAGATGGTTATGTTTCCTAACCATAGACATGTGTTGTTATTTGATTAA
>LR880970.1:797842481-797860965 GCA_904067115.1 Aegilops sharonensis
CAACCAGACGTACAACTGAGACAGCAGTTGGAACTGGTCTACCAAATCATTGTCTTCACCAACCTAACTGGTTCTATTTCCTCAACCCTTTCATTTCCTCATTACTGTGTTGAGTGTTTGTTCATATCTGTGTTTGAAGACTTTGACTGAAGACTTTCTCAATTTCCTCAGTTCAATTTCTTCAGTCTGTTTGTCTTCATCTTGAGTTATCCTGTGATTACGCTTTCTGTACTCCGTGATTGTCTTCATTTCATCATGATGACAATGCTTGTAATCTGTTATGCTTACTTCTGAGTACTTATTCCGCTGCAAGTATTTCTTCGCTAAGGAATTTCCTCACCGCCAAATTCCTCAGTGAAGAATTCATAAAAATCGCCTATTCACCCCCCCTCTAGTCGATATAACGCACTTTCACTCGGTAATGCACATCACTATAAGCCTTGCAAGCAATGTAGCTAATGAGTTAGTTACGGAATGATGCATTACGTAATGAGTAAAGAGACTTTCCAGTAACGAGATTGAACTATGTATTGGATACCGACGATCGAATCTCGGGCAAGTAACATACCGATGACAAAGGGAACAACGTATGTCGTTATGCGGTTTGACCGATAAAGATCTTTGTAGAATATGTAGGAACCAATATGGGCATCCAGGTTCCGCTATTGGTTATTGACCGAGAATAGTTCTAGGTCATGTCTACATAGTTCTCGAACCCGTAGGGTCCGCACGCTTAACATTACGATGACAGTTTTATTATGAGTTTACAAGTTTTGATGTACCGAAGTTTGTTCGGAGTCCCGGATGTGATCACGGACATGACGAGGAGTCTCGAAATGGTTGAGACATAAAGATTGATATATTGGAAGCCTATATTTGGATATCGGAATGGTTCCGGGTGAAATCGGGATTTTACCGGAACACCGGGGGGTTACCGGAACCCTCCCGGGGGATAATGGGCCTTAGTGGGCCATGTGGGAGAAGAGGAGGGCTGGCCAGGGCAGGCCGCGCGCCCCACCCCCCTAGTCCGAATAGGACAAGGAGAGGGGGGGGGCGGCGCCCCCCTTCCTCTTTCCCCTTCCCCCTTTCCTTCTCCAACAAGGCAAGAGGGGGGGGGAGTCCTACTCCCAGTGGGAGTAGGACTCCTCCAGGCGCACCCCTTGGGGGCCGGCCGCACCTCCCCCTCCCTCCTTTATATACGGGGGCAGGGGAGCACCCCAGAACACACAAGTTGATCTACGGATCGTTCCTTAGCCGTGTGCGGTGCCCCCCTCCACCATATTCCACCTCGGTCATATCGTCGCTTGAGTTTAGGCGAAGCCCTGCGCCGGTAGAGCATCATCATCGTTACCACGCCGTCGTACTGACGGAACTCATCCCCGACGCTTTGCTGGATCGGAGCCCGGGGATCGTCATCGAGCTGAACGTGTGCTGAACTCGGAGGTGCCGTACGTTCGGTACTTGGATCGGTCGGATCGTGAAGACGTACGACTACATCAACCGCGTTGTCATAACGCTTCCGCTTACGGTCTACGAGGGTACATGGACAATACTCTCCCCTCTCGTTGCTATGCCATCACCATGATCTTGCGTGTGCGTAGGAATTTTTTTGAAATTACTACGTTCCCCAACATCAAGGTCGGTCGGTTTCAGTTATGGTCTCAAAACTGAAGCTTTAGATCCTACTCTTTACCCTTCCTCTTTTATTCAGTCAATTTTGTCCTCTCTACATGCTGATTTAAACATAGCTACTGTCTTCTCATTACTATGGAATATTTGGAAAGCTAGAAATGATTTACTTTTCAAGAAGAAAACTTGGTCTCCTTTGCAGGTTATATATGCCACAAAAGCAATGCTAAGTGCAGGTTTAGAAAATACTTCAGAAGAGGAATGCAGGGAAACCAAGCCCTCTACTAATAAAGTTCCAAGTACAAATATGTCTATGCAACCTGCTGGTGTATCAGCATATGTAGATGCAGCTTTTAATCCTTCTGTTGCAGGGAATGAGGCCACCTTTGGATTATTCCTAAAAAACCATTCACTCAACACTCTATTTTCATTCCAGGGGCTACCCTGGATGTGTTTTCAGTTTTACAGGCTGAAGCTATGGCTCTACTGCTTGCTTTGAAGGCGACCAAGGCTTTGGGATGGACCTTTGTTTCTTTCTTCTCGGATTGCAGGATTTTGGTGGAAGCTGTGAAAGCTAGAAGCCTTCTAGCTAGCCCAAGTCATTGGAGTATCAGGCCATTCCTTGCAGAAATCTTCAACTTTACTTCTGGTCTCAGCTCTTGTGATGTCATCCACATTCCAAGGACTCAAAATATTCTTTTTTTAGATAAAAGGCATACGTCCGACTTTATAAATAAAGCCAGCAGGTAGAGTAGCACAACCAGCAAACCAAGCAACCACAGTAACAGGGCAGGAGAAAGAAAAGGAGTTCTAATACATGGCTATCAAGCCAAACATGGCACGCAGGCCAGAGATAGGACGAGAGGAAGGAGTCGCCATGATCTAAGAAGCTACATGTTGTCTGCGTGCCAAAGAAGAAGTCGTAGCCCGAATCTTGGACGACATAGTATCGAAGGCCTTGTGATCAGCATCCCTAGTCAATGATCTCCACTGCTGCAAGAATATGCCAGTTTTAAATAAGCAATCAACAGGATTAGCCGGGAAGATATGCTCGATGGTAAACTTGGTTCTAGTAGTCCACACGACAACCAACAGATCGCTGCAAACCCCACCCAGAAAACCCGTTTTGAATTCCCAGATAAGCCGCTGACCAGGGCCCTAAACTCCTCGAAAGAAAAAGGATTCCAAGACACTTGGAGCCAGGAACGGATACAACACCAAACAAATTTAGCCAAGGAGCACCGGAAGAAAATGTGCTCCGTGTTTTCAAGTTCCCCACACAAGGCGCATCTATCCGAACCAGGGCCGTTCCTTTTCCGGATTTGGTCCGCCGCGGGAAGCTTCCCAAAAGCTTGCCACAGAAAAATTTTGATCTTAGGGGGGACGCGGGCACTCCATATGCACTTGAACTTGGAAGTAGGAGAGCCCGAACTCAATTTAGCGTATAGGGATTTAACCGAAAAGCGACCAGAGGCAGAGTAAGGCCAGACCACCGAGTACGCTTCCTCCGAGAGCAAAGGGAAGCAAGCCGTAAGACGGTGCCAATCTTCCAGCTCTTCAGGAGAGAGCGTCCTTTGAAGGTCCAGGTCCCAATTATTCACCGAGAGCTCGAAGATGGAGATCTCCGGGTCAGGACAATCAGAAAACATAACCGGGAATGTCACCGCAAGAGTGGCTTCCCCACATCACCAATCAAACCAAAACCGAGTAGATTTACCATTCTGGACTACAAATTTGACCAGGGACTAGAAAAACGGGCGCATTTTGACGAGATCTTGCCAGAATTGGGAGTCGCCTGAGGCCCGCTCGAACATGGGGCTAGACTCAGGGAAGTACTTAGCTTTGAGAATGCTAAGCCATAGCGGGTGAGGGAGTCCTGGATTAAGGGGTCCTCGGACAGCCGGACTATATACTTTGGCCGGACTGTTGGACTATGTAGATACAAGACTGAAGACTCCGTCCTGTGTCCGGATGGGACTCTCCTTTGCGTGGAAGGCAAGCTTGGATATTCGGATATGTAGATTTCCTTCTCTGTAACCGACTCTGTGTAACCCTAGCCCCCCCGGTGTCTATATAAACTGGAGGGATTAGTCCGTAGGATAACAACAATCATAATGATAGGCTAGCTTCTAGGGTTTAGCCTCTATGATCTCATGGTAGATCAAATCTTGTAATACTCATATCATCAAGATCAATCAAGAAGGAAGTAGGGTATTAGCTCCGTCGAGAGGGCCCGAACCTGGGTAAAACATCGTGTCCCCTGCCTCCTATTACCATTATCCTTAGACGCACAGTTCGGGACCCCCTACACAAGATCCACCGGTTTTGACACCGACATTGGTGCTTTCATTGAGAGTTCCGCTATGCCGCCGCTGCAAGGCTTGATGGCTCTGTCGGTGTCAAAACCGGTGGATCTCGGTTAGGGGGTCCCGAACTGTGCGTCTAGGCGGATGGTAACAGGAGACAAGGGACACGATGTTTTTACCCAGGTTCGGGCCCTCTCGATTGAGGTAATACCCTACTCCTGCTTGATTAATAATGATGATATGGGTAGTACAAGAGTAGATCTACCACGAGATCAGAGAGGCTAAACCCTAGAAGCTAGCCTATGGTATGATTGTTGTTTGTCCTACGGACTAAAACCCTCCAGTTTATATAGACACCGGATAGGGTTAGGGTTACACAGAGTCGGTTACAATGGTAGGAGATCTACATATCCGTATCGCCAAGCTTGCCTTCCACGCCAAGGAAAGTCCCATCCGGACACGGGACGAAGTCTTCAATCTTGAATCTTCATAGTCCAGGAGTCCGGCCAACGGTGATAGTTCGGCTATCCGGACACCCCCTAATCCAGGACTCCCTCAGTAGCCCCTGAACCAGGCTTCAATGACGACGAGTCCGGCGCGCATATTGTCTTCGGCATTGCAAGGCGGGTTCCTCCTCCGAATACTTCATAGAAGATTTTGAACACAAGGATAGTGTCCGGCTCTGCAAAACAAGTTCCACATACTACCGTAGAGAGAATAATTTTTGCACAGATCTGCTGACGTATTCCGCGGTGTGACATCACACCATGGCCAGGCCTTCATACGAATCGTTTTTATTGCCCACCTCAGCGCGTTTAGCGAGGCGGTTTCCTTGGCACGTCTTATCAAATCGGAGATCGTGCCCCCTTATTCCGGGATTCCCATCAATGCGGACGTGGGTAACCCATCCACGCCATTGATTATGGCGCTTGGGAGATAAGCGAGTTTTACCAGGCTGGCGGGGGACGCATAGCTTCGTCCGTCCATATAAGGGGATAAGGATCCACCTTTTCACCTACGCCTTCTTCCTCCTTTGCTCATACATTTCCGTGCACTCGAGCTCCAGCGCCCAAGTCTGCACATCCCACCTCAACCTTCTCCAACTATGTCCGAAGCGGGAGGCAGGTGGATGGCCTCCTCCGTCACGGAGGGGCACATCAAAAAGTTGCGGAAGGCCGGATACTTGTCCAGCAATATCGCGCACTAGCTACCCGACGAGGGGCAACTCATTCCCACCCCCGGGCCCCATGAGAGGGTGGTGTTCCTCACCCACTTCCTCCGCGGACTAGGTTTCCCACTTCACCCATTTGTCCGGGGGCTCATGTTCTACTACGGCCTGGATTTCCACGATCTGGCCCCGAACTTCATCCTCAACATCTCGGCGTTTATCGTCTTGTGCGAGGCCTTCCTCTGCATCCAGCCCCACTTCGGCTTATGGTTGAAGACCTTCAATGTCAAGCCGAAGGTAGTGGGCGGCCGCCAAGCGGAGTGCGGAGGTGCCATGGTTGGCAAGATGGCCAAAGTCCTATGGCTCGAGGGCTCCTTTGTGGTGACCATAAAGGGGTGGCAATCGGGGTGGTTCTACATCACCGAGCCGCGCGACTCTCAATGGGCGGCGGCCCCCGAATTCCGATCTGGCTTCCCCACGCGGCTCACATCATGGAAAGAGACGGGCCTGTCGTGGGGTGATTTGGACGAGCTATCCGGACTCCAAACCTGCGTCCGAAACCTGGCGGACAAGAATCTCAGGCTTGTCAACGTTATCCAGGTGATGCTCATCCGCCGGATTCTCCCATGCCAACAACGGGCCTTCAAATTGTGGGAGTTCAATCCGGCACAGCACCCAACTCTGAAAAGGCTCTTCGACACTACGTACGAAGATGCCTGGAAGGTGCTGTTCAAGGGCGCCGAGGCTCCCACATCCACTACTGAAGATCGTGGATTCAGCTCGCGGCGTCAAGCTAGCGAGGTAAGTTATTTTACCCTTTATGGGACTCTTTTTTCATAGTTTGACTCTATGCGGGATCTAAAACTCCCTAACCTTTGACAGGACTGGCTGAAGACGTCCGGACAGATTAACTGTCCGGCCCCTTTGCCAGAAGACCCAGTGGATGCCCGATTGACGGGGCTGCTGGCTCCGGCACCTCACGTGGTGCCGGAGAAGAAGGCAAGAAGAAGGCCACGAGAACTCGAAAGAGCTCCCGGCGCCAGGTGCTGTCGGACTCACCGCCCGACAACTCTGAGGCGGAATCCTCCTATGAGGAAGAGGAGGAGGAAAAAGAAGCCTCTCCCCCAGCGGGGGGAGAGAAGAAAAGGAAGGCCGCCCCGACTGGGGAGGCCGGAGGGTCCAAGAAAGGAAGGACCCTTCCTCCGGAATTCTCCACCAACGCCGACCACGACGAGGAGGAGTGGCCACCAAGGGCCAAGCCTCTGGCGAGATCGTAAGTGTCCGGACTCCGGAATAGTTCATGACTTTTTATTTGTTGCATAGTGTCTTCTAACGCCGAATATGACCATGCAGCCCGCCCGAGGACGAGCTCGCCGCTTCGTCGAGCGGCTCCCTAGGTTCGTCGGATGTGAATAGCACTTCACTTCCGACCGCCTCCTCTCCTCGTGTCGCCGACGACACCGCGGTGGAGTCCCGAAAGGGGCCCAGCCAGGAGGAGGTGGTCCTGGAGGCGCCGCAAGGCGACCTCCCGGAATCCGGGCGCAAAGGGGGCGAAACCCCAGAGGGCTCTAAGTCCGGCCCTATGCCGGACTCCGTACCGGAATCTTCAGTGGTTCCGAAGTCCGACAAGCGGCTCCTTCGTAAGAAGGGCAAGACTGCGACGCCGGTGACCTCCGTCCATCCGGAGGCACCAGATAGCTTGCTGGAGGCGCTTAACGGCGCCTCCATCCACGAGGAGCACCGCACTGTTATGAGTGTGGTGATCCAGAAAGTTCTGTCCGCCAAGAGCGGGCTGACTGAAGCCTGTACCAGCCTTCTAATAGGCTTTGAGGTAAGTTTAGAATATGTAAAAATATTACCGCATAGACAGTAGCCCCTGATGTTTAGTTTGGTGTTCGGAAAGAAAAGCCGGACTAAGGATCTAAAAAGATATACGCAGGAGTCTAACATAAGCATGTCAATATGCGATTGCAGGCTGCGCTGCTGACCTCTGCCGCACTGACTGCGGAGGTCAATGCATTGAAGAAGGGCCTCGAGCGGTCCGAGAACGAGCTCGGCCTTGCCAAGAAGCAGCTCGAGGACAGGGAAGGTAAGCAATACCTTATGAAAGAAATACCTTATAGAAAGGATTCGGTTGCAAAAAATGACAGGAATAACGTGGGTATTGTAGGGGCCACGAACGAGGTGGCGACCCTGAAAGAAGCGGTGTCCGCGGCCGAAAGCAAAGCGGCCGCGGAGCACACCGAGCGAGAGAAGCAGGAGGCGCGGGTGGCGGAGGTGCGGCAAGAGCTCCAGTCTCTCATGGAAAAACACGAGAGTTTGGAGCGTGACTCGAAGACTCGAGAGTTCGTGCTCGCCTCGGCTCTTGAGAGTGCCAAAGCCGCTAAGGCCTAAGCCCAAAAAGCCCTCCAAGAAATTGAATCATTAAAGAAGATAGCGGTGGGTAAGGAATTCTTTATGCAAAGCAAGCATGTGAAAGTGAAATACCTATTACTTACCCGGATTCGGAGCTCTCCAGGAGCATTCGCAGATCTGCCCCGTAGTGTGTCTGATGCTGCCGTGTTCTACCGCGCCAAGGAGGGGAGCTCGACGGAGGAGGTGTTCTGGTCTCAGTATGCTGAGGCCGAACGTCCGGTGCCCCTGAGCGACCAGCTGAAGCAGCTGGTCGAGCTCCACAAGGTCACCGAACAGGCCATGAAGGGCCTCATAGTTCGGCTTTGGCCACTGGAAGCCATGCCTGGGAGCTACTTCGGGCTAGTGCAGCGGCTGGTGGACACCTGTCCATGGATTGAAGTCATCAAGCGCTCCGTCTGCATTGAAGGTGCCCGTCGGGCCCTTGCCCGTGCTAAAGTGCACTGGGGCAAGCTGGATGCGGAGAAGCTTGTGACGGACGGGCCACCGAAGGGCAAGGAGCATCGCAAGCCCGAAATGTACTATGAGGGCGTCCTGAAGGGTGCCCGCCGTATAGCGGATGAGTGCTCCAAAGATGTAATTTTTGAATAGACTCGCATTCGTTATCCTGTACGCTGAAAACTTGTTCATATGCGCTAAGCAACGCTTGTGAATTTAAAATATTACCTTCTGTGCGGCCGTTTATCAAATTTGGGAGATGGCAAGTCGTTGGCTTCAGCCCCCATGCCACGAGTGCTAGGGTGTTCGGGATAAACTTGAGCGCTCTTGTTCCCATTCTTGGGTCCGTCGAGGGAGGCGCTCAACGCAACGAACAAGGCAACCGGACTTATAGTGCTTGAACACTCTCACTTAGCCATAGAATTCTATAATTTTAAATTTCGGCGAAGCCCCTAGTATTCGGAAGACCGAGTTCGGGGCGCTATCCACGCCTTGGCCGGACAATGCCGTTTCCTCGCTCTAAGCGGCATAAGTCTTTAGGGACTCGAAGAACCCTCTCGAACAGCGACCGGCTCTCGCCTTATCATGACAATCAGTTTTAGCTTTCTCCACTGAGGTGCTCAACCCAGCTCAACCGGGGCACAATCGCAGTGGTTCTCTCAGTGCTACCTTAGCTGATATAATGGAACGTAAGGTACCAAAACATGGGAGCCGGGCAAACCCAACTATTGACCCAAGACATGATTTGAAGCCGATGCATATAATGCTATAAGTTCGGGGTGACGCACTTGTGAAAGTGTTCGGACTTATCACACCATACTTTTGGGGTACTTAAGCCCCTGGTGTATTGGCCATACCAAAGTGTACAGGTGCAACATGTCATGAAATGAACATATATATAGATAAAGAAAGGAGTGCAATAATAGGCAAAAGCTATGTATTGTTTATTCAAAAAGGTACTGCAATGAAAGCAGAACGATACAAATAGTGCGATAAGCAAGGGATGGGACTATTTAACATGTCCCCCTCCAGGGGTAAGCTGCGGGATGGTATGTAAAACAGGTATAATGCTCGTAGTAGAGACCACCTGGACACTCGACGTAGCTTTCTGCTTCCCTAGCTGTTGCATCGTGAGTTCGGCAATTCTAGTGCCAGACAGGGCTTCTGGAAAACGGAGTCCTGAAAGTAAGAAAAAAGAAGGAAAGAAAAAGAATGACACAATCGGGAGCCCCTGGTGCGGTTGAGCCGCATTCTGGGCGTGCCGTGGTCGTGCCCCTCCCCTTATGCCCATGGTATTTCCAGAGCGTAGCTATGTACGCGTAGTACTGGCTTCGCAGTTTTGCGAGGGCTGGGGTTGGGGCCGGATTGCTACGCGTGCTCGGATCGTGCCAGGTGGTCTTGTTGTAGGTTACTCCAGGCGCGCTTGACGGTGGCCGGACGTTTAATAGCCGGACTCGAGAATTGCTGTGAGAGGCTGCTTTGCACCTCCGCCACGAGGGCCGCCGTGTGCTCCTCCGTTCGGAGAGAGCGTTCGGTGTTTCCATTGACCGTGATTACACCTCGAGGGTCTGGCATCTTGAGCTTGAGGTATGCGTAGTGCGGCACCGCATTGAACTTTGCAAATGTGGTTCGTCCAAGCAGTGCGTGATAGCCGCTGCGGAACGGGACTATGTGGAAGATTAACTCTTCGCTTCGGAAGTTATCTGGGGATCCGAAGACCACTTCGAGTGTAACTGAGCCTGTACAATTGGCCTCTACACCTGGTATGATGCCTTTAAAGGTCGTCTTTGTGGGTTTAATCCTTGAGGGGTCAATGCCCATTTTGCGCACTGTATCCTGATAGAGCAGGTTCAGGCTGCTACCGCCGTCCATCAAGACTCTAGTGAGGTGAAATCCGTCAATGATTGGGTCAAGAACCAATGCGGCGAATCCGCCGTGACGGCTGCTAGTGGGGTGGTCCCTTCGATCAAAGGTGATCGGGCAGGAAGACCATGGGTTGAACTTCGGGGCGACTGGCTCCATCGCGTATACGTCCCTTAGTGCACGCTTCCGCTCCCTTTTGGGTATGTGGGTTGCGTATATCATGTTCACCGTCCGCATTTGTGTGGGAAAGCCCTTCTGTCCTCTATTGTTCGGCGGCCGGGGCTCTTCCTCGTCATCGCTATGCAGCCCCTTGTCGTTGTTTTCGGCGCTTAGCTTGCCTGCTTGCTTGAACACCCAACAATCCTTGTTGGTGTGGTTGGCTTGTTTTTCGGGGGTGCCATGTATCTCGCACAAGCGATCGAGTACTCGGTCCAAGTTGGACGGGCCCTGGGTATTTCTTTTGAATGGCTTCTTCCGCTGACAGGGTTTGGAGCCTCTGAATCCGGCATTTACTGTCGTATCTTCAGCATTATCACCGTTAATGCGGCGTTTATGCTTATTGCGACGCGACCTGCCATTGCTGTCCTTGGTATCCGAACTACCAGGGTGTTTGGCCAAGTTGTTGCTTCGAGCTAGCCATATGTCCTCTCCCGCGCAAAAGCGGGTCATGAGTGTGGTGAGGGCTGCCATGGATTTCGGCTTTTCCTGTCCTAGGTGCCGGGCTAGCCACTCGTCGGCGGATGTTGTGTTTGAAGGCTGCTAGCGCCTCTGCATCCGGACAGTCGGTGATCTGATATTTCTTTGTTAGGAACCGCGTCTAGAATTGTCTGGCCGATTCTTCTGGCTGCTGAATTATATGGCTAAGGTCATCGGCGTCTGGTGGTCACACATATGTGCCCTGGAAGTTATCAAGGAATGCGGCTTCCAGGTCCGCCCAACAACCAATTGATTCTGCTGGCAAGCTGTTAAGCCAATGCCGAGCTGGTCCTTTAAGCTTGAGTGGGAGGTATTTGATGGCGTGTAGATCATCGCCGCGGGCCATGTGGATATGGAGGAGGTAGTCCTCGATCCAAACCGCAGGATCTGTTGTGCCATCGTATGATTCGATGTTTACGGGTTTGAAACTCTCGGGGATTTGATGATCCATTACTTCATCTATGAAGCATAGTGGGTGTGCGGCGCCTCTGTATTGAGCTATATCACGACGCAGCTCAAAAGAGCTTTGTCTACTGTGTTCGGCCCGGCCGGAATTGCTGTATCCGGCGTGACGGTTATCGTCACGTGTCATGGGGCGCCCACCCGATCCGTAGATCTATCTTGTTTGCCTTGCCTTGTCCTCCAATATGTTTCGCAGGTCTGGCGCGTTTCCCCGTGCCTTGGTACTTTTCAAGCGACGCCGGAGTGCGGCTTGAATGGAGGGTCTAGAGGCTTCTCTGTCGCGACCACGGGGTGGCCGGTCGGCCGCATCATGCGCTAGTGATGTAGGTTCGGGTGCTGCTACCTCTAATTGGGGCAGGAGCCTGTGTTTGGGGTATCTCATGGAGGGGCGTTCGAGTTCATACTCTTCGGCTGCAAGGACTTCAGTCCATCTGTCAGCTAGCAGGTCTTGGTCAGCTCTAAGTTGTTGCTGTTTTTTCTTGAGGTTGCTTGCTGTGGCCATGAGCCTGCGTTTAAAACGCTCTTGTTCGACGGGGTCCTCTGGCACGATGAATTCGTCGTCGTCGAGGCTTGCCTCGTCTTCGGAGGGGGCACATAATTATCGTCATCTACCTCTCTTTCTGCCGCACTGTCGTGCGGGCTTCCTTCTCCCTCCTCCTGCGCTGAGTCCTGCTGGAGGGGGTCGTCTTCGGCACTGTCCGGGGTATTATTGTCTCCCGTGCCGGAATCGCCGTTTTTACTGTGGCGGGATTTAGAGCGGCGCCGCTGACGTCGGCGCTTGGGTTGTTTCTTGGAGGGGTCATCCTCCGCCATTCCATATCCATTCCCATCTTTTGGGATGTCCACCATGTATATGTCATATGACGAGGTGGCCTTCCAGTGCCCCGTGGGCGCTGGCTCTTGATCGTCTCCGGCACCGTCGTCCATACCGTCGATGTCTTCAGAGTCGAAGTCGAGCATGTCGGTTAAATCATCGACAGTGGCTACAAAGTGGGTGGTGGGTGGGCATTGAATTTCTTCGTCGTCCGAGTCCCAACCTTCCTGACCGTAGTTCGGCCAGGGCTCCCCTGACAAAGAGAGACACTTTAATGAGTTCAGGATATCGCCAAAGGGCGAGTGCTGAAAGATGTCCGCGACGGTGAACTCCATAACCGGCGCCCAGTCGGATTCGACTGGCAGGGGCGCGGGAGGTTCGGAGTCCGGAAAGGAGTCCGGCACCCGGGAGTCATGAGCTTTGCAAAGGACAGGGATGGTGTTCGGCTCAATCGCCGTAGAGATTTCAGCCCCCGAGGCGGTGTCCAACCAACCATCCTCGATCGGCGAAACTGGCCCCGGATTAAGGGTCGGAGCGGGCACTGGTGCGGCCTCCAGGGCACTGTTCGGCGGCAGAGCTAGATCATACCCATCGAGACAGTGCGGCACGCTCGGCTGTGGCTCGAATCCGTCGAAGATCAAGTCTCTGCGGACATCGGCCGTATAGTTCAAGCTTCCAAATCTAACCTGATGGCCAGGGGCGTAGCTTTCGATCTGCTCCAGATGGCCTAGCGAATTGGCCCGCAGTGCAAAGCCGTCGAATATGAAGATCTGTTCGGGGAGAAAAGTCTCACCCTGGACTGCGTCGTTGCTGATGATTGAAGGAGCCATCGGGCCTATAGGTGACGACACAGAGGAACTCTCAATGAAAGCACCAATGTCGGTGATTCTGTCCTGGACTAGGGGGTACTCACCACGTCGTCCCCCGATCAGTTAGATTGGGCCGAGGACCCCCAGGGCCGTATACTCATGGGCCAGTCCAGACAGTTGCCGCATACGAGGAAAATTCCACAAGACTTGACGATCAAGACAAGGACTCCTCCCCACCGGCGTATTCGGCTAGGACTCTTGTTATCCTAGGCCTCTGGTGCATTATACAAACCGAGGCCAGGCTAGTCGATAGACAATCTCATATATACAACAATCATACCATAGGCTAGCTTCTAGGGTTTAGCCTCTTTGATCTCGTGGTAGATCTAATCTTGTAACACACATCATCAATATTAATCTAGCAGGACGTAGGGTTTTACCTCCATCAAGTGGGCCCGGACCTGGGTAAAACATCGTGTCCCTTGTCTCCTGTTACCATCCGCCTAGACGCACAGTTCGGGACCCCCTACCCGAGATCCGCCGATTTTGACACCGACATTGGTGCTTTCATTGAGAGTTCCTCTGTGTGTTCGGCAAAAGGTCGATCGCTCGCCTGCAGATCAACTGCGACTTCGGCATCTTCGTCACCAGCTCGACTGGTCACCTTGGTTCGACCAAGGACTGCGCCCTATCTCCGATCGTCATGTTCGGATGAGGGCCTTCATCAACATCAACTCCGATCTCTATCAAGATCATGGAGGAATCATCCAGAGAGCCCGGGGGCTCAACATCAACATTGCCCTCGGGCGACCGTGCTGTTTTTCTGGACAGCGAACTCGAATCCACCGTCAGCGCCTCCTCGAGCGTCTGTTTGACGATTGCTTCGGTGGAATTGTGCGGAATTGAGTCTACAACAACCCTGGAAAATTTCGTCGAGTTCCGATGGAGGAATCTCTGGCAATCTCCGATATACCGGAGCCGCATTGAATCTGGACGAGAATCCGGACGAGTTTAGGGCGTGGTGTCCAGCTTCTAGCTCGGAATTCCTTTGGAAGATCCAACCGTTGATCGGCTGCGGAATTCCTATATCTACCACCCCTCAAAATTTCAGCTCGATCCGACCGTCCAAACTCCGGGAACCTTCCGATTAGTGCATCACTCTTCGGATCTGTTTTCTGCGCGAAAACGAATCCGACCTGAGTTCATCTTTTTTATGAACGGGTTTCGGACATCCTTTTTGAAGGAAGTTTTGTATGGGGTATTGTGTTTTGTTTCCGAACACATCCCACTAACTTTAAGATCTTCCGAACATGATCTTCAACATCATGCTGGCGCCAAACCAGCCGGCAATATTGCTCTACGGCTGCCGACCTGCGCTAGACACGTCGTCACTTTGTTGAGCCGAGCTCAACTTCTCCGGATCATTATCTCGGCAAGCCGAACGAGATTCCGGCATCGCGAAGGATAGATCATCACCAACACCGCCGCCCCATGGATTACATGGAGCGGGCATACCGGCATCGCCGCACGGTCGCTTCATCAAGCCGGCATCGACCACGTCACGACCTGCATCGGCAGGGCCGCACTATTGCTTCTTCAAGCTGGTGTCCATCACGCCGACCTACTTCGACATCTCGGATGGACCGGGGGCTTCGCCATCTCTTCATCAACCTACTCCGGACGCTTCGGCGTCACTAGCCGACCAGGCGATGGGTGCGCGGATCGAGTCCCAATTTTGGGAATCACCTTCCTTCAGATTGCTACAACAAATAAACCAGGTGCTATTAATCCTAGTATTTCTTTTTGCTTGTTTGGGTTAAATTTTTCCCAAGGAATTATTACTCTGGTTAGTCCAGCATATGTACACAGGTCTATCAAATGGTGGCCGCATTATCGACGGTCGCATGATGGTTCGGTCAGTTTCCGTACACAGTTCGGCGAACGCCGCATCCGGAACTCGGACCGGCCTGTGAATCCAGGCTTTGCCACGCCTTTATTGCATTACGCCGACGACCTGCACCGACATCAACTTCGGCGCCAGGCCATATTTCTTTTACTACTCACTTTGCATAAATTATTTATTATGCAACATTTTTTTAATTCCTATTATTACTATTATCCCCGGTCTGCACTATTTTTTGTGCACAGGAAAATGATCCAGCCGGACTATATCCTTTGACGTCACCTCGGCTGGACGGGGGGCTTCGTCAACACTTCATTACCCCATGCCGGGGACTTCGGCATCACTCTGCCGTCCTGCATTGACCGTACTATGTCACCACTTCGGAGTGCCGAGCTCCTTGCTCCGCCACCTCGGGACCGGCTTGGGGGATGGAACCTTGTACCGCATCAAGGTCGGACCGCGTCGTCAATACCGAACACATTAACCAGCTAAGTTGCCTTCATGCTCAAAGTTTTAAATTTCTAACTTGTGTTCGGTTCGACCAAGAATTATACTTTTTTGTAAAAAGTTGCTTCTACAAATTTTCCTTGTCGAAACTTTGTTCGCACACACTTGACGCGCTACCCGCGCTCATTATACCTGGGGGCTTCTTTAACAGAAGCTTATTAATACGGGCTTTATGCCCAACACATGTGTCACACTTCCGCATGTACCTTTTATTCACCATTATATGCATCGATATGACTTAAGTTTTGGCCAAGCTGGGTTGCCTGGCTCCTGTGCTTACCCCTACGTTCCCGATTGTTCGGCTAGGTGGTAAAGGGAGCACCTCTGCGATTGTTACTGCCGGGTCAGCTGGATGTGTACCTCAGACTGGGTGAAGCTGAAAGTTAGCGTTCTGAAGGGAATACTCGGTCGGTGAACTAAAAGATGATTTTTAATTTTTTCCCCATCTGCCCCCAGATGATTTTCTGCTTTCATAGCAGCTTTGACATGCACTTTAAGGCATGCATCCCAGCGAAAGGAACCCTTAACAGAACTATTCTCCATGGAAGATGTTTCTTACTACCCATGTAATATAACATAACTAGTTGGGCACTTGTCTGATACAGCACTAATGCCCACTACGCCTTGTCTCCATGCATACCACGGTTCTTATATAACCATGAAGGTATTCGGACACACTCCGGACTATTGGGTCCTGAGGTCGAAGCGAAAAGGTCCGCTATGACAAACGATCTACAATCCGGCTAGAAGGCATTCTACATGTCACCTTACATTATCAACTTTTACCCAAGTCACTTGGGGGCTCTTATGTTATCTGAGCCGTTTCATACTAAGTGTTTTTCTTCTTAGTCCTTGCAAAGTTTTTATTATTTATCACTCCTTTTCTCGACACGAGTGTGCGGTCACTAGCCGAGGAGCCTAATTTCTCTCTCGAAATCGCTAGAGTTTAGTTTTCTAAACTTGCCTAATCCGTAGGCTAACCCACTTGACGTCTCGAGATAGGATGTGTCATGTTCAAGCACGGCAGAGGCACTTTTTTTTCTACAGTCCAATTTTCGGATTGGCACCGAACACTTGATCTTGTTCGGACGTCATGTTTTTACTTACTTTTTTGGTTTACCAAGATTTTGGCACTTTTCAACTATTTGTGTGTTTTCAGCACAAGTCTCGCAGTGCAACGTCGGACTCCTTTAGAGATTCGGCAAAAACATTCTCGGATATTGCTATATATGCATCAGTTTCGAATTGTGTCTTCGGTCAATAGTTGGGTTGCCCGGCTCCCGCGCTTGCCTCCTACGTTCCACTTTGTTCGGCTAGGTGTGCAAAGGGAGAACCACTGCGATTGTGCTTCCAGCTTGCATGGTCAAGCACATCAGTGGAGAAAGCCGAAAACTGACTGTCACAATAGGTGTAAACTGGTCAGCGATCCGATGACTATATTAAATGACGGGCCATTCATAACATTGGCCGAAGTGTTTCCGGCTTGACCTCGTCTGTCGCCGAACACGGCGGGGGCTAGTAACTGGCCTCCCAAACTAAATCCTCGATCTTTTGCTCTTACATTGGAGCTGAGGTTTCATGATCATGCTTAGCATGACAACCGAAAGAAAGGAACCGATAGCGGTTCTATTTTCTTTGGAAGACATTTCTTCTGTTAAACAGCAATATAACATATCTCTCTGCGTACCTTTGTTTAGAAAGCCGTATGACCAGATTGCGTTGTTTGTCGTAAATCTTTGCCCTCATAAAGGCTTTATAAAGTAGGACAGACACTCCTCGGCTACCGGTCGAGGAGGTTAAAGCCCATGTTCGGTCAACAAAGTTTTGTACAATGCGGATCCGAGCATTAATGACATAAAGTACTTGGATACATTGAGTCATTACACATAATTTGTGATTTTACTATGGATATTGATCCTTAATTCGGCCACCCGTGCCCGCATTAAGGGTCGGGGGCTACTGGGCTTCGGGCTTATTACTTACAAATATTAAAGGGGCA
Organism: Aegilops sharonensis; assembly: GCA_904067115.1. Lineage (NCBI taxonomy): Eukaryota > Viridiplantae > Streptophyta > Magnoliopsida > Poales > Poaceae > Aegilops > Aegilops sharonensis. Next base: position 797,859,488 of record LR880970.1, read on the forward strand.
CATTGATCCCCTGATCTGGTGTTGCCACCCGACCAGTGTATCGGGGGCTACTGCATTGCTTGTTCTATGCAGAAAATCTTAAGTGCAATACAGTTTCCGAGGAGATTTTGATCCACATGTTGGTCGGCCGCACCCAACCTGAGTCTCGAGGACTGAGCACGCCGCTTTTTGTGTCCCGAAGTGTTCTGCCGAGCTAGGACTTGATCCTCAGACCGATTTTGCAAATCAACCTGTGGATCTCGGGTAGGGGGTCCCGAACTATGCGTCTAGGCGGATGGTAACAGGAGACAAGGGACACGATGTTTTTACCCAGGTTCGGGCCCTCTTGATTGAGGTAATACCCTACTCCTGCTTGATTAATATTGATGATATGGTTAGTACAAGAGTAGATCTACCATGAGATCAGAGAGGCTAAACCCTAGAAGCTAGCCTATGGTATGATTGTTGTTCGTCCTACGGACTAAAACCCTCCAGTTTATATAGACACCGGATAGGGTTAGGGTTACACAGAGTCGGTTACAATGGTAGGAGATCTACATATCCGTATCGCCAAGCTTGCCTTCCACGCCAAGGAAAGTCCCATCCGGACACGGCACAAAGTCTTCAATCTTGTATCTTCATAGTCCAGGAGTCCGGCCAACGGTGATAGTTCGGCTATCCGGACACCCCCTAATCCAGGACTCCCTCAGGCTCCTTCGTTCATCTTCAATGATGCGGTCCAGTGGGAGGTTTTCCTTCCCCGACAGATCTTCGTATTCGGCGGCTTCGTACTACGGGCCAATTCTCTTGGCCATCTGGAGCAGATCGATAGCTACAGCCTTGGCCATTAGGTCAGGTTTGGAAGCTTAAACTATACTGTCGACATCCGGGGAGACTTGGTCTTCGACGGATTTGAGCCCATGCCAGGCACGCCGAACGGTCACGACGGGCATGCCTTTGATCTGTCGTCGAACAGTATTTGGGAGATCGCGCCTGCGGTGGCACCAGGAATTAATCCGGAGCTGATCGTGCCTTCCGAGGGCGGGTGGATGGACCCCGCCACAGAATCCACACACTAATCGGCGTTCGAGCCGAACACTGACGCCACCTTCTCTGAGGGTGGTGTCATTGGACCCTTGGACTCGTCTCCAGCCACAGGATCCAAACCGCGTGCGGCCGTGCCTTTCGAATCTGACTGGGCACCAATTACGGAGTTCACTGCCGCGGATATTTTTCAGCACTCGCCCTTAGGCGATGTGCTGAACTCATTAAAGTCTCTTTCCTTGTCAAGAGATTCCTGGCCGAACTATGTTCGGCTCGAGTGGGAAGTGGACGGCGAAGAAATTCGTTCCCCGACCGCCACCCACTTCATAGCCACTTTCGATGAATTAACCGACACGCTCGATTTCGACTCCGAAGACGTCGACGGTATGTACGACAACGCAGGAGAAGAACAGGAACCCCCGCCCACTGGGCACTGGACCGCCACCACATCATAC
>LR880970.1:797911810-797922395 GCA_904067115.1 Aegilops sharonensis
CGAAACATGTCTTTATCTCCGGTCATGTGATCGGTACATCCACTATCAAGAACCCATTCCTTTCCTCCTGACATATATCCCCGAAGATTTGCCATAAGACCAAAATGTCTCATTGCATCATCAAGATCGAAGTCACTACCATCATCCTCATCATAGTATCCATGTTCAACATCGTCATGTGGTGGATCAAATCCTAGAGAGGGTGATTCGTTAGAGTGAGTTTGACAATGATCTTGCTTATGAATTTTTATAGCTTCGGAAATAATATCACTAATAATTCCAACATCTCCTTTGGCACGCATAAGGTTTGTAAGCTCAAACAAACAATCACCAAACATAGGATCACTAGAATTCATCTTACTCAAGGCAATAGACTTATGGAGAATTTCATCTAAATTTTTCAAGGAATAATCTGGAAATCGTTCCTCAAGAAATTTCCATATAGTATAGGCACAATCAAGAGTAGGCAAACTAGCAATCAAGTTTTTAGGCAATCCTCTTATGATCAGATTGATGGTTCTAAGATCGTGAATCATGTCAAGATCCTCTTCGGGTGTGGGATGCAAGGGATCAATATGAGGTGCACAAGGGCTAGCAATGTACTTGTTCAAATGATATTCATTGAAAATCACAAGCATCTCATTTTTTTTCACTCATGAAAATACTCTCCATCAAGTATAGGCACTCTATGTCTAAGACTCCCAATAGTAGACTCATCCATCTTCCTCCAATGGTGTTTAAACCAAAGCAATGGAGACCAAAGCTCTGATACCAATTGAAAGGGATCGAGAAGAGGTGTCTAGAGGGGGGGGGGTGATTAGACACTAAGTACCAAAAGTTGCTATTTTTAACTTCTTTAGGTTGGAGTGGAGTTTAGGAACAAGTTTAACACTCACAATACATATCAAGCAAGCATGCAACGAGTATATGAGCAGCGGAAAGTAAAGCATGCAACTTGCAAGAATGTAAAGGGAAGAGATTGGAGGATTCAAACACAATTGGAGACACGGATGTTTTGTCGTGGTTCCGATAGGTGGTGCTATCATACATCCATGTTGATGGATACTTCAACCCACGAAGGGTAACGGTTGTGCGAGTCCACGGAGGGCTCCACCCAAGAAGGGTCCACGAAGAAGCAACCTTGTCTATCCCACCATGGCCGTCGCCCACGAAGGACTTGCCTCACTAGTGGTAGATCTTCATGAAGTAGGCGATCTCCTTGCCCTTACAAACTCCTTGGTTCAACTCCACAATCTTGTCGGAGGCTCCCAAGTGACACCTAGCCAATCTAGGAGACACCACTCTCCAAGAAGTAACAAATGATGTGTTGATGATGAACTCCTTGCTCTTGTGCTTCAAATGATAGTCTCCCCAACACTCAACTCTCTCTCACAGGATTTGGATTTGGTGGAAAGAAGATTTGAGTGGAAAGCAACTTGGGGAAGGCTAGAGATCAAGATTCATATGGTAGGAATGGAATATCTTGGCCTCAACACAAGAGTAGGTGGTTCTCTCTCAGAAAATGTGTATTGGAAGTGTAGGTTCGTTCTGCTGGCTCTCTCCGCGAATGAAGAGGAGGTGAAGGGGTATATATAGCCTCCACACAAAATCTAACCGTTACACACAATTTACCAAACTCGGTGGGACCGAATCAACAAACTCGGTGGGACCGAATCAACAAACTCGGTCTGACCGATTCAGTTAACCTAGTGACCATTAGTGATTTTTGGTGGGACCGAAATGCAACTCGGTAGGACCGATATGGTTAGGGTTAGGGCATAACTTAATCTCGGTGAGACCGATTACACAAACTCGGTTGGACCGATTTAGGTAATAAGCTAACCAGAGAGTTGGTCAGGCAAACTCGGTGAGACCGATTACACAAACTCGGTGGGACCGATTTTGGTAATAAGCTAACCAGAAAGTTTGCATTGTAATCTCGGTAGTACCGATTGCTCAAACTCGGTGAGACCGATTTTGGTAATGGACATACACAGAGAGATTACAATCCCATCTCGGTGAGACCGAGATCCCTATCGGTGAGACCGATTGCCTAGGGTTTGTGGCAGTGGCTATGACATCTAAACTCGGTGGCTTCGGATAGAAAGAATCGGTGGGGCCGAGTTAGACTTTAGGTTTTGGTCATATGTGTGGATGTGGGAAAGTAGTTGAGGGCTTTGGAGCATATCACTAAGCACTATGGAGCAAGAAACTCATTAAGCAACACCTCATCCCTCCTTGATAGTATTGGCTTTTCCTATAGACTCAATGTGATCTTGGATCACTAAAATATAAAATGCAGAGTCTTGATCTTGAAGCTTGAGCCAATCCTTTGTCCTTAGCATCTTGAAGGGGTTCCACATCCTTTAGTCCATGCCACTCCATAGTTGAACTTGTCTGAAATATGCTAGATAAAAGTGTTAGTCCAACAAGAGATATGTTGACATTAATTACCAAAACCACCCAGGGAGCACTTGTGCATTCACCTTTGCCGGAAATTTAGCAAGATTGTTGATGAGGGCTATAGGTCTAAACTGAGAAATCTTGTCAGCCCCTTTAACTTTAGGTATGAGAGTGAGGACAGCATAGTTTAAGCGAGAGATATCGACGGTTCCCAACCAAAAGCCTTGGATTATTGCATGAACGAGACCCCGAAGCTGGGCCAGAAATGCCTGACGAAGGGGATAGAAAAACTGTCTGGGCCCGAAGCCGAGTTCGAGTTAGCAGAACGGACAGTTTGAAAAATCTCCTCGTCTTAAAGGGGAACCAACAGAGCCTCATTTTCGTCGTTGGAAACCTGCTCCTGGTGCGACCAGAAGGAGTGTGCCAGTCTAAACCCAACCTCGGTCTTAGCAGAGAGGAGGGAGGAGAAGAATTCCACCACGTGAGACATGATCTGGTTGTGGTCTGATACCCTGGTGTTGTTGATGATCAAGCTGTCAATCAGGCATCGATGACGCCTCCCTTAGCAATGGCAAGGAAATAGGCGGTAAGAGAGTCTCCTGTCAAAGTCCAGTTAATAGTGCCTCTTTTCCTCCAATACGCCTTGGCCTTACGATGCAGAGCCATCAAGGCCTCCTCGAGTGCATAACGTGTCTGCCATTCAGGCGAGGAAAGGCCAGGGCCATCGGCCCGCACGTCAAGGGAATCAATTTGGGCCGTAAGATGCAGCTTGTCACGACGAGATTCAGCAGCATGATTCCTGGCCAGCCACGGAGGAATTTGTGCAAGAAGTAGGAACATTGGTGCCAATCATCCACCGGTCCAAAGGAACGTCGGTCATCACCCGAAAAGGAGATAATTTTAGACGAGAGCATCTCACAGAAGCCATCGGCAAGAAGCCACAAAGCATCAAATTGGAACCGCGGGAAGGAAATAGTTCAGATCCCATCGTCAAGAACTAGGGGGGCATGATCAGATCCCACTATGGATAGAGCCCGAAGAGAAGCACGTGGGAACAAGGAATCCCATCTGGGGCAAACAAAAACACGGTCTAGGGCAGATCTGATAGGAGAAGATTGGTCATTCGTCCAATTAAAGCGAGCGCCCACCCTAGGCACTTCACGGATAGCTAAATCGCGGATAAAGGCGTTAAAAGCGTCAGCAAGAGGCCAGGAGAAGTTAGGGGAGTTTTTGTCCAAGGGGGAGCGCATTAAGTTGAAATCCCCACCAATAAGCAAGGGAAGATCACATGAGTCAATCATATTTGATATCTCATCCAAGAAAAGGGGGGAGAGGGAATGGTCCGCAGGGCCGTAAACTACCATAACTTCCCAGAGCACGTTGAGGGGGCGGTGAAACACGTCAGTGCTAGCCCAAAAAATGCCATGATCAAAAGCCACGAAATCAAACATGTCTCATTTAGTACCAATGAGGATGCTGCCAGAGTGGCCTGAGGAAGGCAGAAAGTTCCAATCAAATATTTCAATCCCCGCAATCGCGGAGAGTTCGTTAGGAGAGAAGGAGGGTTTGAGTGTATCGACGAGGCCAATGATATCAATATTATCGTTCCGAACAAAGTCTTTCAACTGGTCTCTGCACCCCCTAGCGCCGAAAGCCCTGTTGTTCCAAAACAGATATTTCATCAGAAGGAAAGGTTTTTTTATGCGAAGACTCGACCTGCATGGGGCTATGCAGGATTTAGCATGTTTGCCCGCCCCGCACCTAGGCGCAACAGAGGACACCTGATCCCTATCAGGTGCCTCCACGACCCCACTAGCCACAACCGGTGTGGGCCCAGCCTAAGCGGCCGCGTCCTTGGCCCGAACAACAGCCAGCAGAGTAGAGGGGGAGCCAAAACTAGAATCAAAAGAAATGCCCACATCCGATAAAATATGCAGTAGATGTTCATTGGAATGCAACGGAAGAACAAACCAAACAGGAGAAGTAATGGGGAGAGTGGGGGATGGAGGGCGAGATGGAGTACCTGTGGGGGGGGGAGATCCCTGGCCGCAGCATGCTGCGCCGTCGGGCGGCCACCCGCTCGCTGCTGTTGGAGATCCTGCCGCTCTTGCGGGTTGTGGATGTGGGAGAGCGCACCAGCGTGGGGTGGGCACAGCTCGGAGAAGCCGCCGTAGAAGATGGGCCCGAGGCTACTCCAAGATCAGCATCAAGCATGCGGCACATCCCAGCCACAGACTCCTTTGAGCCCTCCGAGGCCCTGCTGTGAGCAGAAAACTTCTTGACAGATGGCTTCTTCTTCTTCTTGGAAACGGGGTCAGCAGGGGGTAAGTCTTCAATGCCAGAGAGAGAAGGCGATGACGGGCGAGCTGGGAGATTGGAGGAGATGCCGGAGAAGGGGGTGCCTCCCATCCCATTGGAAGCAGCAACCCCCCGCTCCCACATATCTAGCGGCATCCTTGTTCCCAGCCCCCGCCAGAGCATTCTCCTTGAGTAGATCATGATCTTCAAAGGCCAGGCCATCCCATTCAGACTGCGGGAATCAGTGCTCGGCACCGGGGTTCGAGTCATCAAGCAGGACATCATCATCCTTGCCCGAAGACAGCCGAGGGGGCTGGGGAGGGGGCGAGGCCGGGTTAGCCGCACCCTCGACACGCACCCTGAACCGAAAACCACCAGCGGAGGGGAAGACATCCACCGAGCCATGATACCTCTCCAACGTATCTATAATTTTTTATCATTCCATGCTGTTTTATTATCAATCTTGGATGTTTTATAATCATTATATAGTCATTTTATATCAGTTTTTGGTACTAACCTATTGACATAGCGCCAAGTGCCAAGTGCCAGTTGTTGTTTTCTGCATGTTTTTTACATCATAGGAAATCCATATCAGAAGGGGTCCAAATACCACGCCAATTTATGATATTTTTTATGGACCAGAAGGAACACAATGGGCCCTGGTTGCACCTGGGGGGAGTCCCGAGGAGGGGACAACCCACTTGGGCGCGCCAGGAGGCCCAGGCGCGCCCAGGTGGGTTGTGCCCACCTCGGGTGCCCCCTGGACCGACTCTTTACTCTATAAATACCCCAATATTACAGAAACCCTAGGGGAGTCGACAGAATTTTCATCCAGCCACCGCAGAGTCCAGAACACCGAGATCCAATCGAGACACCAGCACGTTGGGGTTCACCACTTCCATTGGTGCCTCTCCGATGATGCGTGAGTAGTTCTTTGTAGACCTTCGGGTCTGTAGTTAGTAGCTAGATGGCTTCCTCTCTCTCTTGATTATCAATACAATGATCTCTTGGAGATCCATATGATGTAAGTCCTCTTTGCGGTGTGTTTGTTGGGATCCGATGAACTTCGAGTTTATGATCAGTTATATCTTTTTATATCCATGAAAGTTATTTGAGTTCTTTGATCTCTTATATGCGTGATCTCTTATAGCCTCGTATTTCTTCTCCGATATTTTGGTTTTCTTTGGCCAACTTGATCTATTTATATTGCAATGGGAAGAGGTGCCCGGTAGTGGGTTCGATCTTACGGTGCTTGATCCCAGTGACAGAAAGGGAACCGACACGTATGTATCATTGCTACTAAGGATAAAAATACGGGATCCATATCTGCCGCAATAGATAAATGGATCTTGTCTACATCATGTCATCATTCTTATTGCATTTCTCTGTTTTTTCATGAACTTAATACACTAGATGCATGCTGGATAGCGGTCGATGTGTGGAGTAATAGTAGTAGATGCAGGCAGGAGTCGGTCTACTAATCTTGGACGTGATGCCTATGTAATGATCATTGCATGGATATCATCATGATTATTTGAAGTTCTATCAATTGCCCAACAGTAATTTGTGTTGGGAAACGTAGTAATTTCAAAAAAATTCCTATGCACACGCAAGATCATGGTGATGCATAGCAACGAGAGGGGAGAGTGTGTCCACGTACCCTCGTAGACCGAAAGCGGAAGCGTTATGACAATGCGGTTGATGTAGTCGTACGTCTTCACGATCCGACCGATCCAAGTACCGAACGTACGGCACCTCCATGTTCAGCACACGTTCAGCTCGATGACGATCCCCGGACTCCGATCCAGCAGGGTGTCGGGGATGAGTTCCGTCAGCACGACGGCGTGGTGACGATGATGATGCTCTACCGGCGCAGGGCTTCGCCTAAACTCCGCGACGATATGACCGAGGTGGAATATGGTGGAGGGGGGCACCGCACACGGCTAAGGAACGATCCGTAGATCAACTTGTGTGTCTATGGGGTGCCTCCTGCCCCCGTATATAAAGGAGCAAGGGAGGAGGAGGCCGACCCTAGGAGGGAGCGCACCAAGTGTGGAGTCCTACTAGGACTCCCTAGTCCTAGTAGGATTCCACCTCCCATATGGAATAGGAAAAGAGGAAGGGAAAAGGAGAAGGAAGGAAGGGGGCGCCCCCCTTCCCTAGTCCAATTCGGACCAGACCAAGAGGAGGGGTGTGGCCACCCTTGAGGCCCTTTTCGTTATTTCCCGTATGGCCCAATAAGGCCCAATACGTATTCCCGTAACTTTCTGGTACTCCGAAAAATACCCGAATCACTCGGAACCTTTCCGATGTCCGAATATAGTCGTCCAATATATCGATCTTTACGTCTCGACCATTTCGAGACTCCTCGTCATGTCCCCGATCTCATCCGGGACTCCAAACTCCTTCGGTACATCAAACCTCATAAACTCATAATATAACTGTCATCGAAACCTTAAGCGTGTGGACCCTACGGGTTCGAGAACTATGTAGACATGACCTAGAACTGTTTCCGGTCAATAACCAATAGTGGAACCTGGATGTTCATATTGGCTCCTACATATTCTACGAAGATCTTTATCGGTCAAACCGCATAACAACATACGTTGTTCCCTTTGTCATCGGTATGTTACTTGCCCGAGATTCGATCGTCGGTATCCAATACCTAGTTCAATCTCGTTACCGGCAAGTCTCTTTACTCGTTCCGTAATACATCATCCCGCAACTAACTCATTAGTTGCAATGCTTGCAAGGCTTAAGTGATGTGCATTACCGAGAGGCCCAGAGGTACCTCTCCGACAATCGGAGTGACAAATCCTAATCTCGAAATACGCCAACCCAACATGTACCTTCGGAGACACCTGTAGAGCACCTTTATAATCACCCAGTTACGTTGTCACGTTTGGTAGCACACAAAGTGTTCCTCCGGTAAACGGTAGTTGCATAATCTCATAGTTGTAGGAACTTTGTATAAGTTATGAAGAAAGCAATAGCAACATACTAAACGATCAAGTGCTAGGCTAACGGAATGGGTCAAGTCAATCACATCATTCTCCTAATGATGTGATCCCGTTAATCAAATGACAACACATGTCTATGGTTAGGAAACATAACCATCTTTGATTAATGAGCTAGTCAAGTAGAGGCATACTAGTGACATTATGTTTGTCTATGTATTCACACATGTATCATGTTTCCGGGTAATACAATTCTAGCATGAATAATAAACATTTATCATGATATAAGGAAATGAATAATAACTTTATTATTGCCTCTAGGGCATATTTCCTTCAGTCTCCCACTTGCACTAGAGTCAATAATCTAGTTCACATTACCATGTGATTTAACACCAATAGTTAACATCACCATGTGATTAACACCCATAGTTCACATCGTCATGTGATCAACACCCAAAGGGTTTACTAGAGTCAATAATCTAGTTCACATCGCTATGTGATTAACACCCAAAGAGTACTAAGGTGTGATCATGTTTTGCTTGTGAGATAATTTTAGTCAACGGGTCTGTTACATTCAGATCCGTAAGTATTTTGCAAATTTCTATGTCTACAATGCTCTGCACGGAGCTACCTTAGCTAATTGCTCCCACTTTCAATATGTATCTAGACCGAGACTTAGAGTCATCTAGATTAGTGTCAAAAACTGGCATCGACGTAACCCTTTACGACGAACCTTTTTGTCACCTCCATAATTGAGAAATATATCCTTATTCCCCTAAGGATAATTTTGACCGCTATCCAGTGATCTACTCCTAGATCACTATTGTATTCCCTTGCTAAAATCAGTGTAGGGTATACAATAGATCTGGTACACAGCATGGCATACTTTATAGAACCTATGGCTGAGGCATAGGGAATGACTTTCATTCTCTTTCTATCTTCTGCCGTGATCGGGTTTTGAGTATTACTCAATTTCACACCTTGTAACACAGGCAAGAACTCTTTCTTCGACTGTTCCATTTTGAACTACTTCAAAACCTTGTCAAGGTATGTACTCATTGAAAAAACTTATCAAGCGTCTTGATCTATCTCTATAGATCTTGATGCTCAATATGTAAGCAGCTTCACCGAGGTCTTTCTTTTAAAAAACTCCTTTTGAACACTCCTTTATGCTTTGCAGAATAATTCTACATTATTTCCGATCAACAGTATGTCATTCACATATACTTATCGGAAATGCTGTAGTGATCCCACTCACTTTCTTGTAAATACAGGCTTCACCGCAAGTATGTATAAAACTATATGCTATTATCAACTTATCAAAGCGTGTATTCCAACTCTGAGATGCTTGCAACAGTCCATAGATGGATCGCTGGAGCTTGCATATTTTGTTAGCACCTTTAGGATTTACAAAACCTTCCGGTTGCATCATATACAACTCTTCTTTAATAAATCCATTAAGGAATGCAGTTTTGTTTATCCATTTGCCAGATTTCATAAAATGCGGCAATTGCTAACATGATTCGGACAGACTTAAGCATAGATACGAGTGAGAAACTCTCATCGTAGTCAACACCTTGAACTTGTCGAAAACCTTTTGCGACAATTCTAGCTTAGTAGATAGTAACACTACTATCAGCGTCCGTCTTCCTCTTGAAGATCCATTTATTTTCTATGGCTTGCCGATCATCGGGCAAGTCAACCAAAGTCCATACTTTGTTCTCATACATGGATCCCATCTCAGATTTCATGGCCTCAAGCCATTTTGCGGAATCTGGGCTCATCATCGCTTCCTCATAGTTCGTAGGTTCATCATGGTCTAGTAACATGACTTACAGAACATGATTACCGTACCACTCTGGTGCGGATCTTACTCTGGAAGACCTACGAGGTTTGGTAGCAACTTGATCTGAAGTTTTATGATCATCATCATTAACTTCCTCACTAATTGGTGTAGGAATCACTGGAACTGATTTCTGTGATAAACTACTTTCCAATAAGGGAGAAGGTACAATTACCTCATCAAGTTCTACTTTCCTCCCACTCACTTCTTTCGAGAGAAACTCCTTCTCTAGAAAGGATCCATTCTTGGCAACGAATGTCTTGCCTTTCGGATCTGTGATAGAAGGTGTACCCAACATTTTGGGTATCCTATGAAGACGCACTTTTCTGATTTGGGTTCAAGCTTATCATGTTGAAACTTTTTCACATAAGCATAGCAACCCAAACTTTAAGAAACGACAACTTTGGTTTCTTGCTAAACCATAGTTCATACGGTGTCGTCTCAACGGATTTATATGGTGCCCTTTTTAACGTGAATGCAGCTGTCTCTAATGTATAACCCCAAAACGATAGTGGTAAATCGGTAAGAGACATCATTGATCGCACCATATCTAATAAAGTACGGTTATGACGTTTGGACACACCATTACACTGTGGTGTTCCAGGTGGCGTGAGTAGTGAAACTATTTCACATTGTTTTAACTGAAGGCCAAACTCGTAACTCAAATATTTTTCCTCTGCGATCATATCGTAGAAACTTTTATTTTCCTGTTACGATGATTCTTCACTTCACTCTGAAATTCTTTGAACTTTTCAAATGTTTCAGACTTGTGTTTCATCAAGTAGATATACCCATATCTTCTCAAATCATCTGTGAAGGTCAGAAAATAACGATACTTGCCGTGAGCTTTAACACTCATCGGACCGCATACATCAGTATGTATTATTTCCAATAAGTCATTTGCTCGCTCCATTGTTCCGGAGAACAGAGTCTTTAGTCATCTTGCCCATAAGGCATGGTTCGCAAGCATCAAGTGATTCATAATCAAGTGATTCCAAAATCCCATCAGCATGGAGTTTCTTCATGCGCTTTACACCAATATGACCTAAATGGTAGTGCCACAAATGAGTTGCACTATCATTAT
>LR880970.1:797937603-797948737 GCA_904067115.1 Aegilops sharonensis
CCCCTCGCTCCGCCGCACCCGCCGGAGGTCTCCGTCGTCGCCCCGGACCTCCGGAGCCGCCGCACCGTCATCGCCCGAGCCGCCGTCGACCGTCGCCGCCGTCGACCACCGCGGTAAGCAACCGGAGACCCCCGCCACCATCCGATCTAAAACGTAGGGTGTAGATTAGATTAGCGAAGGGGTATGTTTTTTTAATAGACCCGGTTTTAGTTACGGTTTATTTTGGTTAGTTAGCGGGTTAGTTGGACCGGCCCGACTCGGTTTGTTTTCTGTTAACCGCGGGCACGTTTTAGTTATTTAACGCCTGAGCGTTAGATAGGCCCAGTTTTCTTTTACTTATTTTTTTCGTTTCTGTTTTTAACAGAATAGTTTCAGTTCTGTAAAATCCATATCTTTTAATCTACTTAATATTTTTAATTGATTCTTTTTTTGTTAGTTTGCAAATTTGTTGTAGTTTCTGTAGAAAATATGTTTAGTCATGTTAAAATTATTAGAAATTGCTTTATTTTAGTTTTAGAAAGATTAGTAATTCTGCCATAAAAGGAGTTAGGATTATTTTATTTTAGTGATTCTTTTTGCCACTACTTTGTTTTGACCATGCCTAACCGTAGGAATTTATTTGGGCATTTTAGATTTAATAAAAAAATAGTTTTAATCAAAATCATGTGGTTCTTATTTATTTAACTAGCTATTGTTTTCCTATTGTTTTATTTAGCAAATAATTTTATCTTTCCTATGTGATAGTTTATTCTAGGTTAGTTTCTGTAACTTTAGAACATGAACTTTTATTTACAATAACTAAAATTTTTATTTTATTTTTCTTGCTAGGATTGTTATAGGCATAATAGGAGTTCTATAATAGCTTTTGATGTGATTCTTTTTGCTCCTAGTTGCATGATGTTTTCTCTTCTGTTAGTTAGCAAAAAAACCCATGCTTAGGTTCTGTTAATAAAAATTTGGTTGAGTAAAACTATTTCTTGGTTGTTGTTTGATGTGGTGAAAACATTGATTTGGATTTCTTCGAACTTTCTTTGGGTTTTGGTTCAATTGTTTTGTGTGTTATGTTAGCATGCTGTTATGTTAAGTGATCATATGTTTGTATGCTTATATGATTGTTGTTTGCCTCGGTAGAATTTCCGGAGTGCGAAGCTTGCTACCACGAGTCCCTAGCTTTCGAAGATCGTCAGCAAGGCAAGTCATTTGACCATGTTTACTTTACAATACCTATGATTTTATTGCATTAGAATTATACCTCCCCACCATGCATACAGTAGGAGAATTTTAAGTTATGTTCTTGAGTAGTATCATGAGGTAGGATGAACCCAATTCCCCTTGTTACCATTGCCTGGGACGAAGTAGTTTATTTTGCTATGCTCGTAGACGGGGTTGGTTGAGTGATTCATAAGGGAGATGTGAGAGTCAAGATGATGACAACCCCATGACTTCAAGCTCAAGATGGACTTCAAAATTCACCACTGGGTGGAGGACGGTTGACGGGCACCCTGGAGAAAACCAGTGGTTGGCCGGGATGCATGGAGAAGCGCCATGACATCTTGCGGAAAGCTTCACCCAGCCACGAAGAGATGGATGTATACCCCATTGACCGGAAGCTTACCTGTGCAGCCGCAAGCCATTATGGGCTCTGGCTTGGTCAACCCTAGGTGTGACTCTGGCCGGACGGTGCTACGAGATGTAGAAGAACGGTAGGATTGGATGGGTACCGGCAGTGGCCAGAGGAACTCTTCGGAAGACCCTGTTTCGTTCGTCCCGTCTTCAAACACCAGGAAGTGCGAAGACTTAAAGGAGGGAGCGATTCTTGCGGGTAAAGTGCGCAAACCTCTGCAGAGTGAAGATCTAATCGGTTAGCCGTGTCCCCGGTTACGGACAATTTGAGCCTCTAGAACTTGGAGTATTTCGGATATCTCAACACCAAAATTAATAAATTAATTGAGGGGGTTATTTAATAATTGGGAATGAGACATTGGTTGGCGGAACCATCTCAATAACTACCAACGTTTTGTAGTATTTGCAAACAAGTCCATAATTGTAGGGAAAAACTGGCTTTTCGCAAAACAATGAAACATAGAGCCCCACAGCCAAATTGCATATAGTGTTAGTAATTTTTATTGTTATTCTCTCTTCATGACTTGCCATCATATTCAAAATGCTGACCTACACGGCTGCAACGTCTTATGTTGCAGAGGAGTATTCCGATCAGGAGTGAGGCTACGATCCGCGCTTGGCGATTGCCCTATGGAGTCGGATGGACTCGCTATTTCGTCTACGCTTCCGCAACTTATTTAGTTTATTTCTCATGAGTTGGCCTTCGGCCGAATTTATTCTATTGTAATTAAGACTCGATATGAGAATCGTGTAATAAATTCAGGTGTGATTGAACTTTGATTTTTTCATCAATGTACTGTGTGTGCCAGCATGATCTTGGGATGGTACAGCTACAAAGAGACTTGACCGATTTTGGGTCGGGTCGCTACACGTGGTGTCTTGGCACTACGAACTTTGGCAACGGTGCATACTCAGGGAGAACACTTCTTGATAATTTTTAGTGAGAGATCATCTTAAAATGCTACCGTCAATCAAAGCAAGATAAGATGCATAAAGGATAAACATCACATGCAATCAATATAAGTGATATGATATGGCCATCATCATCTTGTGCTTGTGATCTCCATCTCCGAAGCACCATCATGATCACCATCGTCACCGGCGCGACACCTTGATCTCCATCGTAGCATCGTTGTCGTCTCGCCAACTATTTCTTCTACGACTATCCCTACCGCTTAGTGATAAAGTAAAGCAATTACATGGCGTTTGCATTTCATACAATAAAGCGACAACCATATGGCTCCTGCCAGTTGCCGATAACTCGATTACAAAACATGATCATCCATACAATAAAATATAGCATCACGTCTTGACCATATCACATCACAACATGCCCTGCAAAAACAAGTTAGACGTCCTCTACTTTGTTGTTGCAAGTTTTACGTGGCTGCTACGGGCTGAGCAAGAACCGTTCTTACCTACGCATCAAAACCACAACGATAGTTTGTCAAGTTGGTGTTGTTTTAACCTTCGCAAGGACCGGGCGTAACCACACTCGGTTCAACTAAAGTGAGAGAGACAGACACCCGCCAGTCACCTTTAAGCAACGAGTGCTCGCAGCGGTGAAACCAGTCTCGCGTAAGCGTACGCGTAATGTCGGTCCGGGCCGCTTCATCTCACAATACCGCCGAACCAAAGTATGACATGCTGGTAAGCAATATGACTTGTATTGCCCACAAATCACTTGTGTTCTACTCGTGCATATAATCATCAACGCATAAAACCAGGCTCGGATGTCACTGTTGGGAAACGTAGTAATTTGAAAAAAATTCCTACGCACACGCAAGATCATGGTGATGCATAGCAACGAGAGGGGAGAGTGTGTCCACGTACCCTCGTAGACCGAAAGCGGAAGCGTTATGACAACGCGGTTGATGTAGTCGTACGTCTTCACGATCCGACCGATCCAAGTACCGAACGTACGGCACCTCCGTGTTCAGCACACGTTCAGCTCGATGACGATCCCCGGACTCCGATCCAGCAGGGTGTCGGGGATGAGTTCCGTCAGCACGACGGCGTGGTGACGATGATGACGCTCTACCGGCGCAGGGCTTCGCCTAAACTCAGTGACGATATGACCGAGGTGGAATATGGTGGAGGGGGGCACCGCACACGGCTAAGGAACGATCCGTAGATCAACTTGTGTGTCTATGGGGTGCCTCCTGCCCCCGTATATAAAGGAGCAAGGGAGGAGGAGGCCGGCCCTAGGAGGGGGCGCACCAAGAGTGGAGTCCTACTAGGACTCCCTAGTCCTAGTAGGATTCCACCTCCCATATGGAATAGGAAAAGAGGAAGGGAAAAGGAGAAGGAAGGAAGGGGGCGCCCCCCTTCCCTAGTCCAATTCGGACCAGACCAAGGGGAGGGGTGTGGCCACCCTTGAGGCCCTTTTCCTTCTTTCCCGTATGGCCTAATAAGGCCCAATACGTATTCCCGTAACTCTCTGGTACTCCAAAAAATACCCGAATCACTCGGAACCTTTCCGATGTCCGAATATAGTCGTCCAATATATCGATCTTTACATCTCGACCATTTCGAGACTCCTCGTCATGTCCCCGATCTCACCCGGGACTCCGAACTCCTTCGGTACATCAAAACTCATAAATTCATAATATAACTGTCATCGAAACCTTAAGCGTGCGGACCCTACGGGTTCGAGAACTATGTAGACATGACCTAGAACTGTTTTCGGTCAATAACCAATAGTGGAACCTGGATGTTCATATTGGCTCCTACATATTCTACGAAGATCTTTATCGGTCAAACCGCATAACAACATACGTTGTTCCCTTTGTCATCGGTATGTTACTTGCCCGAGATTCGATCGTCGGTATCAAAAACCTAGTTCAATCTCGTTACCGGCAAGTCTCTTTACTCGTTCCGTAATACATCATCCCGCAACTAACTCATTAGTTGCAATGCTTGCAAGGCTTAAGTGATGTGCATTACCGAGAGGGCCCAGAGATACCTCTTCGACAATCGGAGTGACAAATCCTAATCTTGAAATGCGCCAACACAACATGTACCTTCGGAGACACCAGTAGAGCACCTTTATAATCACCCAGTTACGTTGTGACGTTTGGTAGCACACAAAGTGTTCCTCCGGTAAACGTTAGTTGCATAATCTCATAGTTGTAGGAACTTTGTATAAGTTATGAAGAAAGCAATAGCAACATACTAAACGATCAAGTGCTAGGCTAACGGAATGGGTCAAGTCAATCACATCATTTTCCTAATGATGTGATCCCGTTAATCAAATGACAACACATGTCTATGGTTAGGAAACATAACCATCTTTGATTAATGAGCTAGTCAAGTAGAGGCATACTAGTGACATTATGTTTGTCTATGTATTCACACATGTATCATGTTTCCGGGTAATACAATTCTAGCATGAATAATAAACATTTATCATGATATAAGGAAATAAATAATAACTTTATTATTGCCTATAGGGCATATTTCCTTCAATTTGTTCACCCACCGTTTGCTATTTTTCTCGAGAGAAGCCACTAGTGAAACCTACGGGCCCCGAGTCTTCTTTCTCATATATTTTCCTTGCGATCTATTTTTTCGTTGCATTTATTTTCATATCTATTAAACTAAAAAATTACAAAAATACCTTGCTGTAATTTATTTGTTCCGTGATCTATTTATCCCATCTACAAATTTACCTCACGTCCTTTGCCTATCTTGAGGCGCCGTACCCCGAAAGGGATTGACAACCCCTTTAACACGTCGGGTTGTGAGATGTTGTTATTTATGTGCAGGGGTTGTTTACGTTGTGTTGCTTGGTTCTCCTATTGGTTCGATAACCTTGGTTTCATATCTGAGGGAAATACCTACCACCGCTGCGTTGCATCATCCCTTCCTCTTTGGGAAAAACCGACGTAGCTTCAAGCGACATCAAAAGGAATTTCTGGCGCCGTTGCCGGGGAGGATCTTCAACATAACCAGGTTCCTAATCACAAATCTCATCTCCTTGCAATTTACATTATTTGCCTCTCGTTTTCCTCTCCCCCACTTCACAAAAATTTGTCGTTTGATTCGCCTCTCTCTTTCCGTTTGATGTTTTCTTACCGGATATGTTTTTGCATGCATCCTTGTTTGCCTATATGGATAGTTCCTCTATTGCTTGCACTCCTGAGGACGAGGTCCTCAACTTTAAACAAAGGGGAGGAGAAAATTTGAAAGATGCTTGGTATAGAATTTGCATTGCTCATAATAGATCTATCCGTAAGCAATCTACTATTGTGCTTTTGCGTTGTTTTTATGTTGGCATCACCACTTGGTATAGATTCGTCCTTGATATGATTACCGGTGGAAATTTCTTAATGAGTCCTCCTTTTGATGCTCTTAATGCTATGGGAAATTTAGTAGGCTCTCCACCTCTTATGGTTAATGAAACAATTTTGACTCTTGAGCATGTTATGGAAAGACTAGATGCTATTGAAAAGAAAGTGCTCACCGAAGATCATATGGAAATTATATACAAAAAGATGCATAATTTTTCTACTAATCTTGGGTCAATAGCGGGCGATATCTTTAAGTTGTTAAAAGAGAGGAGTACCTTAATCCATGAAAGAATAGAAGTAAGTCCGTCTCGGATTGATAAATTGGAAGAAATCTTTAGTAATCTAAGCACGGCTTTTACTACCACTAAAACTGTTGAGGAAACTCCCGTAAAGAATAAGAGATCTAGGAACAAGGGTGCATCTTCTAGTAATAATGATAAAGGAGACCTTAAGATGATTAGCATCCATCCAGATTTTGTTGAAGTGATAAGAGATCATTTTTGTGAGAATGAAATATTTAAATTTACTCCGAGGAGTATTGCTATTGAAGGTCTTTATGCTAAATATTTGAAGGATTCTAAGTGTTTGATTGAAGAGTTGGACAAGGATGACAAAACTTAGATCCTTGCTTTATGCCTAGCTAAGGACGTAAAACTATAGCGCTTGTTGGGAGGCAACCCAATGAATAAAATTTATTTTTGCTTTTTTCTTTCTGTTCTTGAGTGTTAGCACAATTATGCTACTGTTATGATTGTGTTTTTATGTTTTAGTTAGTGTTTGTGCCAAGTAAAGCCTTTAGGATCTTCCAGGGTGATAGTTGTTTGATCTTGCTGAAAAAGACAGAAACTTTGTACTCACGGAAATAAATATCATAAATCACACAAAAGAGATTTTGCTCTGATTATTTTTTAAGAACATTAATATATAAATTATGCTGGTCTTCCTAATTTTGTAGAATGTTTGGAGTTACAGAAGTATTCGAAAGTTCCAGATTACTACAGACTGTTCTATTTTGACAGATTATGTTTTCTTTGTGTTGTGTGCTTTTTTTCACACCTTGTTGTGTGCTTATTTCGATGGCTCTATGGTTTTATTTGATGAGTTTTTTCCATAGAAAAGTTGGAATACAGTAGATATAATACAAAAACAAAATAAGAATTGGTTTGACACAACACTTATAGTAGTGGTTTGCTTTCTTTTACCAACGGATCTCACAAGGGTTTTGTTGAGTTTTGTGTGATTGAAGTTTTCAAGTTTTGGGTTATCTTACGATGGATGAAAGAAGGATAGAAGAGCCTAAGCTTGGGGATGCATCGGAATCCCAAGCTATTATCCAAGAATGAGCAACCAAGTAAGCTTGGGCATGCCCCCGAGTGGCATCCCCTCTTTCTTCTAACGACCATCAAGATTTTACTCGAGACTGTATTTTTATTCGTCACATGATATGTGTTTTGCTTGGAGCGTCTTGTATGATATGTGTCTTTGCTTGTTTTATTTTGTGTTTTAAGTCATCAAACCTTGCTGGACACACCTATTTGAGAGAGCCAAAATTATGCCATGACTTGTTAGAATTGCTCTCTATGCTTCACTTAATTTTTTATGAGCAATGGGCTTGCTCTAGTACTTCACTCATATCTTTTTGAGCACGGTGTGCTTGGTATTTTTGAAGAAATGCTCTCTTGCTTAACTTAGATTTATTTGAGAGTTAGTAAAATTTTGAAGAAATTCTCTCTTGCTTCACTTAAATTATTTTGAGAGAAAGAAAATATGTTATGCTCATGATCTTCACTTATATTTGTTTGAGTTTATGAAAAGCAACACATGAAAATTAGTCCCAAAGTGCTAGATATTGAAGAAGGATAAAGAAATAAAAATATATATGCCATGAAGATCATTGGACAAAATAAACTTGATTCTTAGTAATAGTTTTGAGATATGATGATGTGATATGTGAGTCATGTTGGTGAGTAATTGTGCTCTAGTAAGAACATTGTTGTCAAGGTTTGAGATTCCCTATGCACGCACAAAATTCAATAATCATGCAATGAAAATTATATCCTACTTGGGGTGCATTATTCGGTGTTAATTATGCTTAATGCTTGCTTATGAGATTATTTGTTTCTTGGTTGGTCGCTCCTCAATCTTTTTGCTAGCCTTATTTTGCACCAAGTATGACCTCTACTTGTGCATCCAAAATCCTTTAAACCAGTTTTGCCACATGATTCCATTATATATACCTATATGCGGTATTCTTTTTCCATTCTAAGCAAATTTGCATGTGCCATCTCTAATTTTCAAAATGAACTTCTCTTTTGTGTGTTTGTTTCGCTCGCGGAACGGTAACGGGTAGCTAATATTTTTCATGCTAGATGTGTTATTATCACGATGAGTGTTTATTCACTTGTCATTGCATGAGAGTAAGGCAAAGGTATTAGGGATGCCCAGTCCTGAAATGCGAAAATGAATTTACTTTATGTTGTCAAATAATAAATTCCTTGGAAAGTGTTGGTATGGAGGGCACCCGTGGATACGGCTAGCCATGGAAAGTGAAAGTTATGGTGGAAAAAGGAATAAACTTTATTTTCTGGTTGGGAACCGCCTATGATATATCTAGCATGGAAAGTGTTGGGATGTTCCAAGTCATTTTCGTTGGTGGGATGGATACACCTCCCAAAATGTTTTTATCTCTATTTTTTCGCTTTGAGCTCTGGGACCTCTACAAATCCCTACTTCCCTCTGTGAAGGGCCTTTCTTTTACTTTATGCAATTTTTTTTGAAATTGAGTCTCCATCCTTTCTTATAAAAGCACCAACTAGGGGACAATATGATCGTACTTAAGTATTGGGTGTAGCTAATATTCGAGTGTGTTTCATGAATGGATCAATGTTTGAGCATGATGGGCTAGCGATAACTTGTTTTAGCATTGATATTTTAAAAGACATGGTTGCTTGTTGATATGCTTGAGTATCTAAATTATTATGTCAAAACTAGACTATTGCTTTGAATCACATAAAAGTCCAAATGTCCATGCTATGAACAAAAGAATATGATATGACACGATAAACAGCACTCCACATAAAAAATTATGTTTTATCACTTACCTACTCGAGGACAAGAAGTAGTTAATCTTGGGGATGCTGATACATCTCCAACGTATCTATAATTTTTTATCATTCCATGTTGTTTTATTATCAATCTTGGATGTTTTATAATCATTATGTAGTCATTTTATATCATTTTTTGGTACTAATCAATAGATATAGTACCAAGTGCCAGTTGATGTTTTCTGCATGTTTTTTACATCGCGGGAAATCAATATCAGAAGCGGTCCAAATACCATGCCAATTTACAATAATTTTTTATGGACCAGAAGGAACACAATGGGCCCTGGTTGCACCTGGGGGAGTCCCGAGGAGGGGACAACACACCAGGGTGCGCCAGGAGGCCCAGGCGCACCCAGGTGGGTTGTGCCCACCTCGGGTGCCCCCTGGACCGACCCTTTGCTCTATAAATACCCCAATATTCCAAAAACCCTAGGGGAGTCGACGAAATTTTCATCCAGCCGCCGCAGATTCCAGAACACCGAGATCCAGTCTAGACACCATCACGGAGGGGTTCACCACTTCCATTCGTGCCTCTCCGATGATGCGTGAGTAGTTCTTTGTAGACCTTCGGGTCCGTAGTTAGTAGCTAGATGGCTTCCTCTCTCTCTCTCTCTTGATTATCAATACAATGATCTATTGGAGATCCAAATGATGTAAGTCTTTTTTGCAGTGTGTTTGTTGGGATCCGATGAACTTCGAGTTTATGATCAGTTATATCTTTTTATATCCATGAAATTTATTTGATTTCTTTTATCTCTTATATGCGTGATCTCTTATAGACTCATATTTCTTCCCCGATATTTGGGTTTTCTTTGGCCAACTTGATCTAGTTATCTTGCAATGGGAAGAGATGGTAGGTAGTGGGTTCGATCTGACGGTGCTTGATCCCAGTGACAGAAAGGGAACCGATATGTATGTATCGTTGCTACTAAGGATAAAAGGACGGGATCCATATCTGCCGCAATAGATAAACGGATCTTGTCTACATCATGTCATCGTTCTTATTGCATTTCTCTGTTTTCCATGAACTTAATACACTAGATGCATGTTGGATAGCGGTCGATGTGTGGAGTAATAGTAGCAGATGCAGGCAGGTGTCAGTCTACTAATTAATCTTGGACGTGATGCCTATGTAATGGTCATTGCCAGGATATTGTCATGATTATTTGAAGTTCTATCAATTTCCGAACAGTAATTTGTTCACCCACCATTTGCTATTTTTCTCGAGATAAGCCACTAGTGAAACCTACGGGCCCCGGGTCTTATTTCTCATATATTTTCCTTGCGATCTATTTTTTCCTTGCGTTTATTTTCAGATCTATTAAACTAAAAAATACAAAAATACCTTGCTGCAATTTATTTGTTCCATGATCTATTTATGCCATATACAAATTTACCTCACATCCTTTGCCTATCTTGAGGCGCCGTACCCCGAAAGGGATTGACAACCCCTTTAACACGTCAGGTTGCGAGGTGTTGTTATTTGTGTGGAGGGGCTGTTTACGTTGTGTTGCTTGGTTCTCCTGCTAGTTCGATAACCTTGGTTTCATATCTCAGGGAAATGAAGGAAACATGCCCTAGAGGCAATAATAGAGTTATTATTTATTTCCTTAATTCATGATAAATGTTTATTATTCATGCTAGAATTGTATTAACCGGAAACTTAGTGCATGTGTGAATACATAGAAAAACATATAGTCCCTAGTATGCCTCTACTTGACTAGCTCGTTAATCAAAGATGGTTAAGTTTCCTAACCATAGACATGTGTTGTCATTTGATGAATGGGATCACATCATTAGGAGAATGATGTGATGGACATGACCCATCCATTAGCTTAGCATTACGATCGTGTTAGTTTCATTGCTACTACTTTCTTCATGACTTATACAAGTTCCTCAGACTATGAGATTATGCAACTCCCGAATACCGGAGGAACACTTTATGTGCTACCAAACGTCGCAATGTAAAAGGGTGATTATAAAGGTGCTCTATAGGTGTCTCCGAAGGTGTTTGTTGGGTTGGCATAGATCGAGATTAGGATTTGTCACTCTGTGCTTCGGAGAGGTATCTCTGGGCCCTCTCGGTAATACTCATCACTATAAGCCTTGCAAGCA
>LR880970.1:797986922-798001408 GCA_904067115.1 Aegilops sharonensis
TCTCCTAATGATGTGATCCCGTTAATCAAATGACAACTCATGTCTATGGCTAGGAAACTTAACCATCTTTGATTCAACGAGCTAGTCAAGTAGAGGCATACTAGTGACACTATGTTTGTCTATGTATTCACACATGTATTATGTTTCCGGTTAATACAATTCTAGCATGAATAATAAACATTTATCATGAAATAAGGAAATAAATAATAACTTTATTATTGCCTCTAGGGCATATTTCCTTCATTTTTAACCACACGTGCGGCGGGGTCGGCCTCATCCTCTTTTTCCGTCCACATCTGGCCTCCCACCAGTCCCTTTGCTTCCTCGCCGGCGACTGCAAACCCTAGCGCGCGCCATGGGCCTCTTCGGCAGCAGCAAGGGCAAGGGCACCAACGGTGCCTCGTCATCTCGTGATCCCCCTCCCCCTCCACCGCCGGCGCGTTTCCGCCCTGAACGCCGGCGCCTGCACATCCCGGTGCACCAAGCGCGGTGGCACTGGGAGTACAAGGATCCCCTCCCCTACCCCTACGTGACGCTGCCGCAACATTGGCATTTGGATCCAAACCGGATCCCGGTGCCGGCGGTTCCGCGGACCCAGCGGGCGCGTGACGACGAGGTGCGCCGGCGCCGCGCGCTGCTCACGCCGAAGCAGCGTCGGCTGCCCGAGTACGCCGCCGACTCTCCCAACTGGGAGGCTTGGTTCGCCCTCGAACACGAGGAGCAACGGCGCTCGGGTGTCGACGCCGTCCCGCCGCCGTTCCCACCGCAGCCCCCGGAGGTAGAGCCGGAGGACATGGAGGCGGAGGCGGAGTACCAAGCCGCCCTCGAGGAGGCCCTGCAGCACGCGCTGGAGGCTAGCCGCATCGACGAGGACGCGCACTGGGATGGGCTGGAGCAAGCCTTTGCCCTGTCGGCGGCGGGGGACTCCGTCCACACCCCGCTCTTCGTGCCGCCGCCTCCACCGTCGCCGCCCGTCCAGCCCAAGCCGGAGCCGGAGCCGGAGCGTAAGCGCTCCCCGCCTCCACCCACTTGGCCGGAGGAGTCCTACTCGTGGACGGCCAGTACCGCGAGTGGGTGAGCGCGCCTCCCGTCCACTTCGCCGCCACGCCGGAGGAGGAGGCGGCCCACCTCGAGCGATGGAAGGAGCACTGGCTCCGCCAGGAGCAGGCCGACGGCGAGGAGCAGATGCGCTACGAGGCCATGCTCCAATGCGACGCCGATGCGCTCCGGCTCGAGGAGGAGGAGGAGGAGCGCGCGCGGCTTGCCGCAATGCCGCCGCCCCAGCAGACGCCGGAGGAGGCTGCCCTAGCAGCGTACCAGGCGGCGTTCGGGTGGGCTGGTCCTGCTCCGGTCTTCATCGACCTCACTGACGACGGCGGCGGCGAGGGCAAGGGTAAGGCCGACGACGTCTAGGGCAGCGAGCGGGGCGGCAGCAGGCGGCGCAGACTTTTTTTAATATTTTATTTAATGTTTATTAGATTTAGGTGGACTTTGGCCGGCGTTTGACGGCCACTTTATGTTTAGCTATGTTTATTTCGTGCAACTTATTTTTTTTCCACGCCGGCACATTTAGGTCGGCCTCCCCGTTGGGCGGTCAAGCTGACCCATTTTAAAATGCGGACGCGTACGTCCGCCTGGCCGATCCAAACGGACAAAAAGCGGACAAAGCGCGCGTCCGTTTGGGTCGCCCCGTTGGAGTTGCTCTTAGAAGCCATTTCCTTTCCTTATGGAAAGCTTCTGTCTGTACACTGTCTAAGTTGCTAATAAATTTGTTAGCCCTCTTTGAGGGCTACAGTTTGAAAAAAAAAAGCCAGCCAGAACCGTAACTTGTGGTGCAAAGACATGACATTTTTTTGATGGGAAACCACGATGCGATAGGGTTCACCACTTGTGGTGCAATGTCGCCCCCCGGTCCTGGTCCTGGCAAAAGACCTCCCAAGTCAAGGCCGGACCTGGGGGACAGAGTCGTTTTCCATTTCTTTAAGTGGGGCAGGTTTCCGTTAGGGATACGGACGAACCGTGTTTGTAAATAAAACCAGTACAGTATAACCTGCTCCCCCACGCCACGCGTATGGGTACTGCAGTGGGTGAGACCGTGAGAGTGATGCAAGCAAGCTAGGTTGTGCGAGCCGTAGAGGGATGTGTGTGAACAGGTGTGGATGTTTTCTCCCTTGTGTCAGCTGCATGCATGGGCTCGAACGGTCAGGGCACACGAGAAATAAGAAATACTAGAAAGGATGTGGCTTAGATCTCACCAAGTCCGTCAAGTAGCGTAATAACATATAAAAAAGAACAGAAATTTTGAAAAGAATTATTTTGCACGAATCTCCACGTATGATCTGACGAATATAGCATCCACCAAGACTTGGTTAAGTCTCGGTCCACTGAGATTTAAAAATCCCAAAAATAGAAATAGTGAGATACCCATGCTAAGGCATCTCCAACGCAATGCAGAATGCTGAAACACCCCCAAATGTCTGGACCAAACCGTTCGGACACCTTTAGGCGGGGCGACATCCGAGCTCTCTGGAGTCGAGCTCGGTGGCAGGCAATATTGGTGGAGGACAACCTGATGGCCATGGCGGACGTTGCGGTGAAGGACGAGATGCCCGAGGTGGAGCAGAAGGCGATGGCGGTCCACACCGCGCCAGTGTCCGGCTTTAGGCTACTGCAGAAGGAGCATCAGTACAACTTGGCGCTCTTGGAGGAGCATTAGTTGGCGGAGGCTTAGTCGGAGGGGGAGCGCGTGTCTTTTAGTCGCGGCCATGGTTGAGGCGGACCTGGGCAACGTGGACGTGAACCGAGTGGTGCTTGCATCGATACAGAAGGCCCGCACAGTCCCCGTGAGCGTTGGAAGCTTCGCGTCAAGGAAGTGTGTTGCGCCCGGCTCTTCAAGGAGCCAGAGGCCAAGGACAACGAGGCGCCGGAGAGCATGATATTGATGCCAACAAAGCACAAGTCGGCGGCTCCGACTCGTTCACATCAGCCCCCAACAATGACGAGGCCGGACAGTCTGATGTGGGGGTCAACCTCACCTTCCATGACGACGGGGGTTGGATTAGGTTTTTTGTTGTTGGTTAGTTGTTTTTAGGGTCTTTTTCCTTGCAAAAGGTAACACAGAGATCGATAAAAAAATTGATGTCCGTGGAATTTTAGAGGATGCAGTTGGATGGTGCGTGCTAGACATGTCCACGGATGTTTGGTGATGTTTGATTTGGTGATCCTTGAAGTCGTAGATGCCCAAACTTAACTTGAGGCCAGACCGTTGTGTTCCCGTGAACAAGATTTGGCCAACACTTGAACATTCCTTGATTTCGTTGCATATGCGTCTTGTGAATCTACACATGAACAAGGTAGATGTCGTCATCTTCGGCTCACTCTGACATATTTGACACAACCCACACTTTGGCCAACCTCTCCGTTATAGCCGTTGGTTCCGTCGTCCACACCCGCTCTTGGACTACTAGCCACACGAATTATTTATGCTTAGGAGGATCCTAAAATTTCTCCACACCCTGCTTCATCAGAAGAGAATCGTTTGTGTGATGGAGTTGAGCCAAGTAGACCGTCGAAGTAGACTACTCGCCTGATCTTCATGGCATGTAGAAACTTAGCTCAGATATTTGAATCGACACATAATGGATGATTCTCACATGAGTATGGTACGGTGATGATAATATAAACGCTTCAAGTTTTATTAGTCCGGTTACTTGTGCGTGGATTTGGTTGGCCCAGATTGTTTATCCATTGGGCCGCCATTAAGCGGTGGTGTATCTCGGAAAAAAGACAGAAACTGTGGAGCATCATATGGTAGAGCCAGCCAGAAGAGAATGACAACTTGTGGTGCATAGACAGGCCACTTTCTTCCTGAAGGGAAGCCATGATAGGATGCACTGTCTCGTCCTCGCAAGACCTCTCGAGTCAAGCCAGACCTGAGGGGCACGCGGAGTCTGAGTCGTTGCCCCTTTCCTTTCCGTGGGGCAGGTTTCCGTTACGATATGCGTAGTGCAGTGGGTGAGAGTGATCCAAGCAAAGCTAGGTTGAGCGAGCCGTAGAGGGATCAGTGTGAGTGTGAACGGGTCTGAATGTTTTCTCCCTTGCGTGAGCTGCATGCATGGGCTCGAACGGCCAGAGCATACTAGAAATACCGATGCTTCGCCCTAGTACGCTAGGGCAGCTCCGACGGGACCGCCAAATCGCCAAATCCTTGGACATTTTTCACCATACAAGGGCATCTCCAATACCGATCATCAAACTGCCCGCAACCATTCGAACCGCGCGGTTTAAAGTGTTGTGTCATCTAACGCGGTCATGTATCAGTCTATATGGCAGTTCGAACACACTTTCTCCTGTAAACCAGAGACAAACATGAAGGGGCTTTGCGGGCGTCCGAACAACATCCACGCCCACTTCTGACCACTTTGGTCCACCCAAACCCCCTCCTCTCTCGCCCCCCGCGCGTTCCTGTTGTCCGTGCATGTGCTTGGCTCACTCATGCCATTGTAGAGCGGTCGCTCCATATTGAAGCCGACGTAGAGCGGACACGACCTCTCACCGCCTCCGCCATTGAAATGGCGCGTCGGCCGAGGGCGTCACCCGCGACACGTCCCCGGTCTCTACGCCTGTTAAATGCCGGAGACACGTTACTGGGCGGGACAAGACGGATATCTACCACGCCCGTTCAATGCGCCGTCCATCCGTATGCCACCATTAAGCAGGCTTGCTGCCCGAGAAACCCGTTCCGATGCCACACATTGACGCACCCGGACGTCAGGTCTCACCGGAATCCGCTATTTAAGCCACAACATAAGCCACTCCCCATCCTCCTCATTTGCACTGCATCCGTCATGATTGCAGGCGGCGAAGCTCTGTGGGAGACCCTTTCCTCTGAGATGAAGCACAAGGTACCCGCCCTTGCAGTCGCCTTGCAGAGCCGACATACCAAGCGGATCGAGGCCGGCTTGCCAGCCAGCTCGCCTGAAATCTCTGACGACGAGGACGACCCACCAAGATGGAGACGGGCTCCGACAACACCGCACCGGCGCCCTCGCCTGTGCACGCCGGCTTCACCATGGAGCAGGCACAGACGCACTACAACGCCGCCATGGCGGAGGTGCATCCTGCACCGACGCCTATGTCGGCGTTCCAGTGGGCACAGGTGGAAAATTGGTACAACCTGTTCCTCTTGAAGCAGCACCGGCTGTTGTAGGGCCAGATCGACGGCGAGCAGATGAGCAAGGAGGGTGTGGCGGCCATGGCTGCGGCGAACCCCAACTTCATCGTGGAGCAGCGTGCGATCTACGAGGCCGTCCGCGCTCAAGCCGCTGTTCGCCAGGAAGCGGTCGCTGCCGAGGCCCAGCTCCAGGCGATCGCGGAGGAGAACAACGCCACCTGGGCCTCCTATGAGCTGCCGGTGAGCTTTCCGGTGGCCTGGTGGGACGATGACAGCGTGGGCGGCACCATTTCAATTGTGGACCTCACAATCCACCGGTGACGGACAGGTCGTGGACTCCTCCGAGGATGAGTACGACACGGTAGGCGGCAGGGCCTGGTGTCCCATGTGGGCCGAACCATCTCCTGTGTTCTACTTTTTCTCGCCAGAGACCGCACCTTCACTTCATGGGTCTTATCACCGGCGCTTATGGAGACGGCGGATGGAGGAGGCGGTTCTAGGAAGGGAACAACAAGGGCTTGGACATTGGTGGTCGCCGTAGTGTTTTTGTTCTAAATGTTTGAAATGTAATGAAAACCTGCCGTGTAAGCATGCATGCCGCCCGTTTATGTAAATTATATTTGAAACTTGAATGAAATTCGTCCGTGTTTGCACGATTTTCGTCCGGTTAATTAGGGTGGTGGTTGAAATGTATGTGGACAATGTTGGATGGCGACCTCCCGCATCTATGTCCGCGGACTGGTCTCCCTTGCCTGCAGATGGATGCGGGAGGAAATTTATGGGTCGCCGTTATAGATGCCTTAATGCCATGCCTCAAACGTTCGTGGAGTGTTCAGACGTCCGAAATCCCAGAACCGGTTGTAAAACTTAGGGAGGTTTGTGAGTGTTGAGACCCCCGCCATGCAGACGTCTGATAATCCGAACTCAGCAAAACCAAGGTAGAGCCCGCGCATTCTGACAATGCCATGTTGTTTTCGGGCGAAAGCCTGCCCTTTCCCACCCTCCCCGCTCCGATCGCTGCCTCCCTCCACCCTAGTTTTCATTCTTTTCACCGTCCACCA
Organism: Aegilops sharonensis; assembly: GCA_904067115.1. NCBI lineage: Eukaryota > Viridiplantae > Streptophyta > Magnoliopsida > Poales > Poaceae > Aegilops > Aegilops sharonensis. The sequence continues at coordinate 797,993,157 of LR880970.1, forward strand.
CCGTGATGAAGTCACATGACAACATGAAGATGTTTGCCGTGCCACCAAAGCCGGAGACGGAGGACCCAAAGGTGGTGGCAAGGCCAACTCGATGACACACACTGAGCAATGGTGCAAACAGAAGATCGGGGAGGTAGCAGTTGCGGCGACCGATTAACCGTCACCTCGTCCGGCAAAGAAGGTGACCGGAAGGGAGGTCGTGCTCGTGTAGTCACTGCTTTGGCCGGAGGAGCTGCAGGAAACATAATACTACACGGCCACGCAGCTGGTGCACAGTAGAATTCTCCAGCCTCCTTTGTGTCTGTTGCGCCGCGCGTGCCCTATATGATCGGCCTCTACGCAGGCAAAAATGCTACACTTACGGGCAGTACACAGGCGAATTAACTTACGGACTACCTCCTAACCAATCCCTTCGTCCCCTGATTTATAGTGTGGGCCCTGCTGCCCTTTGTTTTACAATTAACCATTGCCAAATCAGTCTGTAACTTGCTTTCCGTGGGATATGTCCGTAAGTGTAGCATAGTTGCTACGCAGGCTACCACTTCACCGAGTCACCGCCGCCACACTTGTCCGGTCACGGACGCCGACCATGTATCCAACGCCCGTTGGTGCCCTCTCTCTGTTTGGTGCACGCGGTTAGATGGCCGACTCCCCTATACTACGTGTTCATGGAGGCGTCCGTGAATGTTTGATGTGTCCGATTTAACGATCAGCGTTGGAGTTGCACTTACATTACGTGACAGTACGATACAGGAATAGTAAACGGAGACGTGCGATCAACAGAATTTCCCGGAAGTTCCCCGCCTAGCAACTTTCCAGTAATGTAAGTGTAGCCTGTAGCCAGTGGATAGCGAAAAGGACACTGGTGTCTCTCGTCTAGCCGGCACCGCACGCGCTTTTGCCGCGCCTTGGATTCGAAGCTGCATACATCAGTCATCACGACTTTATTGGCAGTATATCAATATCATCATTCATCATCGGTGCGCCGTGCGTTTGTTTACGCGACCGCGCTTGACTTGACGCCGGCCGGTCAACTCTGGAAATTTGCTCGACCCTCGCTCCTCTCTCACGTTCGATTGGCTGAACAATTGGGTAGGTGTTTCCAATCAGAAAGTTCGAGCGTACACTTCTATGAGCTAGTCCTGCAAGCAAATGGAGTACACACGATTTTTTTTTATTTTATTTTTTTGCGGGAAGGGCGGTGTGTGTGTGTGTGCAGTGGCGGAGCTTCATGGGGGCCAACCTGAGCGGTGGCCCCCCCCAGCTCAAAGAATAAATTACATATATACCTATGTATTTGACCAATTTTTCCACTAAAAGTCAGCATATTGAGATTTCGTTTGCCCCCTCTAGTCAATGGCCCCTCCATGATTTGAGCCCAAGCTCCGCCACTGTGTGTGTGTGTGTGAGTACACACGAATTTTCAAAATAAACATACAATACGCTTGTTTCCGAATTTGAAGTCATGCTCTATTCTCCCTTAGTAAAGAAATATAAAAACATTTAGATCACTAAAACATGTTTGTAAGATTTTACTCAAAACAGATTAACATGCTTTTTTGCGGGTAATTAACATGTTATCTTCATAGAAAATGATAATTTTGTGGATGTATATTAGCAACTAGTGCATCCGCTGCTTGCCATTTTGAAATCTACATACTTGTACTTTTTATGTATCCATATATAAAAAGATGCATAACATGAAAAATTGTAAGGACACAGACGACATCTATTTAATTTTTGTTTTCAGGTTGTGGTTTCTATTAATGAAAAATAGGAGAGGGTGCTCTTTAAAAAAAACTATTTTCAGATCTCCCAAACTTTAAGCTACTTGGTCACACTTGCATTTTAGATTTTCAAAAATTCAAGCCAATGGGAGCCTGAGCTCACACTTGCATTTTAATGCATGAGTTGTGTTATTTATTTTGCTATTATAGTTTTGCATGTGTTGTAATCAAGGTTTTCACTTTCAATTTCAGAGAAATTTCAGCATCAACCGAAATCATCGAAATTCAGTGATTTCGGCCAAAAGGTCTAAATATTCACTTGGATTCAAGTAAATATTTGAGTATTTTGAATTTTTAAAAATATTTGAATTCATGTGTACTATTGAAACTTCTGAAATATTTTGGCCAAAAGGTAAATATTTCAGTGACTGATGAAATTACTAAAATTCAGTGGATTTCATCAAAATCTCGCTGAAAGTGAAAAACCATGGTTGTAATTAAATGATGAATATATTAACAGATGCTACTTACATGGGTCGACCACTCGACCTTTCTCAACGTGGTCTATAGCACGAAAAACCATTCTTTACAAGATAGGGCCGTTCACATGAAAGAAAATACAAAATCCATTCTTCATGGTCGGGCGCATTTCTCCATATCCTCTGGGATCACCAGTGGATGCTAAGCAAGAGTGGGAGGCTGCGAGCTCCGTGTCGAACAGAAAGAAGCAAGCAGCGGGTGTTGCCACTGATGCAGAGGCCATATGTTATCCTCCTTAAAAAGAACATTCCACAAATTTGAGTTTAGTTTACTTCTATTACATCTACCTAGTGAATTACATTAGCTTTGTTTTAGACATCGACAAGGGGGCACGTATATTGATTTCGTTAATCTGGAACCTCCGTAACTTCAATCTCCAGTAAAAGCTGTGTCGGCGCACGCATGTATCTACCTTGTACTTGGAGTTCCTCATTGAGAACTAGTCCCTCCATCCGAAAAAACTTGTCCCACGCTTGTCCCTCAAATGGATGTATATAGCACTAATTTGATGCTAGATACATCCATTTAAGGCACAAGCTTTTTTGGACGAAGGAAGTAAAAAGAAACTTTCAGGATGACACACCATGCATCTATGTTGTAATCGGTGTTTCTCATAGAACAATTAGCGGGAAACTTCCACGACGACAAACCATACTGTGCGTTTGGCCTGTACCACTCACACGCACAGCTAGATGAAGACTAGCTAGTGAAAAACTAATCATCACGCACCAAAGTCTGAAAGTCATATGCACAAGGTCAGTACAATTAGCAGATCAAAACGACGGTCGACAAGACAAAAAAAGTAGGCGTATCATATTCCTGACGATGGACTTGCCGCGAACTTCCACCTCTCCCTTGCGTACGTGACTCCTTCGCGCTCTCCAAGTGTGATCCGGTCTCCCTATATATGTGTCCTCAATCCTGATCGATATATCCACAAGCATTCACCAAGCTTCAGTAACTACCCACCCATCTCCACGTGTCGTCCGTCGATCTGCATAATACTGTAAGTCTGTAAGTGCAAGCCGCGACCGCAAGCATGTGCCAAGCCGCGAGAGTGTGCCACGACAATGGCCTGGTCGCGTCGGTGTCATCTCTCCTGATCTCGCTCGTCATCAAGCCCCTGGCCAAGAACGCCATCCTCACGGGCAGGAGCATCCTCGCCCTCCTCGCCGGCGACGGCACCGGTAACGCCAGCGCCGCGGCCGCTCCACGTGGGCAGCATTGCGAGCAGTGCGCCGCGAGGGACGGCGCGCGCCTGTCCAGCTCCGACGCGGCGGCGGTCATGGCGACCCTGGGCCTGGTTCCACGCCGACGAAGCAGTGACGACGACGACGACGACGACGACGGGATGGTTGTGTGTGGCGGGTGCGAGGCGATGGGGGTGGTGGAGGAGGTGGCGTGGGGGAGCAAGGAGGCCGGGGAGGCGGAGCTGCGGGAGGCGTTCGGCGTGTTCGACCGGGACGGGGACGGGCTGGTGAGCGCGGCGGAGCTGTGGGGCGTGCTGCGGAGACTCGGGATGACCGAGGGCGCCAGGTACGAGGACTGCGCCAGGATGGTCGCCGCCGCGGCCGCCCGCCACGGCGGCGTGGACGGCGGGCTCGGGTTCCCCGAGTTCAAAGCCATGATGGAGCACGCGGTTTAAGCACGTACGAAGTACGTAATTGGCTAAGCTGTGGTGCACTGCGAAGTTATTAGACTGTTCAAGGCGCGTGGCTCATGTCCATATTTTTCATTGTTTCGTTGGTGTGTAGCTTCGGGTTGTTCCTTTAATCGGTTTGAAATCGAGTGTGTGTTTTATTATCAGTGTTGTTGAATAATAAGATCGATGTGTACAAGCTTCAAGTTAATTAATTAATTACTTGACCGGAAATGCAACTATGCAAGGCTCAAAATGTGTGCCTTGACCAAGTAACACAAGGTCCTTCTGGCTTCTGAGTGGGCAGTGACGTCGACGCTCATTTTGCTTGACATGCTGCTCTAGCACCGTGCATCGAATGGTCTTCCTTAGCACACAAGGTACACAGCACACGTGGTACGTTCCGATGCCTTGGCGTGCAATCTCCCTTCCAGCATGCACGTACTGGCCAAAACAAAATGTTGACTGCAAATTACATTTTGCCAAGGTGAGGGATGTGGCCGATGCGCGCCTGACCAAGACGGAAGCTCGCACGAAACACGGGCTGAGGCAATAATAATCTTAGATCTGAATCATGGCGCTGCTGGCTTGCCGGCAGCGGGCACCGACGTATCGTATCGTTCATTTGTTCTTTGCATGCATGCCTGCAAACGTGGTCGGTCCGGTCGGCAGCCTGCGGTACATAGGAGTACATCAGCACCGAAATGTATCTGCCGACCACCGATGTTTACTAGGTTGTCGGTTGTCCTTATGTAGGAAGCCTCGTCACTCGTCAGGGCTCAGGGGCATATTGCTTAGTCTATAAGCTAATCTTTTTTTTCCTGATTCTCTCGACAAAAACTATGAGGATGAGAAAGAGACAAGTGAGTTTGCCGCAACCATCGGTGAACCTGATGTCTGTCTTCCGACAGCACCACACGTTCATATTTACTTCTTCGGAAATGGAGATACACCCTATGCACTGTTTCACAAAATAAATAAAATGTACCAAAACAGATGTAGTACCGCCGCTCGTCTTCTTTTCCTTTTTTTTTAAAGGACTCAAATCTATTATAAAAGTTCATAAAGATTACAAAGCAACATCCAAATCATAAAAAGGATACATCAGGGTCCATGGATCACCAAACAACCACTGCCATCATCATAACGAGCCGTCGGCGCGCGATGTCACCGTTGCCATATTAAAGCCGACCTGACCTTGTCGATGACACCTGACAAGTCTTTTTCATGCACGTGCCCCTAATGATCAGTGTCCCAGATCCACAGTAGTCGTCATTGAACCCTTGAGTCTATCTAAAGAACTAACACCAAACCATGCCGCTCCGAATAGCTAGTAGGAATCTTGGAGCTCGGTCTAATCCACCCCAACGGACGGACTTGAGGAGGATCAGAGCCCGAAAACTGACTCGAACAAGAAGTGTCACCATCTGTCTGAGCACTGCCCCTAAGATGATAACCCTAACAAATCTACTAGCTAGAACCGAGCCACCAGGATTTCCTTCCCCGCCACCAGTAGCCGAAGCGGCAAGCATAGGGGAGGGGAATCCATGGGCTTGCCGACAAAGATCGAGGCCAGGAAGGCTTTACCCTAGTCGCTTTGCGAGAGGGGACAGAAAGACATGGAACTATAATTTGTTTTATATTTAATTTCTTTTCGTGTCTTCTTTTGAAGCTATATCATGCAAGACACTCTTGAATTGTAATTATCTTGTGCATGTATCATGCAAGCCACTCCTGTAACTGTAAATTGGTATCTTCAATTTTTCATTGGCTCGGTCAACATTGTGTCATCATATTCTTCCACTAAAGTGTGTCCATTGGCGTTCTTGTTGGGGAACGTAGTAATAATTTAAAATTTTCCTACGTGTCACCAAGATCAATCTAGGAGATGCTAGCAACAAGAGAGAGAGGGAGTGCATCTTCATACCCTTGAAGATCGCTAAGTGGAAGCGTTACAAGAACACGGTTGATGGAGTCGTACTCGCGGCGATTCAAATCGAGGAAGATCCAATCTAGCGCCGAACGGACGGCGCCTCCGCGTTCAACACACGTACAACCCGGGGACGTCTCCTCCTTCTTGATCCAGCAAGGGGAGAGGAGAATTTGAGGGAGAACTCCAGCAGCACGACGGCATGGTGGTGGACGAGCTCGTGGTTCTCCGGCAGGGCTTCGCCAAGCACTACGGAAGAGGAGGAGGAGTTGGAGAGGGGGAGGGCTGCGCCAGGGGAAGGGTGCGGCTGCCCTCCCACCCCCTCACTATATATAGGGGGAAGGGGAGAGGGGGGAGGCGCCCTAGGGTTTCCCCTAGGGGGCGGCGGCAAGGGCAGATTGGATCTCCCTAGGGAAACCCTAGGGAGACTTGCCCCCCAAGCCAAGCAGGTGGAGGCGCCCCACCTCCCAAAGTAACGTGGGAAAGGGTGTGGGGCGCACAACCCCTTAGTGGGCTGGTTTGCCCCCTCCCCTTGGCCCATGAGGCCCTGCAACACTTGCCGGGGCCCCGAAACACCTTTCGGTCATGCTGGCCATAGCCTGGTACCCCCGGAACACTTCCGGACTCCAATACCCTTCGTCCAGTATACCAATCTTCACCTCCGGACCATTTCGGAACTCCTCATGACGTCCGGGATCTCATTCGGGACTCCGAACTACCTTCGGTAACCACATAATATTTCCCATAACAACTCTAGCGTCATCGAACCTTAAGTGTGTAGACCCTACGGGTTCGGGAACCATGCTGACATGACCGAGACCTCTCTCCGGCCAATAACCAACAGCGGGATCTGGATACCCATGTTGGCTCCCACATGTTCCACGATGATCTCATCGGATGAACCACGATGTCGGGGATTCAATCAATCCCGTATACAATTCCCTTTGTCCATCGGTATGTTACTTGCCCGAGATTTGATCATCGGTATCCCTATACCTTGTTCAATCTCGTTACCGGCAAGTCTCTTTACTCGTTCCGTAACACATGATCACGTGGCTAACTCACTAGTCACACTGAGCTCATTATGATGATGCATTACCGAGTGGGCCCAGAGACACCTCTTCGTCACACGGATTGACAAATCCCAGTCTCGATTCGTGCCAACCCAACAGACATTTTCGGAGATACCTGTAGTGCACCTTTATAGTCACTCTATTACGTTGTGACGTTTGATAGACCCAAAGCATTCTTACGGTATTCGGGAGTTGCACAATCTCATGGTCTAAGGAAATGATATTTGACATTAGAAAAGCTCTAGCAAACGAACTACGCGATCTTGTGCTATGCTTAGGATTGGGTCTTGTCCATCACATCATTCTCCTAATGATGTGATCCCGTTATCAACGACATCCAATGTCCATGGTCAGGAAACCACAACCATCTGTTGATCAACGAGCTAGTCAACTAGAGGCTCACTAGGGACATGTTGTGGTCTATGTATCCACACATGTATTACGGTTTCCGGTTAATACAATTATAGCATGAACAATAGACAATTATCATGAACAAGGAAATATAATAATAACTATATTATTATTGCCTCTAGGGCATATTTCCAACAGTCTCCCACTTGCACTGGAGTCAATAATCTAGTTACATTGTGATGAATCGAATACCCATACAGTTTTGGTGTTGATCATGTTTTGCTCGTGGAAGAGGTTTAGTCAACGGATCTGCGACATTCAGATCCGCATACACTTTACAAATATCTATGTCTCCACCTTGAATGTATTCACGAATGGAGTTGAAGCGACGTTTGATATGCCTGGTCTTCTTGTGAAACCTGGGCTCCTTGGCATGGGAAATAGCTCCAGTGTTGTCACAGAAGAGAGTCATCTGGCCCGATGCATTGGGAATTACTCCTCAAGAAGACATGTGGACATCTCTCCTCTTGAACACCAAGCATCTGGGATCCTTGAGAAATACTTTCTACTTAAGTATCCTCTCCCCCTGGAGATCTCTCTCGTCTTTTGAGGGTCTCTCCCCCTAGAAGGTCTCTCTCTCCCTTAAGAAGAAAGGTGATAAGTTTTGATGCTCTCTCTCTATCTCCAAATGATAAGCTTTGATGTTCTTTCTCTCCCCCTTTGACATCAATTTCCAAGAAGGGTCTTTGAGACACAGAACAAAGCAATGATGAAAATGTGATGCTTGTAGAGGACAAGATTCATTGAGTGGAGCTGGATCAGAAGAAACACAGAATATGTGGCAAAGAGTTTTTCCTGTTATGAAATCGGTGGCACCGAGTGGTATGCTTCGGTCATACGAAAAAGATTCGGTTGGACCAAAAATAACAAATTGGTGTAACCGAGTTCATCGCAGAGAGAACACTTGTCACCTCAGCTCACTAGACTAGTAA
>LR880970.1:798003781-798018600 GCA_904067115.1 Aegilops sharonensis
AAAATTTGGTGTATGGATTAAGTATCTCACTATCCTTTTCACGGCCTTAAGATGACATTCTTTAGGGGCAGCTTGATATCGTGCACACATGCACACACTTAGCATAATATCGGGACGTGAAGCACATAGATATAACAATGAACCAATCATAGAGCGATAAACCTTTTGATCAACCGGTTCACCATCTTTGGTTAAGTCAAGATGTCCACTAGTAGGCATGGGTGTAGTCATACCTTTGCATTCTTACATATTGAACTTCTTGAATAAGTCCTTGGTGTACTTTGTTTGTGAGACAAAAGTACCTTCCTTAGTTTGCTTGATTTGCAAACCAAGAAAGAATTTGAGTTCACTCATCATAGACAGCTCAAACTTCTCCGACATTAGCTTCCCAAACTTTTCACTAAAATGAGGGTTAGTTGAACCAAATATAATATCATCAACATAAATTTGGCACACAAAGAGTTCACCATTAACCCTTTTAGTAAAATGAGTAGAATCAATTTTCCCAATTTCAAAGCCTTTTTCAATAAGGAACTTGGTCAAGCATTTATACCATGCTCTAGGAGCTTGTTTAAGTCCATAAAGAGCTTTGTGAAGTTTGTAAACATGATTGGGTTTCTTAGGATTGACAAAGCCAGGAGGTTGTTTAACATAAAATTCCTCCTCTATTTCACCATTTAGAAAAGCACTTTTAATGTCCATTTGGTACAAAGTGATATCATGGTGATTATCATAGGCAAGTAAGATGCGAATGGACTCAAGTCTAGCAACGGGGGCGTAAGTCTCACCATAGTCCATACCTTTGACTTGTGTGTAGCCTTGGGCGACGAGACGTGCTTTGTTGCGAACTACTTGTCCATCTTCATCTTGCTTGTTGCGAAACACCCATTTGGTACCGATGATGTTGTGGTTGTTGTCGGGCTTCTCAACCAATGTCCAAACTTGGTTCCTCTCAAAGTTGTGTAGCTCTTCATGCATAGCATTTATCCAATCCGGATCTTCCGATGCTTCTTCGACCTTCATAGGTTCAATGCTAGAGATGAAAGAATAGTTTTCACAAAAGTTAGCTAAACGAGTTTTAGAGCGAGTGATTCTCCCGGTTTGAATATCATTGTAGATTTGCTCGACGAGATGGTCTTTAGAAATTCTTGCTCGAACTCGTGAAAGCTTTTGCTTGGGTCTTCGTTGAATATCTTCTTCATCTTGTTCTTCTTCTTGGCCTTCTTCATTGTTGGCGTTGGAGTTCTCTTGTCGTGGTGGAGAAGGAGGTTGTTGACGTTCATCTTGATGCACTTCCTTGTTTTCTTCATCTTGGTGTGTCCCACTTGTGGATGCTTCCGTATCAACTCTTGGTTCACCTTGTCGTGAAGTAGGAGCTTCCATTTGGACGGACGAGGTACTCTCCTTCACCTCCGTTGGACGGACCTTGCCAATAGACAAGTCTTGGATTGCTTCCGAAGGATCGTTGTCGCCTACATCAATTGGCAGTTGCTCTACTTGTGAGCCATTAGATTCATCAAACTTCACATCTACCGTCTCTTCAACCTTTCGGGTGAAATCTATTATATACATAAAACAGAAGTAAAACAAGCGACCACGTTCGTCCACATGTGCTAAAAATATGTGCTTTGTTGATCTTATTTTTAATGGTTGAGATTAAAAGGTAAAGAAATTTACGTACAACATAGTCATGTACAGATTCATGTATATTGGAACGTTTGACACGTCCAACCATGCCAATCTAGGTCATCGCACCAAGGAGAAATAAAGTACGTGAAAGTCTTTCCAAAAAATATGTATGCAACATCGGACATCCTTGAGGAGTTCAACAAGAATACGAATTGTTATTAAAGAAAAAAAAACATGCCGATCTAAATCACGTACCAAGGGAAAAAAAGTACGAGAAAGTCATTCAAAAAACAAACATGCAAGCAGCATCGGACATCCTTCAGGAGTCCAACGAGAATATAAACATGCAAGCAGTATTATATTATACTATTATAAACAACAAACAACCAACGGTGGAGATTTGTCATCGTTAGGCTAATATGTATAAACGGTGGAGATCTATCAGCCAAGCAAGGAAAGAATATGATCGGATCTATACTATCAAATTTTACATGAAAGTTTAAAAAGTGTACACAGAAACGTGTCCAGCATGGACACGCACATGCAATTTGGAAAGCAAACCACTTGGCCGTACATAGGAGCTGTTACGGAAGGATTCCACGTATTCTGAGTTAAATACCAAGCCGGCTGGAAGAAAAGGCTCTGGAATACACAAGCAAAGAAGAACAAGGACACACATATATATACGCCAGGCATAACACGCCAGCAGCAGAGGTTGGGCTCTGATGACGATGAGCCGGCCAAGGCGATATCGATCCAGCGATAAGTGACGGCGTCTGAAGGATGGCGTCAACTCGAGTTTAGAGTCCAAATCCATCAGTATATGTCCAAGGTTCATCGGTCTGGCTTACGATAATGATATGCATTGGAGAATTGTGTTGTATCAACCATAGACAACGTCGGGAATCCGAAGATGGCAGCGGACCTAGCCCTATAAAAATCCTTCGATGAGCTCGAGACGACAATGACGATCTCGGGCCTATGAAGATAGCTCGAGCCTCAAGAGGAAAAGAAATCTCACGCCAACGAAGCTGATGAGCAGACAAGATGCCCCGAGTCTACCTCAATGTAATTCAACGAGTCCGTAATCCGTATGGCAATATCAGTCTAGCGACAAGCATCGATATCAGAAATCAACGAGGCGGTTTGAATCGATGGCAACCCCAATGTGCAATCAGAGGTGTGACGTCCAACGACTGTAGAGGATCTGGTGACCACCGTGCCAGCGCAATTTTGATCAGCTGGGCTTGAATATTTTCTTATCACGCGTAACTGGATGCGTCGGGGATGGCTAATGAAGATCTCTAACGAATACATGTGCCCAGATTGTCGAATCTACGTTGCGGTGTACTACGAGCGAGCTTGATCTATTGAGAAGAAACCATGTCGGACAACGACGGCGCACAGGTTTCCGATTGAATTTCCCGCATGCATGCATGAATAATTGAATATTCAGTCGCCGTGCGGCAGCTCAGTGTTTCCAATGCGCAGCGCCATGAAAACCTCCTAGCTCTAATCATTGGTTGACATAGGTGAGAGTGAGAGCGGTGCGTGAAGGCAACATTGCACGGGGAGCGAGCAGACTAAAGCAAGCTTGGCGAGGGGCGCTCCAGAGACACATAGCTTACACCATGTGGATCGAATTGGATAGAGAGAGGAGCCGGAGTCTAATCCCGATTTGTATGTGCCAAACAGATGGAATTAAAACAGAAAACGTACGGGTAGCTCCGCGAAGGATGCATGCGCAGTTTGCCCTGCCAATTTTGGCTTCTCCCTACATCTCTTGCATGCAATTTTTCTGAGATCTTTACGTTCAACTATTAAATTAATTTGGGCAATCATGTTATGGAGTCTCTGACCGACTGGAACATCATAGATTTTCAACCACTATCCGTCACCTGATCCTTGCCAAGAAAAAGTAAAAATCATGACTGGAATCCATGTCCTCCAAAAATAAGTAACGATAGTCGTTGTGTCAAACAACCAATAACCAATTCTATTTTCCGGGGAAATCACAACATACTAAAATTTAGCTATGGATTATACATTGTAATAATATGATAATAGTTCGTAGCATATTGTATCTGCAAAAAATTAACTTTCCTCAATTTCGCATATCACCAGGACACTGTACATGAATCGTTTTATAAGGGTAGTATATGTCGCAGTAACACTAATGAAGCCAGCTAATAAATATATTTTAGAAAACAAATAAATAACCAAGATAAAACTTAAAACGCATCAGACAATTATGTAAACAATAAAATACTGGAATTGATGCAAAAAAATAGAGATAAGAGTATGCAAGATTAATTTAATTCTTCGACAAAGCATAATAGAGATAAGAGTTAGACAGAGTGCATGATTTAAAGGTAGTGGTGAATATAAATCATATTGACTTGAAGCATGAAGCATCTCAAGGCAGTAATGACGTGGTGGGTTAAAAAGAAAATAACATAGGATTTAGGAACAAGCCATTGAAATAATTTATATTTTATATAAAATCATCCATAAATCATTCACTAATATTTTGAAAGATGTAAATGTTAGTTATGCTATTTTTTATTTGTCAACGACATCTTGGTGGTAAGGATCAAATACATTTTTTTAATTTAAATATATGTCTATTTTTGAAAACAAATGACTTAAGAACAATTTTTGACGAGTCTTCATTTTGTTTAATCTATATTTGTTTCTATTGTTAAAATATGAAATACTTTTATCATAAGCTTCTCGAACTTCTAAAGTTGATATTATACTACACAAATTAAATACACGAAATAGTCTAGCCGCGCAAATGCGCGGGTCACTCCGCTAGTTGTTGTAGAGACGGTAAGTGTGAGAGTTTGAGCCATAACCTAGTAGGAAACCTTCATGAGACTTAGGAGCAAATTTAGAACGATGATGCTTATCAAGAATGTAGCACTTTGAGCCGAATACTCGAAAGTATCCAACTTGGGGTTTGTTACCGGTGAGTAGCTCGTATGCCATCTTGCCGAGTAGCTTGTGAAGATACAAGCGATTTGTTGCATGACAAGCTATCTCAACCGCTTCTGCCCAAAAGTGCTTCGGTGTCTTGTACTCATCAAGCATCGTTCTCACCATTTCGATGAGCGTCCGGTTCTTCCTCTCAACAACTCCGTTTTGTTGAGGTGTGTACGTAGTCGAGAACTCGTGTGAAATCCCTTCTTCGTCAAGAAAGGTGTCCACATTTGCGTTCTTGAACTCCGTTCTGTTGTCGCTGCGAACCTTCTTAATCTTCACTTCAAATTGGTTTTGGGCCTTCCTAGCGAAGTTTTTGAAGATCTTTTGGACCTGCGATTTATCATCGAGAAAGAACACCCATGTAAATCTGGAAAAATCATCAACTATAACTAGACAAAAATAATTTCCACCGAGACTCTTGTAAGAGTTGGGACCAAAGAGATCCATGTGAAGTAGCTCGAGTGGCCTCTTCGTGGTCATGATGTTCTTCACGGGATGCCTTCCTCCAACCTGTTTACCTGCTTGACAAGCACTGCAAAGTCTATGCTTATCAAATATGACATCATTAACTCCAAGGATATGATTCCCCTTAATAAGCTTGTCAAGGTTTCGCATACCAACATGACCTAATCGTCTATGCCATAACCAGCCTTTTGAGGATTTAGCAATGAAGCAAGTTTTAGGTTGAGCCTTTTTAGTGAAATCAACAATGTATAGATCACCTCTACGCACACCAGTAAAGACCATTTTATGATTATCTCAACAGAACACTTGGCAATCACTACTAGGGAAAAGCCTAGCAGCAGCGCAGGTTTTAGGCCTATCAGTAGCGCGGGCAGGAGCGCTACTGATAAGGCGCTACACCTAAAGTTTAGCAGCAGCGCGCCTGGACCCGCGCTGCTGCTAAAATGATCTAGTAGTAGCGCTTCTCCAGAGCAGCGCTGCTGGTAATTAGTAGTAGCGCTCCTCCTTGCCCGCGCTACTACTATTATTTAGTATTTTATTTCTTTTTAATTCCATGTTCTATTTCATACACCTTTACACACTTTTTCATACAACATGAATTTAGAGACTGTTTTTACATCATAATGAGTAGGTGAAACAACCGTGGAATAGTTTCAAGTGGATGGACATCCACTTGAAACTAATCCGCGGTTCTTTCACCCAATGATATAATAAATATCATATCATATCATTAACAACTTATCATCATAATACATCATTGTCATATAACACCTCCTCAAGATCATCGTTTTCATCAATGAGACATCACATAGCAAATTGGTCACTAGTCGTAATCACAAGTACTCCTTGAGGGAGTCCTGGATTAGGGGGTATCCGGATAGCCGGACTACCATCATCAGCCGAACTATCATTGGCCGGACTATCATCATCGACCGGACTCCAAGACTATGAAGATACAAGATTGAAGACTTCGCCCCGTGTCCGGATGGGACTTTCCTTGGCGTGGAAGGCAAGCTTGGCGATACGGATATGTAGATATCCTACCATTGTAACCGACTCTATGTAACCCTAGCCCTCTCCGGTGTCTATATAAACCGGATGGCTCTAGTCCGTAGAACAACAACCCTTACAATCAAACCATAGGCTAGCTTCTAGGGTTTAGCCTCCTTGATCTCGTGGTAGATCCACTCTTGTAAACATCCACAATATCAATATCAATCAAGCAGGATGTAGGGTTTTACCTCCATCAAGAGGGCCCGAACCTGGGTAAAACATCGTGTCCCTTGTCTCCTGTTGCCATCCGCCTAGACGCATAGTTCGGGACCCCCTACCCGAGATCCGCCGGTTTTGACACCGACATTGGTGCTTTCATTGAGAGTTCCTCTGTGTCGTCACCGATAGGCTTGATGGCCTCTTCAATCGACAACGACGCAGTCCTGGGTGAGACTTTTCTCCCCGGACAGATCTTCGTATTCGGCGGCTTCGCACTGCGGGCCAACTCACTTGGCCATCTGGAGCAGATCGAAAGCTACGCCCTGGCCGTCAGGTCAGGTTTGGAAGCCTAAACTTCACGGCCGATATCCGCGGGGACTTGATCTTCGATGGATCTGAGCCACAGCCGAGCGTGCCGCGCTGTCACGATGGGCATGACCTAACTCTGCTGCCGGACAGCACCTTGGAGGCCGCACACGAATCCGCTCCGACCCATAGTTCGGAGCCGATCGCTCGGATCGAGGACGGATGGCTGGACACCGCCTCGGGAGCTGCAACTTCTACGGCGATGGAGCCGAACACTTACCTTGTCCCGCATAAAGCTCATGACTCCGAGGTGCCGGACTCCCTGCCGGACTCCGAACCTCCTGCGCCCCTGCCAGTCGAATCCGATTGGGCGCCGATCATGGAATTCACCGCTGCGGACATCTTTCAGCACTCACCCTTCGGCAATATCTTAAATTCGCTGAAACATCTCTCACTATCCGGAGAGCCCTGGCCGAACTACGGCCAGGATGGTCGGGATACGGACAATGAAGAAATTCAGAGCCCACCCACCACCCACTTCGTAGCCACCGTCGACGATCTAACCGAAGTACTAAACTACGACTCCGAAGACATCAACGGTATGGACGACGATGCCGGAGACAATCAAGAACCAGCGCCTACAGGGCACTGGAAGGCCACCTCGTCACATGACATACATATGGTGGACACCCCAAAGGGAAGCGATAACGAGGAACAACGGGACGCGGCAGAGGATAATTCCGCCGATAAACAACCAAAACGGCGACGTAGACGCCGCCCTAAGTCCCGCCTCGATCAAAGCAGCACTCCTAACGACCCAGCGATAGAGCAGGGCAAACCAGCGGACGACGAACAGGACGAGCCGGATAATCAACCCCTTCACAGAGCAATCAACAGTCCGGACAAAACACCGGAGCATAAGAACCTACACAAAAGACTCGTCGCCACTGCAAGAAGTTTGAAGAAGGAAAAACGGAAGCTCAAAACAGCGGAAGACACGCTCAGAATGAAGTGGAGCAAAGTATTCAAGACTGCAGACAAATATGGCAATGGCCATCAAACAAAGAGCTACCCGAAGCGCAAGTTGCTGCCAGAATTTGACGAGGAAGCCATAGAGCCCTCACAGTCAAAAAATAAAGAGGCCGCCTGGCCGGATAGACGGCCAGATGACAGGCCAAAAGCGACAAGCGGGGCCGCACACAAGCTGACTTATAATCCTGGGAAAACGGACGGCCCACCTAGGTCCATCTACGGGTCAAAAAAGAGGGCCCCAGGAAGTAACACAACACGACAAGTGTTCGAAGACAGTGGCACACCCAAATACAGGGGCGCCGCACACCCGCTATGTTTTACCGATGAGGTGCTGGATCATGAATTTCCAGCAGGGTTCAAACCCATGAACATAGAGGCATACGACGGCACAACAGACCCCGGAGTCTGGATAGAAGATTACATACTACACATACATATGGCTAGAGGAGATGATCTCCACGCCATAAAATACCTACCCCTCAAGCTCAAAGGGCCAGCTCGGCATTGGCTCAAAAGCCTCCCAGAAAACACTGTTGGAAGTTGGGAAGAGCTTGAGGACGCGTTTAGAGCAAATTTTCAAGGGACTTATTTCCGCCCTCCGGATGCAGACGATCTGAGTCATATAACCCAACAGCCCGGAGAGTCAGCGCGCAAATTCTGGAACAGGTTCCTTACCAAAAAGAACCAAATAGTCGACTGTCCGGACGCGGAAGTTTTAGCAGCTTTTATATACAACGTCCGAGACGAATGGCTCGCCAGACACCTCGGCCAAGAGAAGCCAAGAACAATGGCCGCGCTAACAAGCCTCATGACGCGCGTTTGCGCAGGAGAAGACAGCTGGCTAGCAAGATGCAATACCAGCGACCCGAGTACATCCGAGATCAGAGATGGAAACGGAAAGCCACGGCGCGGGAAAGATCAGCGCCGGAATAAAGAAAAAAGCCCAAAGGGCACGGCGGTCAACGTCGGATTCAAAAGCTCGCGGCCAAACAATAAAACACGGCCTCTTAAGGACAACAGAGACGAGCTATCAAATTTAAACAAAATTTTAGATCGGATATGTCAAATCCACAGTACCCCCGGAAGGCCTGCAAACCGTACCAACCGAAATTGTTGGGTTTTTAAACAGTCCGGCAGACTCAACGCCGGACACAAGGGGCTCGATGCGCCAAGCGAGGACGATGACGAACCCCACCAGCAGAGCACTGGAAGTCAAAAGACTTTCCCACAAGAAGTCAAAACAGTAAACTCGCTTCACGTGATAGCACGGAAAACCAACATGGCACTCGCTAAGACAAGTGTCGCACGGTCCACCCCAGTGGAACACCGAGATTGGATGTCAAAACCAATCACTTTCGACCATCTAGATTAGTCCAGAAGTATCCGGAACGCAGGATAGACTGCCCTGATATTGAATCCCATAATAGACGGACTGCAATGCACGCAGGTTTTTGATGGACGGCGGCAGTGACTTAAATCTGCTATATCCGGACACAATCCGCAAGTTGGGATAGACCCTACTATAATTCGGCATAGCCGCACTTCCTTCAAAGGAGTGGCGCCAGGCCCTTATGCCAGGTGCACAGTTTCATTATTACTAGAAGTTGTGTTAGGGTCACCTGACAACTTCTGACGAGAAAAGCTAACCTTTCATGTCGCCCTTTTTAAAAGTAGCTATCAAGCATCAATGGGGCGGGAAGCTTTCGTCCGCTTCAATGCAATACCACATTACGCGTCTCTTACGCTTAAAATGCCCGGTTCACGTGGCATCATTTCATTAAAAGGTCGCATGAGACCCCGGACACGGCTGGACGAGTCCGGAATAAATAAGCTAGGGGCTACCTAGCCGCACACCCCTTCACAAGGGTTTGCACATATAAGCCATAATGAGCTAGCATAGGCTCAGCTTTATTAATCTATATTTCAATTTTTTATGCACTTTCTCGCACGATTTCTTTTCCAACCAAGTTCCTCTCTTTTTATAGATGAACAGCGTGCACACCCGTCCAGGATATGGCACAACGGAGACACAGGCGCAGACGTGCAGTAGGGACCCGTTGCAAGGACTCTTTTCAGACTAAGACCCTACGTAAACCTTTCTTACTGTCTCTTGTTGCTATAATCCCCTGGTTTATCATTATAACCAGAGTGGAGACTGGCGTTTTGCCATCGGCCGCGCCAGAAGAATCTGCCCGTACCTGGACACAAGGGGCTTAGGGCTTTGTTTTGCCCGCTATTATAAAGACCGAACACCTTCGGGAGTGTTCGGCGTCTCGAGTTAGGCCTTATATGCATCAGCTCCGAATCATGTCTTTCGTCAAATGTTGGGTTTGCCCGGCTCCTGTGTTTTGCGGCCTTACGTTCCGTATCATCGGCTAACGTGGCTCCAGGAGAACTACTGCGATTGTGCCCCAGTTCGGCTGGGTGAGCACCTCAGTAGAGAAAGCCGAAAACTGACTGTCATGATACAGCGAGAGACTGGTCAACCACTAGATCGACCATGGGAATGTTTAGGATTCCTCCGCTTTGACGAAGGGCCGTTTCCCGGCCAGGCACATACGCGCCCCAAATTTGGAGAGCGCGGTGCCCCCAGGGGCTATGTCGTAGCCCCACCCTCGAACTCCATGTCTAAGTGAAAGTGATAAAGCATTATAGTCCGGTTGCCTCGTTTGCTACGCTACCACCTCCTTTACAGGACCGAGACGTCGGATTAAGTGTGAAAACGCGCTATTTTTGCGAACACCCCCGCACCTTGTGCGTGGGGGCTGAAGCCGACGACTGCCATCTTTCAGGTTATACACACGTATACATGAACGGCCGCATAGGGGATATTCTATTACTTGAACGCACAAGTATAAAAGGCGCTTACATCATAAATATTGTTTTACATCATAAAAACGTTCATTTGAACGTAACATTTTTTGAGCACTACGACTCTATTACACGAGCACCACGCAGCACTTCGCCAAAATAGTGCTCGGCGGGTAACCGGTTATCATCCGAACTCGGGGTCGCAACAGCGGTGGCATCCATCTCTGTCCAATGTGTCTTCACACGGGCAAGTGCCATCCGCGCACCCTCTATGCAGGCCGACCGCTTCATCGCCTTTATATGCGGCACTGGCCCAAGAAATTGCTGCAATAAGCCAAAGTAACTCTTCGGCCGGGGCCTATCCGGCCGGATATGTGTCACTATATCCGTCATAGCAAGCCCGGACAACCTATTTAGCTCAGCCCACTCGGCCAAACGGTCGGTCAGCGGAAGTGAACGCTCCGGACTATGGAATTGAGACCAAAACAGCTCTTCCATCTTGTGATCCTTCTGGCTTCGAAAATGCACAACGGGATCCGCCGCACTCGCTGCTAAGTCCATATAAGGGTCCTCTGAACCCCACAGTTGGCCCAGCTGAGCATACTTTGGATCCGTAAACCTCCGGCGCAGCAGAAAAGGCTTGCCAGCTACAATATCTCCGGCCTGGCGCAGCTCTTCCTTTATAGCCCGCATTCTAGAGCGGGCATCCTTGGCTTCGGCGGTGGCCTTCCGCAGGTCCTCTTGCCCTGCTAGGCGCTCCTTCCCAAGAGCCTCATTGCGGTCGGTAGCATCTTTTAACTTCGCGGCCATTTCGGCCATCTCTTCCGTGCTCCGGCAGTGTGCGACCCTTTCGGCCGCTAACTCCTCGGCCGCCCTCGAGGCCACCGCATTACTCCTTCTGGCCTGCTCCTTGGCTTGAGCAAGTTCGGCACGAAGGCTCTCCACAGCAGCGGCACTATCTGCATTTCACGCACACCAAGTGACCGCACAGTGACACTTACCTTGCGACTCATCAAGTCGCCTGTTGACCAGCGTGATGTCCGCATCCGCAACAGCGAGTTGCCGCTCTAGTTCAGCAATTCCATCAGTCCGGCTGGCCTCCGGACAACCCGCCACCTACATCGGCACGGTGGAAATTTAAACCTGCGATTTTGATCCTCGGCACGCTATCGATTTCGACAACCTACCGAGTCTCAGGGGCTACTATCTATACAGGGCGCATTCTATATGCAAAACTGTTAAACGGTGTGTCATTTTTACGTACCTCAAACCCCGCCAGCAAACTCCTGGCGGCATTGTGCAACCCGCCTTCGGCGGACGAAATCCTTTCAATCACCATGCTCATCAATGCGTGGTGATCTTCTGAGATAGACGCCTTCTCAAGCAGATCCTTCAGCCGTACACCAGTCGGCGCCGAACTATCCGGCTTTGCCAAACCCGGGGGCTCCCTCCGTGACGACACTTTAGGCTCGTCCGCCCTATCCGACGGCGCCCCAGACGGAGGCGTCTCGCTCTCTATCATCTCCGGACGAAGGTCCCCCGAAGACGAGCTCATTTGCGAAGGACGGAGATCCGAACTACAAGGTAAAAACTTTAGTTATCCTCAGAAGCACAAATAGGGATGTCCCTTATTATAAACCTCCTTTCTTTCTACTTACGGCTCGTTGGAGGGCTGACTCTTTAAGGGAGATTGTGCGCCCGGGGCCTCCCCGGACGCAGGACCCTCTGGCGAAGATTTCTTCCCCCGTTTAGGGGCTTTTGCCCCCGGGCCCTCGGAGGCAGTCCTCTTCTCCCCTTGGAGGGAGGGATTCTCGATCCCCCCTCTTTCAAGAGCCTCCTTAGGCGAGGCAATAGCTTTCCTGCTTTCCCCTTCGTCTTCCTCTGGAGGCGCAACTTCAAGCATCCGGACCAGCACGGAATCCGGCGCGGTCTCGGGGAGGGGGGCCGAACACCATATCAATTTTGCTTCCGCTATCCACTCCTGTGTAGAAGGAAGTTGGTCAGAAGGCGAATCATCGAAAGGCAAACAAACGGTATGTCCGGGCTCGGAACTACTTACTTGTGTATCCGGCGATTGCAGCTTAGGCCAGCATCCTCGGTCAATTCCAGACGCGCCTCTTGCGATCCGAAGAATAATTTGTACATCTCCAGGGGTGTCATACCCATGAAGTGTTGAAGAATCCGTGGGCCCTCCGGATTGAACTCCCATAGCCGGAGAGGGCGGCGTTTGCAGGGCGGGAGACGCCTAATCAGCATACCCTGCATTACCACCACCATATCGACCTCCCTCGTTTGGAGATCTCGAATCCGGCCCTGCAGTAGGGGCACGTCCTTTGACGGCCCCCAGTTGAGCCCTTGGTTGACCCACGACATCAACCGTCGTGGAGGTCCCGGGCGGAATAGGGGCGGCGGCTTTTGTCTGCGGCCCCTCGGAACGGTGATATAGAACCACTCTTGCTGCCACGGGCCGAGCTCCTCTTGGAAGGAGCCCGCGGGCCACGGGGCATCGGCCCTCCTACTTATGGCCGCCCCGTCGCACTCCGCTTGACGCCCCCCGATCATCTTCGGCGCCACATTGAAGGTCTTCAGCCACAGGCCAAAGTGAGGGGTGACGCGGAGCAAGGCTTCGCAGACGATAATAAATGCGGAGATATGGAGGATGGACTCCGGAGCCAAATCGTGGAATTACAACCCATAGTAAAACATGAGCCCTCTCACAAAAGGATCCATCGGAAAGCCTAAACCCCGACGGAGGTGGGATACAAAAATGACATACTCGCCGGGCTCAGGGGTGGGGATGGTCTGCCCTTCGGCAGGCAACCTGTGCGAAATCTCATAAGCCAGGTACTTGGCCTCCCGCAGCCTTAGCACGTCCTCCTCCGTAACGGAGGAGGGCATCCACCGACCCTGGAGGTCGGGACCGGACATCGTTGAAAGTCCGAAGCGCTCGAATCTGGAGCTCTAGGTGCTGGAACTTGGAGCGGGGAGAGGATTCGATGGAGGATTGAAGAAAAGAAATGAGCCTTGGTCCCGTTATAAAGAGGGAGAATACCAAGAGCCGTCTCCGTGACCGTTTGGGACTCGCCTTCGATAGAGGGGGCATGGCGACGGGCGCGGTTGGGTTACCCACGTCCGTATTGATGAGAATCCTGGATTAAGGGGGAACACGATCTCTGCTTCGACAAGACGTGCCAAGGAAACCGCTTCGCTAAAAGCGCTGAGGTGGTAGAGTAAAAAACGATTTAAATAATGGCTTGGTAGTGGCGTGACATCATGCCACACAAAACGTCAGCAGATTGAACTTGTGTATATATTATTCTCTCTACGGTGGAATGTGGAATTTATTTTGCAGAGCCGGACACTATCCTGGTGTTCACAATCTTCTATCATTCGGAGGAGGAACCCGCCTTGCAATGCCAAGCAATATACGCGCCGGACTTATCGTCATTGAAGCCTGGTTTAGGGGCTACTGAGGGAGTCCTGGATTAGGGGGTGTCCGGATAGCCGGACTACCATCATCAGTCGAACTATCATTGGCCGGACTATCATCATCGACCGGACTCCAAGACTATGAAGATACAAGATTGAAGACTTCGCCCCGTGTCCGGATGGGACTTTCCTTGGCGTGGAAGGCAAGCTTGGCGATACGGATATGTAGATCTCCTACCATTGTAACCGACTCTATGTAACCCTAGCCCTCTCCATTGTCTATATAAACCGGATGGCTCTAGTCCGTAGAACAACAACCCTTACAATCAAACCATAGGCTAGCTTCTAGGGTTTAGCCTCCTTGATCTCGTGGTAGATCCACTCTTGTAAACATCCACAATATCAATATCAATCAAGCAGGACGTAGGGTTTTACCTCCATCAAGAGGGCCCGAACCTGGGTAAAACATCGTGTCCCTTGTCTCCTGTTACCATCCGCCTAGACGCACAGTTCGGGACCCCCTACCCGAGATCCGCCGGTTTTGACACGACACTCCTCATCATCAACTCTAACACATTGTATCACATAATAAACATATTGTACCTAATAGGACCTACTACATTCTCTTAGGACCTACTATATTCTCTAAGGTAAAATAGCAAAAAACAAGATAGCCCCTGACTCTCCATTATGGAGAATGGAGATTATCCTGTCTCCAATTCTTGCCTTTCGCTTAATGTTACTTCCAAGAACCTCCTTGCGAATGTCCAAACATTTTTTCCATTCTTTGATTAGCATGTGTTCACCGGTTTTAGAAATCCGATATGCACAGGTGAGATCCGTAGGATGACCTGGCTGTATGTTCAGAACTTCAAGGCGACCATTGTAATACATCAGATGAGGCACACAATCCATCGGGATTTTCTGTTGAAAAACATAGTAATAACTTC
>LR880970.1:798023328-798046056 GCA_904067115.1 Aegilops sharonensis
AGTAGGCAAACATCTAATCAAGTTTCTAGGCAATCCTCTAATGATAAGTTCGGCAGTTCTAAGATTCCTAACCATGTCAATTGACTCATCATGGGTTGGATGCATAGGATCAACATAAGGTGCACAAGGGCTAGCAATGTACTTGTTAAAATGATATTGATTGAAAATAACAAGCATCTCATTTTTCCACTCACGAAAATACTCTCCATCAAGAATAGGCACTCTATGTCTAAGACTCCAATGGTGATTAAACCAAGGCAATGGAGACCAATGCTCTGATACCACTTGTAGGACCTTGAGAAGAGGTGTCTAGAGGGGGGATGATTAGACACTAAGTACCAAAGTTGCAGTTTTTAAGTTTCTTTAAAGTTTGAGTGGAGTTTAGGCACAAGTTTAACATTCACAACATATAGCAAGCAAGCATGCAAGGAGTATATGAGCAGGGAAAAATAAAGCATGCAACTTGCAAGAATGTAAAGGGAAGGGATTGGAGGATTCAAACGCAATTTGGAGACACGGATGTTTTTGGCGTGGTTCTGATAGGTGGTGCTATCGTACATCCACGTTGATGGAGACTTCAACCCACGAAGGGTAACGGTTGCGCGAGTCCACGGAGGGCTCCACCCATGTAGGGTCCACGAAGAAGCAACCTTGTCTATCCCACCATGGCCGTCGCCCATGAAGGACTTGCCTCACTAGCGGTAGATCTTCACGAAGTAGGCGATCTCCTTGCCCTTACAAACTCCTTGGTTCAACTCTACAATCTTGTCGGAGGCTCCCAAGTGACACCTAGCCAATCTAGGAGACACCACTCTCCAAGAAGTAACAAATGGTGCGTTGATGATGAACTCCTTGCTCTTGTGCTTCAAATGATATTCTCCCCAACACTCAACTCTCTCTCATAGGATTTGGATCTGGTAGAAAGTGGGTTTGAGTGGAAAGCAACTTGGGGAAGGCTACAGATCAAGATTCATATGGTAGGAATGGAATATCTTGGCCTCAACACATGAGTAGGTAGTTCTCTCTCAGAAATAGGATGCTGGAAGTGTAGGTTCAGTCTGATGGCTCTCTCCACGAATGAAGAGGAGATGGAGGGGTATATATAGCCTCCACACAAAATCTAACCGTTACACACAATCTACCAAACTCGGTGGGACAAAATCGTTAAACTCGGTCAGACCGATTTAGCAAATAATGTGACCGTTAGGGTTTTCGGTGGGACCGGAATGCAACTCGGTGGGACCGATTCGGTTAGGGTTAGGGCATAACGCAATCTTGGTAAGACCGATTACACAAACTCGGTGGGACCGATTTTGGTAATAAGCTTTCTAGAGAGTTGGTCAGGCAAACTCGGTTTGACCGATTATCAAACTCGGTGGGACCGATTTTGATAATAAGTTAACCAGAGAGTTTGCATTGTAATCTCGGTAGTACCGATTGCTCAAACTCGGTGAGACCGATTTTGATAATGGACATACACAGAGAGATTACAATCCCATCTCGGTGAGACCAAGATCCCTATCGGTGAGACCGATTTGCCTAGGGTTTGTGGCAGTGGCTAAGACATCCAAACTCGGTGGCGCCGGATAGAAAGAATCAGTGGGGCCGAGTTTGACTTTAGGTTTAGGACAAATGTGTGGAAGTGGGAAAGTAGTTGAGGGCATTTGGAGCATATCACTAAGCACTTTGAAGCAAGAGACTCATTAAGCAACACCTCATTCCTCCTTGATAGTATTGGCTTTTCCTATAGACTCAATGTGATCTTGGATCACTAAAATGTAAAATGAAGAGTCTTGAGCTTGAAGCTTGAGCCAATCCTTTGTCCTTAGCATCTTTGAAGGAGTTCCCACATCCTTTAGTCCATGCCACTCCATTGTTGAACTTATCTGAAACATACTAGATAAAAGTGTTAGTCCAACAAGAGTTATGTTGTCATTAATTACCAAAACCACCTAGGGAGCACTTGTGCTTTCACACCGTCTGATCCGTGTGCGCCTCGCGCAGATGCCTACTTGTCGCCCTTCCCGCTGTCCACTCGGGTTTTTCCTTGCCTGACCTCCCTGCCGAATTTGTGGGTCCATGACACGCGCCCACGACCACATTTTTGTGGTCAATTTTCCTGTCCTCTGCATGTGCGTTTCCAACCCACGACCACATTGAGGACGTGAACATGATTTATCCATCTCACACCTCGAAAAAAGGCCAGAAGCGCGCCCTCCGCGAGGTATATGCCATGGAGCCCGATGAGCGGAAGTGCAACCCTTGGTCAGAAATTTCGATCACCTTTGATCGACGTGACTGCCGCACTCGTTCTGGTCCCAATTGTTGGTGGTTTCCACCTCACCAAGGTCCTGACGAACGGTGGCAAGCCTCATCCATGCCGAAACATTGAAGAAGATGTAGTTCGATGAGTCATGCATTGAGCTGACTAGGACCAAGTTCAAAGGTACAGTCCTGGGCATCGAGGCCTGCTACATCTGAAGGGTCACCCTAGACGTGGTGTTCGGTACCCCGGATAACTATCATTTGGAGTCTTTATTCTTCAACATAGTACCCTTCAGAAGCGGCTACCACGCCCTCCTAGGTCAAACGATGTTTGCTCGATTCGGTGTTGTACCACATTATGCTTACCTAAACAAACATAAAGTGCCGACCCTCTCAATAAAGAGTACTTGGTGCCCTTTGCGATTGGCTCGATTTAGTGTTGTCTCCACCTGCGAATTGATTTCACACGCTGCTATGGTTGCACCCCCTACACAACCCATCTATGGATCCGCCACGCCCATCACCTCCCTTCCGCCCCTACCTAACAATCACCTCAGCTCGGGTTCCGGTTTAGGCGTGCCTCGCTTCCACAAGCTTGACTTCCCTAATGATGGTTCAGTCAATCCTCTTGGTTGGCTCCATAGGTGCGATTAGTTTTTCCATGGATAGCGCACGGCCAAAGCTAACAAGGTATGGACTGCAGTGTACCACCTCACCAGTGACGCTCAGTTCTGGTACTTATAGCTCGAGCGTGATTTCGGCTTGCCGACATGGGAGCAGTTCAAGGAAGCTTGCCATGTTCAGTTTGGGTCGTCGCTTTGTGCCAATCCTTTGGGCGAGTTAGCACGTCTGCATTCACTTCCTCGGTTGCTGACTATGCTAGCAGATTTCTAGCACTCATGTGCCGCAAACAATGAGTCATTAACACCGTCCCTGCAACGGTTGCGTACACAGCAGGGCTGCCCGATGGTCTTCGCATTGACATCGAGCTTCAGTGGCCATCTGACCTCCACACCGCCATCTCCTTTGCCAAGGCCTATGAGCAGCGACATTTCCCTCCAACAACGTCACCGCACCTGCCTTCTGGTTCTACGGTGCTCTTGTGCCCCTCCGATCTTCATGCGGTCAACGCAGCTACAAATATCTTCCATGCCAGCCCCACTAGCACATGTTCTGCCATCAACCACTCTAGAGCCAACCCCGCCACGGCAGGTTCAGAGCCTCACTCTAGCTAAGTTAGCAGAACGTCGTTGCCAAGGCCTTTGCTTCAAGTGCGATGAGATTTACGTTTGGGGTCACTGGTGCGGCTCTTCTTCACCGAGGCTGATGACTATGACCAAGATAATTCCACATCGAAAAAAATCCATTTTACTACCCTAAATAAAGTTGGTGGTTCACATTACCCCCTCATCTATTTTTCTGCTACTTTCACCCCTTAAACAAACCCACGCCGGACGAAAGAACCCCTTGGGTGACTTGTCTCCACTTGCTGCTGACGTGGTACTGGTCAACGGTGGTTTTAACCTGTGGGTGGGCCTCCCTTGTCAGGCGTGGCTGAGATTTATGGGTAGGGCCTAGAGAAGGCGAGGCCTGCCTGGCAGGTCTGTTTCCTTCCTCCGCAGCTCGCCTGCGAGACAGAGAGGAGCTCGACACTCGTCCCGGCGGCACGGGCACCCCTAGCGGAGCTACGACCACCGGAGTGACCCCCGCGATGCGGCGCGTCCTCCTATCCGGTTCATGAAGTCTGGGAGCGATAGGGGCCACGGCGGCATCAGCTGATGATGGGCATGGCCTTTAGGTTGCGGGGAGAAGAAGGGAAGTGCGGGAGGGATCCCTAGTGGATAGGGGGGGGGTTCTTTGGTGGGTACACTTGCGGGGGGAGGGGCGGTAATTGGCTCGAATTTGAGCGATGAAAGCCGATGGCTATGTGATCATGACGTAGGAATTCAAGCATGGGAGTTTGAATGCTTATGGATGGGGCTCCTTGGAAGGGAAGGGAGTGGTGTGGGTGCTAGAGGAGCTCGAGCAAGCAGCTATTTATCGTCGGCCGAGGCGAGTGGATGAGGATGGGCGCCACGGACGAAATCCCTAAACCTAGCTTCCATGGGCGACGGCAAAGGTGCGGGAGCTCTCTCTCTCTCACCCGCGCCTGACAAGGGAGGCCCACCTGCAGGTCAAAACAACGGTTGACTAATGCCACGTCGGCTGCAAATCGAGACAAATGATACGTCTCCAACGTATCTATAATTTATGAAGTATTCATGCTATTATATTATAAGTCTTGGATGTTTATGGGCTTTATTATGCACTTTTATATTACTTTTGGGACTAACCTGTTGACCCAGAGCCCAGTGCCAGTTTCTATTTTTTCCCTTGTTTCAGTGTTTCGAAGAAAAGGAATATCATACGGAGTCCAAACGGAATGAAACCTTTGGGAAAGTTATTTTTGGAAAGAAAGCAATCCGGGAGACTTGGAGTGCACGTCAGGGGATCAACGAGGAAAGCATGAGGCAGGGGGGCGCCCACCCCCCCTGGGCGCACCCTCCACCCTCGTGGGGCCCTCGTGGCTCCCCTGACGTATTTCTTCCTCCTATATATACCAATATACCCTAAAACCATCGGGGAACAGAATAGATCAGGAGTTCCGCCGCCGCAAGCCTCTGTAGCCACCAAAAACCAATTGGGACCCTGTTCCGGCACCCTGTCAGAGGGGGGAACCCTCACCGGTGGCCATCTTCATCATCCCGGCGCTCTCCATGACGAGGAGGGAGTAGTTCACCCTCGGGGTTGAGCGTATGTACCAGTAGCTATGAGTTTGATCTCTCTCTCTCT
This sequence comes from Aegilops sharonensis, assembly GCA_904067115.1. NCBI lineage: Eukaryota > Viridiplantae > Streptophyta > Magnoliopsida > Poales > Poaceae > Aegilops > Aegilops sharonensis. Next base: position 798,028,426 of record LR880970.1, read on the forward strand.
CTCTCTCATGTTCTTGAGGTGATACGATCTTGATGTATCGCGAACTTTCCTATTGTAGTTGGATCTTATGATGTTTCTCCCCCTCTACTCTCTTGTAATGGATTGAGTTTTCCCTTTGAAGTTATCTTATCGGATTGAGTCTTTAAGGATTTGAGAACACTCGATGTATGTCTTGCGTGGGATACCCGTGGTGACAATGTGGTATTCTATTGATCCACTTGATGTATGTTTTGGTGATCAACTTGCAGGTTCTGCCCATGAACCTATGCATAGGGGTTGGCACACGTTTTCGTCTTGACTCCCCGGTAGAAACTTTGGGGCACTCTTTGAGGTTCTATGTGTTGGTTGAATAGATGAATCTGAGATTGTGTGATGCATATCGTATAATCATCCCCACGGATACTTGAGGTGACATTGGAGTATCTAGGTGACATTAGGGTTTTGGTTGATGTGTGTCTTAAGGTGTTATTTTACTAAGAACTCTAGGGCTGTTTGTGACACTTATAGGAATAGCTAGACGTGGGCATTCGGTTAACCCGAACCGATCGGTTCGGTTCTTCGGGTTAATAGAAATTTCGGTTTTGCAAAATTGATGACCGATCGGTCTTCCAAAATCCTACTAACAGATAGTTCGGTGGGCCGAGACTTCAGTTCGGTCGTCGGTTTCAAGACCGAAGAAGCCAAACAACTTGCCAATAGAAAAAAAAATCAAGAAATACATGTATGACCGAAGGGAATGGGGAGAGGAGATGCAGCTGCATCCTACTGGAGCATCTCAGCGGACCGATTCAGCTAGCAGACCTGTAACTTGAAGAACAAAATTGCTGGCCGGTGCTCGGGAAGCAGATGTCCCTGTAGGCATGGAGGATGGAGCGCTGGTGGAAACTTCTATTGGAGACGGTCTCTATGGGGAAGAAATACGAGGAAGGAGGAGATGTTGCGGCGCCGGCGCCGGCGCCAGCCAGAGGGATCGATTGGCGGCTGCTTAGACCCGGCGGTGCCCTGGATGTGGATAAGGTGTGGCGGTGGCAGCCCCCTTTTTTGCGTCGAAGTGAGTTTTCTCACGGGAAGCGTTGAGCTAATCCAAGTGAAGGCTTAAACGGAAGCATCCAAGTTTAGTTGATATTGTGGGCTATGGGCCTAATGCATTGAATTGGCCTGTTACTATTCTTTCTCGGTTCCTTACGGTACTTCGGGTAGTCGAGGGTCATTACCAAAACGACCGATGTAATATCGGCTTTACAAAGTTGCTGACCGAATTTAGTACTGATTTTTTTGGTTTAGGTCTATTCGGCTTCGATCCCGGTTCTTTCGGTTCGGTAGTTCAGTCTTCGGTTAAAATGCCCACCCCTAGGAATAGCCCAATGGATTTATCGGAAAGAATAACTTTGAGGTGGTTTCGTACCCTACCATAATCTCTTCGTTTGTTCTCCGCTATTAGTGACTTTGGAGTGACTCTTTGTTGTATGTTGAGGGATAGTTATATGATCCACTTATGTTATTATTGTTGAGAGAACTTGCACTAGTGAAAGTATGAACCCTAGGCCTTGTTTCCTAGCATTGCAATACCGTTTACGCTCACTTTTACCACTTGTTACCTTGCTGTTTTATATTTTCAGATTACAAATACCTATATCTACCATCCATATTGCACTTGTATCACCATCTCTTCGCCGAACTAGTGCACCTATACAATTTACCATTGTATTGGGTGCGTTGGGGACACAAGAGACTCTTTGTTATTTGGTTGCAGGGTTGCTTGAGAGAGACCATCTTCATCCTACGCCTCCCACGGATTAATAAACCTTAGGTCATCCACTTGAGGGAAATTTGCTACTGTCCTACAAACCTCTGCACTTGGAGGCCCAACAACGTCTACAAGAAGAAGGTTGTGTAGTAGACATCAAGCAGTTTCTGGCGCCGTTGCCGGGGAGGTGAGTGCTTGAAGGTATATCTTTAGATCTTGCAATCAAATCTTTTTGTTTCTCGTTTTAGCACTAGTTTATTTTATAACAGAAAACTACAAAAAATGGAATTGAGTTTGCCTCATACGCTTCATCTTTTTAATATCTTTCGTGAGTATGATGGAAAGGAAAATTGTGCCAAAGTGTTAGAAGAAGAATGCTTTAAAATGTTTGGCACTAAATCTTTGAATGATGAGCATGATTTCAATGTTGTTAGTATGAATTCTTTGAATACCCATGATGCTAATGATATGCAAAGCCACAAGCTTGGGGAAGCTATGTTTGATGAAGATGATATTTTTTGTCCCCCAAGCTTTGGTGAGAAAATTTACTATGATGAAAGCATGCCTCCTATCTATGATGATTATTGTGATGACACATATGCTATAAATAATAATGATAACCATGAAACTTGTCATCTTGATCTTAATTTTCAATCACATGATAGTTATTTTGTTGAGTTTGCTCCCACTACTATTGATGAGAATAGATTTGCTTATTTGGAGAGTAATAAAAATTCTATGCTTGTACATCATGAAAAGAATGCTTTAGGTGCTGGTTATATTTTTGAATTCATTCATGATGCTACTGAAAATTATTATGAGGGAGAAACATATGCTTGTAGGAATTGCAATAATATCAAGTTTCCTCTCTATGTGCTTAAAGTTTTGAAGTTATGCTTGTTTTGCCTTCCTATGCTATTTGATTATTGTTACCATAAGTTGTTTTCTCACAAAATTCCTATGTATAGGAAGTGGGTTAGACTTAAATGTGCTAGTCATATTCTTCATGATGCTCTCTTTATGTTTCAATTCTTATCTTTTATGTGAGCATCATTGAAATCATCATGCCTAGCTAGGGGCGTTAAACGATAGCGCTTGTTGGGAGGCAACCCAATTTTATTTTAGTTTCTTTCTTTTTGTTTCTGTTTAGTAATAAATAATCCATATAGCCTCTGGTTAGATGTGGTTTTGTGTTTTAATTAGTGTTTGTGCCAAGTAGAACCTTGGGAAGACTTGGGTGAAGTCTTTATGATCATGCTGTAAAAAACCAGAAACTTTAACGCTCACGAGATTAGCTAAAACTTTTTACTGGAGAGTTCTATTTAGTTGATTCTTTTTGCATATGATTAATAGACAAATACCTCAGGTCTACCAATTTATTTTAGAATTTTTGGAGATCTAGAAGTACACGTTTGATACAGATTACTACAGATTGTTCTGTTTTTGACAGATTCTGTTTTTCGTGTGTTGTTTGCTTATTTTGATGAATCTATGGCTCATAAAATAGTTTATAAACCATAGAGAAGTTGGAATACAGTAGATTTAACACAAATACAAATAAATAATAAGTTCATTACAGTACCTTGAAGTGGTGTTTTGTTTTCTTGTACTAACGGAGCTTACGAGTTTTCTGTTAAGTTTTGTGTTGTGAAGTTTTCAAGTTTCGGGTAAAGATTCGATGGACTATGGAATAAGGAGTGGAAAGAGCCTCAGCTTGGGGATGCCCAAGGCACACCAAGGTAATATGCAAGGACAACCAAGAGCCTAAGCTTGGGGATGCCCCGGATGGCATCCCCTCTTTCGTCTTCGTTCATCGGTAACTTTAGTTGGAGCTATATTTTTATTCACCACATGATATGTGTTTTGCTTGGAGCGTCATTTTCTTTTGTTATTATTTGCTTGATGTTACTTATAATAATGTTTTGCATCTCTATTTTCAATAAAAATGTCAAGGATATCCTTTACCATGCTTATTTTGCAAGTATACATGTTGCTGTTTTAAAACAGAAAGTTTACCGCTGTTGCGAAAATTCCCTAGAAAAGTCAGAATATGATAAAATGTTGAAAACTTTTGCATAATAAGCTCTGATAAATTTACTACAGTGGTAATTTTCTTTCATAATTTTTGGAGCTAGAGAAGTATGGATCTTGCTGCATTCTTTACAGACTGTCTTGTTTTGGCAGATTGCTGTTATGTTTGCATTGTTTGCATATGCTTGCTTGTTTAATGATTCTATTTGAGGATAGGAGTATTAAATATGCAGAGGAATTTAGTATGCAATGTTGAATAATAATTTTAGTTATTTGCTACAGTAGAGTATGATAGGTCTTTTTTCATTGGTTTATACTAACTTATCTCACGAGTTCTTGTTGAGTTTGGTGGGGATGATATTTTCGAGATTTAGGAAACCGTGATATGAGAGGAATTAAGGAGACACAAAAGCTCGAGCTTGGGGATGCCCAAGGCACCCCAAGATAATATTTCAAGAAGTCTCAAGCATCTAAGCTTGGGGATGCCCCGATAGGCATCCCACCTTTCTTCTTCAACAATTATCGGTTAGTATCGGTTGAGCCTAAGTTTTTGCTTCTTCACATGATGAGTGCTATCCTTGAAATGTCGTTTTATTTTGTTTTGCTCGTTGTTTGAATAATATCCCAAGATCTGAAATTCTTAAATGAGAGAGAGTCTTCACATAGCTACATAATTATTCAACTACTCATTGATCTTTACTTATATCTTTTGGAGTAGTTTGTCATTTACTCGTGTGCTTCACTTATATCCTATGAGTAAATGGTTGAATGATTTGAATTTCATAAATCTGAAATTATATATGTTTCATATGCCTTTCCCTTGGGGAGTAATGCCTTCACATATAAGAAGTAGAGGTGGTAAATTTATTGAAGGTTAGCAAACGTTGTATTGGTCACTTGAACAATTCATGAAAGAATATTGAAGGAAGAGAGATTTCACATCTAATACTATCTTGGACATCTTCTATGATTGTGAACCCCATTAATTATTTTCAAACCTGAGCAAATTAGTTGAAGTTGGACAAGGAAGACAACATAATGAGTTATGCTTAGGTATATTTGTATAGAAGTTATATTGTTATGGATCCTCTAACATGTGGTGCTTGCTATTTAGAATCCATTGCTAGCCAAAATATCTGTACTAAGCGGGAATACTGTTTGTGCATCCAAAATCCTTGAACCTAGTTTCTTCCATGAGTGTCCACCATATCTACCTATATGCGGTATTTACCTGCCGTTCCAAGTAAATTTGCATGTGCCAAACTCTAAACCTTCAAATAATAATCTGTTTTGTATGCCCGAATCGCTCATGTAGCGACTAGGGGCTAGCAGTATCTTCCATGCTAGGTGGGTTATTCTCACGATGAGTGGACTCCGCTCATCATTCACGAGAAAATGGCTGGTAACTGGGATGCCCAGTCCTATGATCAAAAGATCAAAAATCAAATAAAAAATGATTGCAAACAAAACACCCCCAGGATTGATGTTAGTTGGAGGCACCCATTATTTCAGGCAAGCCATGGATTGATGATTGTTGGTGGAGGGGGAGTAAAATCTTTACCTTTCTGTTTGGTAACCGCCTACAATGTATGTAGTATGGAATATATTGGGAACTCTTGGTCGTTACGTTGACAATGAAAGCATACCTCTCAAAATTATTTTCATCTCTGTTTTTGCTTCGAGCTCTGGAACCTCTGCAAATCCCTGCTTCCCTCTGCGAAGGGCCTATCTTTTACTTTTATGCAAGAGTCGGTAGTATTCCTTCTCATTCCAACCTACTCTAGTTGGCAAGCATCATGTGATGGAAAGATCTGAGCATATATGGCCATTCAAATATATTTGATCATGAATTATTATTGTTGACAATTATCTATATGATAAATGAGTTGGGAGGCGAAACATTAAGCCCCTATCTTTCTCTGTGTTTGATGGATTCTATTTGTTCTAAAAATATGCTTTGAGTGGTAGCAATCATGGAAGACTAAAAGATAGTTGAGTATGTGAAGTTTGCTGAATCAAAGCTCTGACATAGACTCTTCCTGAAAATAAGATGAATTGTAATTGTTTGATGACTAATAACACGGTTTGTTAGTTTTCAAGAAAGTTTATGATCTATACTTTAACATGTGAATAGTTCGTTACTTGATCATGCAAAGTTCTATGAGTTGAGCTACTTATATAATAATGCTAGAAAAGGTGATTGAAATTATCATTGATCAAACTTATGCACCTGCTAGCATTCACACTTCATAAATTCTTTCTTTTATCATATACCTACTCGAGGACGAGCAGGAATTAAGCTTGGGGATGCTGATACGTCTCCAACATATCTATAATTTATGAAGTATTCATGCTATTATATTATCTGTCTTGGATGTTTATGGGCTTTATTATGCACTTTTATATTACTTGGGACTAACCTATTGACCCAGAGCCCAGTGCCAGTTTCTGTTTTTTCCCTTGTTTAAGTGTTTCGAAGAAAAGGAATATCAAACGGAGTCCAAACGGAATGAAACCTTCGAGAAAGTTATTTTTGGAAAGAAGAAATCTGGGTGACTTGGAGTAAACATCAGGGGATCAATGAGGAAGGCATGAGGCAGGGGGGCGCCCACCCCCCTGGGCGCGCCCTCCACCCTCGTGGCTCCCCTGACGTATTTCTTCCTCCTATATATACCAATATACCCTAAACCATCGGGGAACAGAATAGATCGGGAGTTCCGCCGCCGCAAGCCTCTGTAGCCACCAAAAACCAATCGGGACCCTGTTCCGGCACCCTGCCGGAGGGGTGAACCCTCACTGGTGTCCATCTTCATCATCCCGGCGCTCTCCATGACGAGGAGGGAGTAGGTCACCCTCGGGGCTAAGGGTATGTACCAGTAGCTATGTGTTTGATCTCTCTCCCTCTCTCTCTCTCTCTCTCTCTCTCTCTCTCTCTCGTGTTCTTGAGGTGATACGATCTCTATGTATCGCAAGCTTTGCTATTGTAGTTGGATCTTATGATGTTTCTCCCCCTCTACTCTCTTGTAATGGATTGATTTTTTCCTTTGAAGTTATCTTATCGGATTGAGTCTTTAAGGATTTGAGAACACTTGATGTATGTCTTGTGTGGGATACCCATGGTGACAATGGGGTATTTTATTGATCCACTTGATGTATGTTTTGGTGATCAACTTGCGGGTTCCGCCCATGAACCTATGCATAGGGTTTGGCACACGTTTTCGTCTTGACTCTCCGGTAGAAACTTTGGGGCACTCTTTGAGGTTCTATGTGTTGGTTGAATAGATGAATCTGAGATTGTGTGATGCATATCGTATAATCATACCCACGGATACTTGAGGTGACATTGGAGTATCTAGGTGACATTAGGGTTTTGGTTGATGTGTGTCTTAAGGTGTTATTTTACTACGAACTCTAGGGCTGTTTGTGACACTTATAGGAATAGCCCAATGGATTTATCGGAAAGAATAACTTTGAGGTGGTTTCATACCCTACCATAATCTCTTTGTTTGTTCTCCGCTATTAGTGACTTTGGAGTGACTCTTTGTTGCATGTTGAGGGATAGTTATATGATCCAATTATGTTATTATTGTTGAGAGAACTTGCACTAGTGAAAGTATGGACCCTAGGCCTTGTTTCCTAGCATTGCAATACCGTTTACGCTCAATTTTACCACTTATTACCTTGTTGTTTTATATTTTCAGATTACAAATACCTATATCTACCATCCATATTGCACTTGTATCACCATCTCTTTGCCGAACTAGTGCACCTATACAATTTACCATTGTATTGGGTGTGTTGGGGACACAAGAGACCCTTTGTTATTTGGTTGCAGGGTTGCTTGAGAGAGACCATCTTCATCCTACGCCTCCCACAGATTGATAAACCTTAGGTCATCTACTTGAGGAAAATTTTCTACTGTCCTACAAACCTCTGCACTTGGAGGCCCAACAACGTCTACAAGAAGAAGGTTGTGTAGTAGACATCAACAAACCACCCAGTTTTTTTGTCCGGTATTTGTTTAGGATGTTAAAAGAGCAGAAAAATAGATGAGGGGGTAATGTGAACCACAAACTTTATTCAGGGTAGTAAAATGGACTTTTTTCTTCCACATCTGGTAGCACCCATCGTCCCCTCGGGGGCACGTGACAACCTACAGCTTGTGGACAAGCTATTTTTCAAGGAAGGGTGAGATGTTATACGGACCAACCCATCAAACATGGAGACTTATCCTTTAATTAGAGTCCTAGTTGATTAAGCATCTTTGTTAGGAAAGAGTCCAGTCAGTTTAGAGATTGTATTTTTCTTTGAATAGATTTCCAACTTGTTGGCCAAGTCCTGCTTATTATATAAAGGGGCCGACCCCTCTCAATAAAGCAGAGAAGAATATTGTCGTTTACTTTTATCTACTTTTCAGTAATTAGGGTTAGGTCAATAACAGTTATTCCCAACATCAAAAGACCATGTATATGTACCTACACATCCCAAGCTAGTGAAAACCATTGACTTGTAGCAAATCACATTAGAGAAGAAGCCAGAAAAGGCCAAGTAGGTTTTAGAACTACGAAAACAGCTTTCAATATAACCAATGAAGAAAGATACATAGGCATATACAAGTCTGAATCAACAGCTTCTTGGTTTTGCTTCATCTTATCTCTACTGAACCTGATAACACCATTGTTAGGGCCTAGGGGAAGGCATTGGGAAGTAATAAGTAGATGATGGGTTGCTAGAGTGACAGAAGCTTAAACCCTAGTTTATGTGTTGCTTCATAAGGGGCTGATTTGGATCCATATGTTTAATGTTATGGTTAGGTTTACCTTAATTCTTTTTTCGTAGTTGCGGATGCTTGCGAGAGTGGTTAATCATGATGCAGTATGCTGCAGCTTCCCACATGAGCAGTATCATATGTACATTTGATCAATTCAAAAGTAATTTGAGATAGTTGTCGAAGATAATTTCAGTTAACAAGTGCAAAAGATCTCCCGACTACTTTGCTAAATGCTCATTGTCCTACCTTATAAAAATGAGAATTTTGTTCATGCTCTCAGCAAAATAAATAAATACAGTAACAAAACAAATCATTTTTGTTGTCACTGGTCACTAATAATGCCAAAAGAAGTTATGAGCAACTGTAGCAAAGAGCAGTGTTTCTGATATATCATATTATCTTCTTGATGTTTTCAATTGATAGTGCGCAGAAAAATGGAGTGAGAAAGTAGGAATATGTTCTCAATTTTATCTCAAGTCCAACCACTCACACCACTCAAACAAAAAATATTTCAGGACTTCTAATCTACCAGCAAGTTTTAGCTTGCTAACAGATGAGTACCATTTTAGGCATTTTGGTTTGCATTTGATGAGTACCATTTTAGGCATTTTGGTTTGCATTTGATGAGTACCATTAGACTGAAAGTAATGTACATGCTACTTATTTTGCAGTGTGCACCATGCATGCATATGGTGCAAATCCAAATTAAGTTTTTTTTGGCAAGGGATTAATATTATTTTCATGTGCACTAAAGTATCTGATTGTTCATCCTTGTGATGAATTAATTGCATAACCTGGGCCTACAACATCAGAAACTCATGTAATTCTGCTGATAACATCAGGAAATGGTATTTGTATTTGATCTGCTATTTCTCTCATTCCTTGCTTGTTGGGTCACAGGGTCAGTTGCTTGGCCATTTCCAACCACGACATTAGACTATATGTGTTGGAACTAAGAGCATCTCCAGCCGCGCCCCCAACAGGCCCCCCAGGCGACTTTTTCGGCGCCGGCGCCAAAAAAACGGCCCAGTCGCGCCCCCAGGACAACGAAAAGCGCCGATTCGGCCCTTTTTCCGCCCGGCGGCTGCAGTCCGAACCCGGCGCGCTAGGGGTGCTTGGGGGCTCCGGCGCAAGGGAAAAGCGCAGCTGGCCCACGCTGTCAGGTGAAAAGTTAAGATTTTCTTCCCCGACCGCCTCCCACCCCCTGCGCTCTCGGTCGCAACTAGGTATATCCCGGCGTCGCCCCGCCGCCCTTCACCGGTAGATAGCCATTCCCCGCCAGAAAAATAGCATAGGTTCGCCGCGACAGCCCCTCCGACACCAGCTGGGCGTTTCCGGCCGCTGTTTCCGGCCGCGGAGGGGCAGTTTAGTGGCGGGTGTCGTGGTTCTAAGTCTGACAGTAGAATAGGGGTAGGTATGGAGAGGCAAGGTACTAGCTATGGAGTAGTTGGTACGCACGAGTTTACGAGTTCAGGCCCTTCTCGGAGGAAGTAACAGCCCTACGTCTCGAAGCCCGGAGGCGGTCGACTGGATTATATGCGTATGAATTACAGGGGTGCGAACCCTTCTACCTGTGGAGGGGGGTGGCTTATATAGAGTGCGCCAGGACCCCAGCCAGCCCACGTAGCGGAGGGTTTAAGGTACGTTAAGGCTGGGCGTTACTGGTAACGCCTTACATAAAGTGTCATCATGACCATAAAGACTATTTAACTACAGACCGTTTGGACACCGAGTGGCTCTTGGACTCCAGGTGGTCGAGTGGGTCTTCATAGTCGAGTGTCTTTGAATCTGTCGAGTGGAAACCTACCAGGTCGACTAGTAGGCAGTTTATTCTAAGGATGCCTTTGGGGAGGGTATCTTGGATAGGTCCATGACCCTACCCTAGGTATATGAATTCATCATTAGCCCCCGAATGGATCGAGGTTTGAGTGAGGAAGGAGTTGACAATCTTTCTGACCTGCTTTTCGCGCTGCGAGTGTGCTTTATTCTGGATCAATGACCTTTTAGTGACGGTGTCAACTTTTCTTTCAGTCGCCTTGATCCATTCTCTACATCTGTCGAGTGAACTTTATGAACTTGGAGATTTCCGAGCGATGGATCGGAGGTAATCTGCCGTCTGACAAGTTGCTCTGCTGTTAGCGGATTTAGTGGGATCCGAATCTCGGGAAGCGCACGAAGCGGAGAAGGCCGCGGCACTCGGATGGGATAAGGCAAGGACGCCTCGATCTCCGTGCCAGCTTTTTCGCAACGTATCGCGTGCGCGATTGTCGCGGGATTTGACAGGATTGCCCGGGCCTACCAGTCAGCCACTCGGAAGCGACTTCATATAAGGCGCCGGGCGGGGGTATTTTGAACAGTGCGCCCTCATTTTCCCCTCCTCCGTCCTCAAATTCATCCGCCACGCCCGAAACCTGCTCAGCGCTGCTGCCCCACTCCTGCCCCGCCGGTGACAATGGTGAAGGAGAAGACGGCGGCCCTGGAGCGGGCGAAGAAGGCGACGACGAAGGCGAAGGGGAGAGCACCCAGTCGGGGCGGATCCTCGTCGCGGTCCAGCCTGCCGCAAGGTTGGGTCCAGGGAGATTGGATCCGCTCGACCATCACCCAGAAAGACCTCAACGACCTGGCCAACGAGGGATTGATCCCCCACGGGTCAACAAGGCTTCCGGGGACAGAGTGGCAGCCGCAGCCTCAAGAGGGTGAGTGCGTCCTTTTAGCCACCCATGTGGATCGCGGATTTTCACTTCCGCCGAATCTTTTCTTTCGGGGTTTTGTGAACTTCTTTGGAGCACAACTCCATCACTTTACACCCAACTCCATTGCCTATCTTGCCGCTTTCGTGTCTTTGTGTGAGAACTTCCTGGGTTGTCGACCACACTGGGGTCTCTTCAAACAGATATTCACTTGTCGCTCCCAGACGGTGAAAAAGGCTAGTCCGAATGATGAAAGAACCCAAGTAATCCAGATGTGTGGGGGTCTTGGGGTCCAGATGAGGGGTAAAAGTGCCTTTCCAGCCATGATTCTTCCCGATTCAGTCAGAGGGTGGTAGTCGACCTGGTTCTACTGCCAAGACCAGTCGACGCCAGGGCAGTCGACTGGACTCCCTCCTTTCTCCATGGATCGAGTGAACAAGCCGTCCTCTCTGAAGGTGCTCCCGCAGGAGAAGGCCCAGGTTAAGTTGTTGATGGAGCGTGTAGTTCAGCTCATTCGCGATGGAGTGACCGGCATGGATCTTCTGGAGGTTTTCCTTCGACGGTGCATTCAGCCGCTCCAATACCGAGGTCATCTGATGTGGATGTACTCTGGTACTAAGGACACCACCCGGGTCCACCCAGAGGAGGTCGACGACGCCACATTGGAGAGGTGGATGACTGCCATCACAGGGAACAAAGATAACCCTCGCGGGGCTAGGAGGATCCCACCACTCGACCAATCTTACGAACCAGACCAGGTGAGGGAGTCCCGGACTAGGGGGTGTCCGGATAGCCGGACTATCGTCACGGCCGGACTCCAAGACTATGAAGATACAAGATTGAAGACTTCGTCCCGTGTCCAGATGGGACTTTCCTTGGCGTGGAAGGCAAGCTTGGCGATACGGATATGTAGATCTCCTACCCTTGTAACCGACTCTGTGTAACCCTAACCTATCCGGTGTCTATATAAACCGGAGGGTTTTAGTCCGTAGGACGAACAACAATCATACCATACGCTAGCTTCTAGGGTTTAGCCTCCTTGATCTCGTGGTAGATCTACTCTTGTACTACCCATATCATCAATATTAATCAAGCAGGAGTAGGGTATTACCTCCATCGAGAGCGCCCGAACCTGGGTAAAAACATCGTGTCCCTTGTCTCCTGTTACCATCCGCCTAGACGCACAGTTCGGGACCCCCTACCCGTGATCCGCCGGTTTTGACACCGACACCAGGTATGACCACTTATCTCCGACTGTGATCCTGTTGCATTTGCTCTGTTCCGCTGCGAATCGATCGACTGACTTTGTTTTGATGTCTCCTAGGTCACGACTGAGATGTACTCGATGCCCAACGGGGCGCAAGAACCAGTCGAAGAAGAAGAAGGAAGCGGAGGCGAAAGCCAGGAGGAATGGGAGTCTAAGGAAAACGACAGCTCTGATGAAGAGGAGGAGGAGGAGGAGGAAGAGGAGGGAGACGTGGATCCACCCCACTCGGAAAGGCGATCCAAGCTGACGCATGATTCGGTGGTCGAGCGAGGTAAGGATGTCGTGCCCATCGGACAGTCGACGAAGCGCACTCGGACGACTTCTCCAGTGCCAACTGAGAAACCGCCAAAGCGACCCCGAGCAACGTCATCGAAGCCGGCGAAGGCCTTGCCCAAGATGAGGATGGTCATTCCCACCATTTCCGGGTAATCAGCAGACCTTGTGTTTTCCTGTCTACCATGAGTGCACTTTTTGGTCGACTCGTTTTGACTGATCAATTGACTTCTGAAATCTGCAGTGCTGCCACCTCCGAGACCTCAGCTAAGCACGAGGATCAGGAAATGGAAGATGCCGCCACCTCCAATCTTGGTATGATCTCTGCAGTTTTGCTTTACGGTCGACTGGATTTCTGTTTTTACCTTTGAATCTTACTTGTAGTTCCACCTCATGTCATTGATCTCCCTGATGACGACGATGAAACACCGCTGAGGAAGAGGAAGGAAAAAAAGGTGCCTGCTGGCAAGGCTACTCCAGTTGTATCACTGCCTGAGACGGTAGTTCACGAGGGAGGCGACACCACTCGGACTTCTGTGTCTTTTGTTGTGCCACTGACGAGTGTCCGCCCTTCGTCGTCGACTGCTGACCCACCATCCCTTTTTGCCACACACCACGTCCCGGAAGACCAAGTGAGTGCTGCCAAGGAGGCCATACGCAGGCAGGGATCATGATGGAGCAAGTGAAGGTGGTCCGAGAGGCCAGCCAGGCGGCTTATGATGCAAGCTCGGCTCTTCAGAGCAATGTCCAAGTAAGTTGCTTGTTCTGTTAGGATATGCTACCTGAAATTTCTTCTTGGCACGCTGAGTGCACCCACTGGGTGTAGTCCCCGAGACTATGGTGGACTGCGGGCAGTCGACTATAGTCTTTATACTTTGAACTTCTTCACTCGGTCTGGTCCGGCCATGTCGAATGGATCTTTGGAATCGGTGGGGGCACGCTGAGTGCACCCACTGGCTGTAGTCCCCGAGACTATGGTGGACTGCGGGCAGTCGACCATAGTCTAAGAATTTTTTTTTACACAGCTGACTGCTGACAGTTAGCTATGTTTTTAGGATCATAACCTTTTTGCCTCTTTCGGTCGACTGGTCGAACCGAATTGGTAAAACCAGTGGGGGCACCCTGAGTGCACCCACTGGGTGTAGTCCCCGAGACTACTGTCGAATGTTTTGATTCGACTATAGTCTTAGAAATGCTAAGATTTTTCTTTTGTCACCTGAAAGTGACCTGTCTTTGATGTTTTGTCGATTGACTCTTCGCAGAAATCTTGCGAGCTCGTGGCCCGCTATACCGAATTGGAGAACAAGCAGATCCAGCTCAACCTTGACTTGAAGCTTGCTCAGGAGAACTTGCAGAAGGCGAGAGACGAAGCAAAAGGTATGGCTGGTGAGAACTTGACGACTGTCTTTGTCTTTCTACCCATTCTCAACTCTGGACTTATTGTTATTTTGCAGAAAAACTGGAGGAGGCTCTGAAGAAGAAATATCACGACCTTGCAGAGGCACAGAAGGCGGCTTTGGAGAAAACAAAGCTCGCGGAAGAGAAACTGGCCTCAGTCGGAAAACTCGAAGAGGAGAATACCAAACTGAAGACTGCTCTCGGCGCGGCCAACAAGGAGGCTAGCCGACTGAAGAACGACAAAGTTGCCCTGACTGACAAGGTTGGCGAACTGGCGGGGAGGAGGAACGATCTGGAGGTCTATCTGGGAGGGCTCGCCAAGAAGCTATTCCTCATGCTTGAAGGTAATTCCTCTTATCCGACTGACTTGTCATCATCGACTCACCATAGAACCATTAGCTTGAACTTGAGTCGTATTTGCAGAATTCTGTCAGAATTTCAAAGAGGAGACCAGTAGAGTGGAGACAAACCTAGACCCCATCAACTCTCCCGTGAAGGATGAAGCCGCTATGAACGTGCTCCGACTGGAGTCTCGCATTGCTGGTGTGGTGGACTATCTCGCTCTACTGAAAGTTGCGGTGTCACGGATCGACTCAACCCTCTGGCCGGACCAGACGCTTCAGAATGACCTTGAGTCCTTAATGACTCGAATGAATGAGGTTCCAAGTCGAGTGCAAGAATGGAAAAAGTCTTCTGCCAGCTGTGGTGCTGATGTTGCTCTGTCTCTGGTTCGTGTCCACTGCAAGGAAGCGCGGGAGGACAAGCTGGCGGCCCTCAGAGTTGCCGACACCAAGAAGTATGATTTACAATCTTTCATGGAAACTTTCATCGTCGCTGCCACTCGGATCGCCGATGGGATCGATCTTGACCAGTTTGTGGCTCCTTCCAGTCCTCCACCTGACGAGTAAAAAACTTTTATGCTCTATATTAAATTTGCCTCGGAATGTCGAGTGATTTTTGTAACCGATAAACTTCAGCGGGCTTGAGGCCTGGGTACTTCTGCATCCTTAGGATGCTATCCGAACTTTACTTATCGTCAAAATATGCTTTTGTTTGCCTTCGAGTGAACTTTGCTCTTCACTCGGATTATGCTTCAATGTTTGAGATGCAACTCTGAGGTGGATCCAGTCGACCTACACTTTGTGGTTCTTGCAGGTGCAAGAGAAGGAAGCAGTCGACGTGTACCTCGTCGTCCTTGCGGATCGGGATGGAGCGCACGTTGTACTTGTGGCGCAGCTCCGAAGGATAAGGCAACAGTCGACATGCACCTCGTCGTCCTTGCGGATCAGTATGTTCTCAAACTTAGGCGAGTCCCGGACTGCAGCTAAGCCCCCGAGCGGGAGGTTTGCTCTCCACTCGGTAGGATTTTCAAACTTAGGCGAGTACTGGACTGCAGCTAAGCCCCCGAGTGGGAGGTTTGCTCTCCACTCGGTAGGATTTTTCAAACTTAGGCGAGCACTGGACTGCAGCTAAGCCCCCGAGTGGGAGGTTTTCTCTCCACTCGGTAGGATTTTTCAAACTTAGGAAAGTACTAGACTGCAGCTAAGCCTCCGAGTGGGAGGTTTGCTCTCCACTCGGTAGGAATTTTCAAACTTAGGTTTGCTTTCATTGAGAGTTCCTCTGTGCCGTCACCGATAGGCCCGATGGCTCCTTCGATCATCAACAATGATGCGGTCCAGGGTGAGGCTTTTCTCCCCGGACAGATCTTCGTATTCGGCGGCTTCGCACTGCGGGCCAATTCACTTGGCCATCTGGAGCAGATCGAAAGCTACGCCCCTGGCCGTCAGGTCAGATTTGGAAGCTTGAATTATGCGGCCGACATCCGCGGAGACTTGATATTTGACGGATTCGAGCCACAGCCAAGCGCGTTGCACTGTCTTGATGGGCATGATCTAACTCTGCCGCCGAACAGTGTCCTGGAGGCCGCACTAGTGTCCGTGTTGGGGAACGTTGCAGAAAATTAAAAATTTTCCTACGGTTTCACCAAGATCTATCTATGAGTTCATCTAAGCAACGAGTCAAGAGAGAGAGTTTGCATCTACATACCACTTGTAGATCGAGTACGGAAGCGTTCGAAGGAGTGGTGATGATGGAGTCGTTATCAACGTGATTCCGATCACCGATGACCAAGTGCTGAACGGACAGCACCTCCGCGTTCAACACACGTACGGTATGGGCAATGTCCCCTCCGTCTTGATCCAGCAAGGAGGAAGGAGAGGTTGAGGAAGATGGCTCCAACAGCAGCACGACGGCGTGATGATGGTGGAGTCACAGTTCTCCGGCAGGGCTTCGCCAAGCGCACGCGGAGGAGGAGAGGTGTTGGGGAGGGGAGGGACTGCGCCTTCAATTGTGTGTGCAGCCCTCCCCTCACCCCTCTATTTATAGGGGAAGGGAGGAGGGGGCCGGCCCCCTCTAGATGCATCTAGAGGGGGGGGGGCGGCGGCCAAGGGGAGGGGGGCTTGCCCCCCAAGCAAGGGGGCGCCCCCCTTAGGGTTCCCCCTCAACCCTAGGCGCATGGGCCAAGGGGAGGGGTGCGCCCAGCCCACTAGGGGCTGGCTGCCTCCCACGCAGCCCAAAGTGGCCCCCGAAAGGGGTGGGCCCTCCCGGTGGTCCTCCGGAACCTTTCCGGTGGACCCTCCATAATTCCGATATGACCCGAAACTTTTCCGGTGTCCGTTTGACAACTTCCCATATATAAATCTTTACCTCCGGACCCTTCCGGAACTCCTCGTGACGTCCGGGATCTCATCCGGGACTCCGAACAACATTCGGTAATCACATACTTGTCTTCCTAATAACCCTAGCGTCACCGAACCTTAAGTGTGCAGACCCTACGGGTTCGGGAGACATGTAGACATGACCGAGACGCTCTCCGGTCAATAACCAACAGCGGGATCTGGATACCCATGTTGGTTCCCACACGCTCCTCGATGTTGTCATCGGATGAACCACGATGTCGAGGGTTCAAGCAACCCCGTATGCTATTCCCTTTGTCAGACGGTATGTTACTTGCCCGAGACTCGATCGTCGGTATCCCAATACCTCGTTTAGTCTCGTTACCGGCAAGTCACTTTACTGGTACCGTAATGCATGATCCCGTGACCAGACACTTGATCACTTTGAGCTCATTATGATGATGCATTACCGAGTGGGCCCAGTGATACCTCTCCGTCATACGGAGTGACAAATCCCTGTCTCGATCCGTGTCAACCCAACAGACACTTTCGGAGATACCTGTAATGCACCTTTATAGTCACCCAGTTACGTTGTGACGTTTGGTACACCCAAAGCATTCCTACGGTATCCGGGAGTTACACGATCTCACGGTCTAAGGAAGAGATACTTGACATTGGAAAAGCTCTAGCAAAATGAACTACACGATCTTTGTGCTATGCTTAGGATTGGGTCTTGTCCATCACGTCATTCTCCTAATGACGTGATCCCGTTGTCAATG
>LR880970.1:798071528-798098864 GCA_904067115.1 Aegilops sharonensis
TTTTTTGTATGAAGAAAAAACGGTTTTCAAAACTGCTCTTAAACCACTTACATTTTGCCAAAAATTTAACTTGGATCATGATACTGGTGTCCATAGCTTTCCAATGGTATATCGCAAGCCCCACTTGGGCAATGTTGGCGGAAGTTCAACCTAGCACTGGGAGAAGTTCAGGGCGAACAACTCAGGGAGTAAAATTGCAAAAAACGCAATTTCATCACGACCCGAGAGCAAAAATCTGCCAACGAGCGAGATTGCTATTTAAAACTGGTATTTAGTTGTTAAGAAAACATTTCTAGATTACACTAACACCATATAGAACACGACTAACCAGAATAATTCACGGGGGAAGCCACGGTTGCGAAGATAGCCCGAAGGTCGGGTTCGTACAGAGGGAAGTTCAGGTGCGTTAGTCAGGCAGTTTAGGTTGTGATCAGAATATTATTCTGATCCCGTGATCAGAATAGTGCTTATGTATATATATAAACACTATTCTGATCACGGGATCAGGATAATATATATATACACAAGCACTATTCTGATCACGGGATCAGAATAATATTCTTATTATTCTGATCACAACCTGAGCTGACTGAGTAACGCGCCTGAACTTCCCTCTGTACGAACCCGACCTTCGGGCTATCTTCGCAACTGTGGCTTTCCCCGCGAATTATTCTGGTTAGTCGTGTTCTATATGATGTTAGTGTAATCTAGAAACGTTTTTTAGCAACTAAATACCGGGTTCAAATAGTTATCTTGCTCGTTGGCGGATTTTGCTCTCGAGTCGTGATGAAATTACGTTTTTTGCAATTTTACTGCCTGAGTTGTTCGACCTGAACTTCCCCTAGTGCTACGTTGATCTTCCGCCAACATTGCCCAAATGGGGCTTGTGATATACCATTGGAAAGCTATGGACACCAGTATCATGACCCAACATAATTTTTTGTCAAAATGTAAGCGGTTTAAGAGCAGTTTTGAAAACCGTTTTTTCTTCACACAAAAAACGTGAATAGTATTTTTTATCGTATTTCTAAACCGTTTATCAGAATGAGGCATATAATATGGCATTGGAAAGCTGCTGCAAAACCGCTCCTTCCACATATTGAAAGTTTTCTCTAATTCCCGATGGTTAAAGAGTAACTTATAAAAACATAAAATTTCACAAACCGAACAACCGAGTTTGTATTTTCGATGCCATTTCTAAACGGCTAATTCAACTGAGGCATATGATATGGCGTTGGAAAGCTTATGAAAATGCGCTACATTTTCATGTTGAAAGTTGTTTCTAATTTTGAACGGTTTAAGAGTAATTTAGAAAACGGTACAAGTCCTACCGAGTTCGTATTTTTGAGCTAATTTTTTAACCGTGCATCCGATTGTAGCAAATGATATGGCATTGGAAAGCTTGAGGAAATGCGAAACTTTTTGGTATATATTGTTTCTCCCAATTATTTACTGTTTTAAGTCAATTTTGAAAATGGCTAAAAAGGTATTTTCACCGTAATTTTTACAAACTTTATCGGAATGGGGCAAATAATATACTATTGAAAAGCTACGGAAAATGCGAAACTTTTTCATGTTGATGGTTTTCTCTGATTCCTAACCATTTTCACGTAGTTTCGTAAATGGAGAGATCATTCATTCTGTCTTTATCGCGAAACAGATTCTTCGAAAATTCACCGCGTGAAGAACCTAAACTTCTCGGCGTTTGTACTTGAACTTCACTCTGTTTTTCACGTGCTTTATTTGCTCGCATCTCTTCATCCACTGCTCGTAGCTCTCCATTCACTCACCGAAATTGAGCAAATGATATATCGATCGAAAGCTGATGTAAACACGCAACTTTCCTGTGTTGATCATTTTTCCATACTCGCGATGGGTTTAAAAGTTTTTAATCTGAAATTCATTTAGTGTAGTAGTTGAACTTCCAGCTGTTTTCACGTTAAACTTCACTCTGTTTTTGACGTGCTGTTTTTTGCCCGTAACTCCCAAACTGCTTACCGGAATTGAGCAAATGATATAACGACGGAAAGCTGTTGAAAACACACAACTTTTTCGTGTTGATCATTTTTCCATATTCGTGACGGTTCAAAATATTTTTTTGAATGCGTAAAAATGTGCTTTTAACGTTATAAATAAAACTTCTAAACCATTGATCGGAATGTATCATATAATATACCGTTGGAAAGCTTATGAATAGGAGCAACTTTTTCATGTAGAGAGACAATATAAATTCATTGTCGTTTGAGAGCAGTTTTAAAAATGGCAAAAAGAATGTCGTTTTTGCATGTTTTTTACATGTAATTGAAGGTCGGACGTCTCGCACTAGAGATCTTGACATTCACTCGGAGGAGCACGTGAACTTCTTGCCACAAACCTTTTAATCTTTTAGTTTTCTATACTTATATTTCTTATCTGAAATGTGTTTTGTGTAGTAGTTGAACTTCCCACTGTTTTCACCTTGAACTTCTGTCACGTATTTTTAAGAAACTTTATAGAACCATTTTTCGTTCAAATGTTCGAACTGCTCTCTCTTAAAGAATTGAACTTCTTGGCTTTTACTCTTTTAGGCACAGGATAATTTAATTTGAACTTCTTTGTTTTTGCTCTGCCGAGCACAAATTTGAGTTATTTCTGATTCAATCGTACACTAATCATGCACGCAAACATGTACAATCAAGATCAGGGACTCACGGGAAGATATCACAACACAAATCTAAAACATAAATAAGTCATACAAGCATCATAATACAAGCCAGGAGCCTCGAGGGCTCGAATACAAGTGCTCGATCATAGACGAGTCAGCGGAAGCAACAATATCTGAGTACAGATATAAGTTAAACAGGTTGCCATAAGATGGCTAGCACAAACTTGGATACAGATCGAAAGAGGCGCAGGCCTCCTGCCTGGGATCCTCCTAAACTACTCCTGGTCGTCGTCAGCGGCATGCACGTAGTAGTAGGCACCTCCAGTGTAGTAGGAGTCGTCGTCGAAGGTGGCGTCTGGCTCCTGGGCTCCATCGTCTGGTCGCAGCAATCAGGTAAAGAAAGGGGGGAAAGGGGGAACAAGGCAACCGTGAGTACTCATCCAAAGTACTCGCAATCAAGGAGCTACACTACATATGCATGGGTATATGTGTAAAGGGCCATATCGGTGGACTGAACTGGAGAATGCCAGAATAAGAGGGGGATAGCTAATCCTGTCGAAGACTACGCTTCTGGCAGCCTCCGTCTTGCAGCATGTAGAAGAGAGTAGACTGAAGTCCTCCAAGTAGCATCGCATAGCATAAACCTACCCGGCGATCCCCTCCTCGTTGCCCTGTTAGAGAGCGATCACCGGGTTATATCTGGCACTTGGAAGGGTGTGTTTTATTAAGTATCCAGTTCTAGTTGTCATAAGGTCAAGGTACAACTCCAAGTCGTCCTGTTACCGAAGATCATGGCTATTCGAATAGATAAACTTCCCTGCAGGGGTGCACCACATAACCCAACACGCTTGATCCCATTTGACCGGACACACTTTTCTGGGTCATGCCCGGCCGCGGAAGATCAACACGTCGCAGCCCCACCTAGGCCAACAGAGAGTTCAGCACGCCGGTCTAAACCTAAGCGCACAGGGGTCTGGGCCCATCACCCTTAGCACACCTGCACGTTGCGAACGCGCCGGAAGCAGACCTAGCCTAACAGGCGTTCCAGTCCAATCCGGCGCGCGCCGCTCAGTCGCTGACGTCACGAAGGCTTCGGCTGATACCACGACGTCGAGTGCACATAACTGTTCCCGCGTAGCTGGTTAGTGTGTATAGACCAAATGGCCAGACTCAGATCAAATACCAAGATCTCGTTAAGGGTGTTAAGTATCCACGAACGCCGACCAAGGCCAGGCCCACCTCTTTCCTAGGTGGTCTCAACCTGTCCTGTCGCTCCGCCACAAAGTAACAGTCGGGGGCCGTCGGGAACCCATGCCCACCTCTACCGGGATGGAGCCACCTGTCCTTTCAGCCCCCTCATCAGAATCACTTGCCGGTACTCAACGAGCTGACCCGACTTTAGTCACCACATGTGTCATATATATAAAGTATATAGTATATACCCGTGATCACGTCCCTAGTGATCACGGCCCAGTAGTATAGCATGGCAGACAGACAAGAGTATAGGGCCACTGATGGAACACTAGCATCCTATTCTAAGCAATAGGATAGCAGGTAAGGGTAACTCTGAAATAGGCAAAAAACAACAAATCTGGGTTGGGCCCGGTTAATAGGTTAGTCCTAAAAATAATATAAAAGTGTATAATAAAGCCCATCAATGTCCAAAACAGAATATAATATAGCATGGAACAATAAAAAATTATAGATACGTTGGAGACGTATCATGATTAGCTAGCTAGGTCTATTTTTGCCACTAATGTATCCATCTCTCATGTTTGTATATTAATTGCCATGTTGTAATATTTGCAGAAACTATGGATCAAAGAGACTTAGAACAAGAAAAGTTGTTGGGGGACATAATCCGCGACGGACGTGATGTCTTGTCGTTTCTCAACGACACCAATGGTATGGAAGGAGAGGATGACGGCTCCGGTGATCAAACAATGGAGGAGGAAGGACATGATCATGACGGCTCCGGCGACCTAATGCCGGAGGAAGAAGGAGACCATGATGACGGCTCCGGTGACCGAACGGAGGAGGAAGCTATTGCAAAGTCCGGCGAGGTATATATATTAATTAAGCCTTTGCTGACTAATTGATGCATTAATTGTTTTGGTATGTACATATATTAACACTTCTTTCTTCTTTTATAGCCCTCCGGATCAAGCCAAACTTCCGTAATGAGACGAGGCACGAAGAAAAGTTTGTGCCAGGATGAAAGGTTCACGATCGCAGAACTCGCAGACGATGGCCTACTGATTGGAACCAAGCGGACTAAGGACACATTTGTTGCTCACTGCGGGGCTATTGTTAGGGACAACATCCCGATCAGCATCTAGAAATGGAATAAGCCTAAGGACGACCCTGAAGTTTCTTATGTCATCGATAGACAAAAAGATGATCTTTGGACCTCGCTGAAGGCAAATTTCACCCTACCGCCAGAGGAAGATCCAAATAAGCCAGTTATAGAGCCAAAGGTCATGGAGTGTGCTCTTAAGAAGATGACAAATCTATTCAGGAGGTGGAAGAAAGAGTTGAACACGACGTTTTTTGACAAAGGGAAGACTCCAGAATTCATCAGCCGGTTTGAGAGGATAAGAGATCACTGGCCCGCATTTGTGGCCTACAAGACATCGAGAAGGGTAAGAAAATGTCAAAGACAAACAAGAAAAATGCTGCAAAGAAGCAGTATCACCATCACACGGGGTCAGGTGGCTACCTCAAAGCCCGGCTGTTGTGGGACAAAGCTAAGCAAGACCTGCTTGCCAAAGGGGTCCAACCAGCGACATTGAACTGGCCAGACCGTTCAAGGACTTGGTTCTTCGGGGTTGGGGGAACTTTGGACCCTGAAATAGGGGAGTGCCGTTGGACGGACGAGCAACTTGCAATACCCGTCAAGAAGCTTCAGGATTATATCATCGCAGCGCTGCAAGGGACGTTCATTCCCGACAGAGAGAAGGACGAGCTGACTGAGGCCCTCGGGAATCCTGAGCACCCTGGACGAACACGAGGCACACCAGGCTCCATTCCGTGGCTGGTTGGGTTTCCCAGCGCAGGTGGTTACAGATGCCGGGAGAGAAAGAGGAAAGCGGAGCTGAGCGAAATGCAGAAGCTCAATGCAAGACTAGCAAAGCTTGCAGCTGCTGGCCAACCATCTCAGCGGCATGAAGCTACCCCGCCATCTCAGCAGAGAAGCAGCGTGGCTTCCACGGAGCTCGTTCAGCCTGATTTCATGGCTCCTTGCTACCCATGGACACTATCACAGAGGCTCAACATTGCCAGGTTATGACGAAATGGCAGAACCTCACTTTGAAGGCGGTTGTCGGCTCTGTTGCACCTCCTTAACCCGACGGAAATTATGGAGGGACTTGAGGAGCTCGAGCTTGACCACCCTACAGGTGAAGGGAAGAATCAGCTGCTCTATGCTTTGAGGAGTACATGTCTATGGAGGAAGGAGTACATCAAGCTTCCAAACTGGACGCCTCCTCCTCCTCCTCCGGCGAGTCAGGGCACTCCACCTGCTCCTCCTCATCCGACGAGTGATCAGGGCACTCCGCCTCCTTCTCTGGCTCCTCCGGCGCGTGAGGGAACTCCGCCTCCTCCTTCGCCTCCTCCGGCACGTCGGAGCAGTCCGCCTCCTCCTCCGCCTCATCAGCAATGGCGGAAGACAGCCGCCGCTGCTTCGGCTCCTTCGGCGCATCGGAGCACTCCGCCTCCTTCTCCGCCTCGTCAGCAACAACGGAAGAGAGACGCCGCTGCTCCGGAGGCTGCAGTACAAGCAGAGGCAGGAGGCAATTCAGATACGGTCCATCTCTCAAGCCTCTGGAAAAGTTACCATATGAGAGGACCGAGAAGGAAAACGAGGAGATCTGTGCTGCCGAAGTGAGGGACTTTTTTGCAAAGAAACCTCCACCTCCGAAGGAGATGATAGATCGGTGAAACTGAAGCGCACCATCGATGCCCTGAAGTGACCACCACCGCCTCCCGCGCAATCCAACTATGAGAACCTCATTGAAAGGACATATAAGGAAGCGTAGCGGTCGGGAAGTACTTGCAGTGATGCAAGGTTAGCAGAACGAAGAAGTGGGGAAAAAAATCCCCAGCTCGGCGAATAGGCGAACCAATCGTGCCCCCGCTCAAGGTGTCTAGCGATATCGTCGCTAATCATCCGGGGATGGTGCCCGGTACCAATCCTGCTGATTACCTGAGCGATGATGTAGAGTTTGAAACAATGGAGGTGGATGAATTCAGATACCAGTACGGGCAACCTCTCATCAAACCTGATCATCCTCCTCTAACAACGATGATACGAAGATTGCATAAATGGTACATGAAAACCTGCAGCGAGTCTGGGAAGGATACTTTGACGCTGAGAATTAAAGAGGAGCACAACCTAGTTGGAACTGATCTGTTGTCTGTTGAATTTGATGAGTTATTCCAGTTATACAATCAAAAGGCCCTCGACAAAACACTCCTGACTTGCTACTGTCTGTAAGTACTACTTCTGTAATTAAGTCTCTATATATAGCTCAGCTCTTTCATTGCATGTATATATAATTATCCTCACTATATTATGCAAATTGAAGATCGTCGAATGCAGAAAAGCACAAATCTATGACATTGGGTTCATTAACCCAAATATCATACATGAATGAATGGTTAAAAACAGAGTCACAGATACCGAGGGCAACTTGCTACAATTGTTGCTTAAAAATCAAAACAAAGATAAAATACTCTTTCTTTACAACTTCAAGTGAGTGCTACTGTCTTGTGCATATTCAGTTTCCCTTATTACTCGAGGTTATAGTAATGTAATTGATGAGTTATGCATGCATGCACAGCTTCCACTTTATTATGCTAGAGATTAAGCTTGACCGGGGAGTAGTAACCGTCTTAGACTCGAGACGAAAAGATCCCCAGGACTATGCGGACATGACTGAAATGCTTCATAAGTAAGTTCAATCGATCATTATCGCACCATATCGGCAACTTTGTTCATTTCCTGATATCAAGTAATTATTTTCTTTGTCTGGCAGGGTTTGGAAAGAGTTCACCGCAATTGTTCCCGGACTGCCGAGGAGCTGCGATTTACACACCTGGAAGTAAGTACTACTACCTAGTTCCGCGCATCTCCCATTGATTCTAGTTTCATCAATAGAATTTTATCATGCTTGATTATCAGTTTGATTGAACTCTATTTCTCGTAAAGTGCTTGTGGCAGGAAGCCGGGAATGATTTTTGTGGATACTACGTTTGAGAGTTCATCTACAACATGACGGACTCTAAGCGGGGCTACTCTAATAAACAATATGAAGTGCGTAAGCAACAATATTCACAATTTTATTTTATTACCATCATTTGTGTTGAGTTTCATTCATATATATGTATTGACCCCCTTCTTAAAATTAGATCTGGCAGATGCGGGATGAACTCCTACCATATGATCGCATACGAGCAATTCAAGAGGAATTGGCGGGATTATTTCTTGACCACGTCATACATAAAAGCCAGAGAATACCATGTGAAAATTTAGATAGACATGAGATGTTAGGGATTGTAAGAGATCTTATATTGTATATATGTAGCTAGTAGCGTCGGATAGATTTACAAAAACGGGTTGTTCGACCAATCTCTCAGAGAAAGAGAGGTCACTCCTCTCTGTATATGTTCATGACGATCTTGTGTAATTAATGGTTTCTTCATTTGCTTACTAGCTAGCGTGTCGAGTTCTCTCTATATGTATAGTAGCTAGCATCGACCAAGCACGGAGAAAGAGAGGACATTTCTCTCTCTTAGCTAGCTAACACAATATGAAACCGCTAAATTAACCCTCCAAAACCCCCAAAACCCCCTCCCCCCTTTAAAAAACATAAACAAAAACCCCAGATCCTGCCAGATGCTGACGCGTGTATGCTTTTTGGTCCCGGTTGGTGTTACCAACCGGGAGTAAAGGTCCTCCTGCCTGGGTGCCCCGCAGCGACCACGTGTAGCCCCTCCTGTCCCGATTCGTAATTAAATCGGGAATAAAGGTTTTGGGCTTTAGTCCCGGTTCCAGAACCGGAGCTAAAGGGCCTCTGGAACGGGGCTAATGGGCTGTTTTCTACTAGTGAAAATAGAAAACCATCAAAAAACCAGTTATAAACCAAATGGCGCGACAAAGCACATGCCTTCCCAGCTTCTCCCAGAATCGCCACTTGATTTTTTTTAATAATTTCTAGCTAATTAGACCTTAACTAGCTAGGAATTGTAAAAAAAGATGGAGTGACAATTTTGAAAGTAGCTGGGGAGGGGTCAATTCTGGGAGAATTGTCCAAAAGAACGGGCCTTGATGATCCTTGAACAAAATCCCTAGTTACCTTAAAAAAAAAAAGACGAGCAGCAGCCCGCCACCGCGCAGCCGTTAGCCGCACGCGTCGTCGTCCCGCGCCGCCGCGCCAGCACGCCCCGAGCGGAGAGGATCCAGGACCCCGCCGCCACCCACGCCGGCCACCCGCGGCGGGTCGCTAGCGTTTGCCCCCGGTTGCCCGCGGGGACGACGCGGGGAGGAGGGGAAGGGGGATCACCCTCTGACTTTCCTCATCCGGTTCCGCCGCCGCTGCGGCCACAACGGCGAGTCTTCCAAACTCCGGTGAGCGTAGAAATGGCCCGCCGCCTTCTTCTTCTCCGTCGTAGCCACAGCTATTCCACCTCCGCCGCCGACATGGTCGTCTCCTCCATCCGCCTCCTCTCCGCCACGAACCCCACCAAATCAGCCCCAACCCCCACTCCCCCTCACCCCGTTAGCCCCAATCCCGATCCGGTAGCAGCTCCTCCCCCTCCTCCTCCCGCCACCACCATCCTCCTGTCCCCGGCGGACCGCCTCCGCGGGGTCTTCCTCCAGAAGCCCCCCGGCCGCGCCGCCCTCCACCGAGCCCTCTCCTCCACGGGCCTCGACGCCCTCTCCCCGGAGGTTCTCTCCGATGTGGTCAGCCGCGGCAACCTCAGCGGCTCCGCCACCGTCGACCTCCTGGACTGGGCCATCTCCAGCGCCAAGCTCGCCCCTTCCGTACAGACCTGCAACATCGTCATCAGGGCTCTGGGCAGGAAGAAGTTCTTCAGCTCCGTCGAGCCTGCCCTGGAGGTAATGCGGAAAAATGGCATCTTTCCGGACCTAACCACGCTGCAGATCATCATGGATACTCTGGTTGCCGCCAGGCAGGTCAACAAGGCTGTCCAACTGCTCGAGAGCGACCAATTTGGGTTAGGAATTGGGCATACTTACCACAGAAATGAGGCCTTCTCTGCTCTCATCGAATGCCTCTGCCGGAGGTCACATGTCGGCGTTGCCAGCTCGCTCGTACAGGTTGCCCGTGGAGGGCCTTTTGGTCTTGATAAACAAGTGTACAATGACGTGCTTGGCGGTTGGGCGAGGTTTGGGAGGGTTGATAAGCTGCAGCATTTCTGGGCAATGATGCAGGAGGATGGGCTGGTGCCAGATGATGTTTCACATTGCCATCTCATCGAGGCATTGGGGAGGGCAGGGCAGGCCGAGGAGGCACTCAGGGTGTTTGAGAAAATGGTGCAAGAGGGATTTGGTCCAACTACGATGGCCTACAACGCACTTGTTTTCAATTTTATCTCACTGGGGGATTTGGACAGGTCCATCAAGTACTACAAGGATATGGTGGACAATAATTGTCCTCCAAACAGTGACACATACTGCAAGATGATTAGAGCCCATCTGAAAGCACGCAGGGTGGCTGATGCACTTCAAATGTTTGATGACATGCTGGCTCAAGGAGTTCTGCCAGATACAGGCGTAATTACATCATTCATCGAGCCACTTTGCACGTTTGGGCCCCCTCACGCTGCTCTGATGATCTACCAAAAGAGTAGGAAGGCTGGTTGTACGATATCCCTGAAAGCATACAAGCTTCTGCTTGAAAGGCTTGCCAGGTTTGGGAAAAGCGGGACAGTGTTGAACATTTGGGAGGAGATGCAAGAGAGCGGGTATCCATCCGATAAAGAAATTTACGAGTTTATTGTAAATGGGCTTTGCAATGTGGGTAAGGTTGATGCTGCTGTTTCTGTGGTGGAGGAATCACTTAGGAAAGGCTTCTGTCTAGGGAGAGTTGTTTATAGCAAACTGAATGACAGGCTGCTGGAGATGGACAAAGTGGAGACTGCATACAATTTGTCAAAGAAAATCAAACATGGGCGCACACTTGCTAATTCACGCAACTATTGTCGTGCTAATGGTTGGCACTTGTGAACATACTTGGTTGTAACACAACTATTTGGTATGCTGGTCAGTTCCGTATGGGTTTAAAAGTACCCTCATTTGCATTCTGCAAAAAAATTGGCAAGATAAAACTCAAGTTTGGCTGGTGAAAGGTATAAGAGTATGTACTTATTCTTGACTGCCCATGTTTATGACATGTTTGGCTATTTCATGCATACCATGTTATGGGGTTATTCTGACTAAATCTTGCCTGATGAGTAGTGGATTAAGTAGCAGAAAGCTACATCAAACAATGAGACAAAGTAATCAAATCGGTAGAATAGAATGGATAGACATGTACTCTTTTCTTATGTACTTCTGCTGCTCTGAAGAACTACGAACAGCAGATGGAATCTGAAGTTTCAGAACTTGGGTTCCTCGGGGAAATGCAGAGAAACTATATTAAAAAGAAAACGTTGGGTCTCAAGTATCAGAACTTGGGTCCCTTTGGAAGTCGCGGAGAAAGTAGCCTGATGTATCCTTGAATAACTGGACTTCCAAGTTACAGAAGAACAGTAATACTTGAAAGTTGAACCGGCAGGCCAACCTTTAACTGAACTTGTTATATACGGCAAATGGGCACGTTGTACCTGGAATGGAACATCACATCTACAAAATTCTATGTGATGCCAGTTATCCTGTTGCTGACTGCTTTATTCAATTGCTGTGGGTTTTATTTGTGGTTTGTATTCATTCATAATTTTGTTTATTAGTTGCAAATTGTTGTTCTCATTATATATATGGCTTTGGTGTTACTCTTTGTTCTGCACGGCTTAAAATTTTCAGTTTATTTTTGTAGGTTCTGTAACTACCTATGCCATTATCTTCACACGATGTAGGTTGTTGATGTTTCATGAAGATGCAATCATGGATTCAGGAGATAATTGCCCAGAACAGTTGCTATCACGTATGAGGACTGATATATCACGTGAGGTCAAAGAAGAGAACTGGTTGAACAATTACACAAGAAGAAAATGAAAAGACAGAGCACCTTATTATAGAAATGATGAAATCCGTGGGGCTTGCAACCACGGAATGAAATCCCATACGACAAATCTCCTCTGGCTTGTCAGGTGCTATTTTCGAGCAAGGTATCAGCAGATACTGTGTTTGAACATGATTGCTAGCAAAGAATAGACAGGATGAAATGTACAGTTCAGTCATTGTTTCTTCCATGATTGCTAGCCTCAGGTATATGAACTGAATACTAGCAGTTATTCCTCTTAGTTTTATGCATTTTTGTTAGTTAAAATCTGAGTTTTGCAGCTAGGACAAGTGTTAAATAAGCTATGGTCAACCTGTATAATGTAGTTGACCGTGTCTGTTATCTTCTGATGATATTTGACAGCTTATGGATAGAAATGCATATTTCAGTTTTTATAGCTATTAACACTTGCAAGTTACTGCACTGCTAGCTAAATTCTGGTTAGTAAGTCTGTGTCCGCCTCCTGCTGAAATTTGGTTGTGATTGAGACAGGTTTTTTTTTCTGAAGTTCCTGCACTGCAACTGTATTGCTTATTTGATTTGCCTATCCATTTTTTTTTTCTGAAGTTGAGCTGGTAAGTTTCAGATGTTCAATGATGCGGTAGGAAAAAATTGGATGAAGAAAGATGTGTGTGGCTGTCTGAGAGAAGTATTTGCACAAACAAATTATAATTAATGTGTTGATGAAATTTTGGGTTTTCAAATTGGAACCAAAAACCAACCCGTACCTTTAGACTCTTTTGGAATTTCCAGAACATTTTTTTGTTTGTTCCCTTTCACTGTTTGGGGACTTTTGACTTCAGAATGAACCTTTCCCCTTTTCTGTGGATGTATGTGTGCTGCTTAATTCCTGTATGTATGCATGTTTGTCCTATCAAGATTCTCTGTTTCTTTCTGTAAACTAGTGGTTTTAGTTCGATCTGAATCTTGGTTATTTATATATATTTGACAATTTGACATGTTTCACTTTCTGATCTACAAAGGTCCACAACTTGTCGCCTGGGATCATCAGATATTTGGATCCATCCATCAGATTTTCCTCCATGGATATGCAGTTAGTTTCTGCATTTCCAGATTGTGAGACAGAAAGGAGACATGTGCATAACTGCAAATCTGGAAACTAATGGAGACAGAAACTAACCAAATATGGATCTACTAATGGTGGATATGCAGTTATGCACATGTCTCCTTTTTATTGCAGTATAGATTGTGAGACAGAAACATCAACGTTTATGTTGTTTCCTTGCCTTCTTTCATGTTTTCATGTGCTACTTATTTCTTGCTGCTTGTGAAAGAGATTGCAGAGCAAACAAGTTTTTTTTTTTGAGGGATGCAGAACAAACAAGTTGTTTATTTCCCTGAAGGACCTTTCAACTATGGTGTATATTTATATCTGAAAGTTGAGGTTCCTTTCCAATTTATACACAGGAGGAAGGCACATTACGAAGATTCGGTTCCTTTCAGTTCTTCTACTCGTCCCAGTTTTGTTAGGGTGCTACTGATTTGAGGCGAGAGCTAAAGACGAGTCGACGATACACAAACTTGAAGTTTCGATGAAATAATCTCTGCGCTGTTTTGAGAGATATTGTTGTCCTCGAGATATTTATTGCTGGCCAGTTTATTTGGACTAAGCTATCATGTTACTTGGTGCATTTTGATCATTTTTTGTTTCAGCGACATGTGAGGAAATTTTGCCGAAAATAATCTCCATATACTGTCAAAGCAATGCCCGGTGAACTACTCCCTCCGTCCGGGAAAAGTTGTCACCGTGGCATTTTTGCAGAAAACCCCTCCCCAAACTCCCTACACAACCCGCACTCCTCGTCTTCTCCAATCGACACACCCCGCCGCTCCGACACGGGCGCATCGACGCCGGAGCTCCCCTGCTCAGCTTCGCCGTGTTGCTCCCCTGCTCTCCCGCGCGTCCTCGTCCGCCGCCGGGGATGCCTACGCCACCGCTCCCTCCCGCCTCGCGCAGCTCCCCTGCCTCCCAAATCTCCCCTCTTTCACCCCCAAAGTCGTTTCTTCTTCCTCCTGCTGCGTCTCCTGCTTGCGCGCGGCCGCGACACCTCCTCCTTGTTGCCCCCGACGTCGGAGGAGGCAGGGCAAGCAGCAGTGTCTCGCGCTGCGCTTGCGCCACCTCGGGTGCGCGTGGGCCTACGCGCCGGTCGCCGCCTTGGCCGTGCGTCAGTCCACAAAGGAGGAGGAAGGGGGTTCCGTTCGCCGCCAAGGCGTACTGGGTATGCTCCTCGAGTCCCCGCTCTTCAGGCCCCTCCTCACCTCATCAAGAAGCAGAACAACATGACGCAGGTCCTCTCCTCCCTTATTAGCTTTCATTTTGTTTGAAATTATTTTGGCCAGTAACTCCGTGGTTTGCTTCTGTTGATTCTGGTCTTGTTATGTTGGGGGCGAACACATGCTGCAGCGCACGGTGATCAAGTTCTTTCATTCAGTCATGTCCTTTCATTCAGTCAAATTCAGTCAAGTTCTACTAATCCCGCCGCAGGGTAAGACAGTGTGTGTCCCTTTGAAATTGTCACTTGAATTTTGTATAGTTCGGATAGATGTTCCAGTTCTTTCATTCAGTCAAGTTGTACTGAAACTTTCCGCAAAAACAAAAAAAATAAAATTCTGCTGAAACTGAGAAAAGGCACAGAAACATGAATGTGCTGCCATGTGCCTGAATGTGCCTGAATGTGCTGATAATTCTTTCTCAAATTAGCCTGAATGTGCTACGCTGACCTTTGATGATAGTGTATTCTTCTAAATTATGCATGAATCTGTAGCACACCATGACACTACTATTATTGGATCATCTCCATTTTTATTTTCTCCTTTAGATCATCTCCATTTTTATTTTCACTTTTCAGTTTTACATGTAGATTTTGACCCCAAAAAACACATGGTCTTTTTAACACTTTTCAGTTTGCATTATCCTGGATATAGTACATGGATCTCTGAATAATTTAAATATTCTGAATAATTCAATAATTGACAGAGGCATAACAATTGAAATGTAGCTTCAAATGTAAAAAATTAGTGTCCTGGATACAGAACATGGATCAGTTTTCAGTTTGCGTAACACTTTTCAGTTTGCATTATCCTTCTCTGAATAATTCAAATGTCCTGGATACAGATCATGGATAACACTGTATATTTAGTGTAGAATCTTTTTAGTAACTTTGAATTTTGGCGACTACTTCTGCTGTTTAGTAACTTTTCTGAATTTTGGCCACTACTACAGTAAGTTCAAGTGAGTAACTATAGTAACTTCAAGTGAGTAACTCCATTTTCTGAATTTTTTTACATAAAACTAACCATGATATTTGTTCCTCTGTTCTGGTAATAATTATAATCTGATTGCTGAACCCTTAATCATTCTCATAATGTTTACATGATGCACAATTATACTGCCGTCAAAACTACTCCATACACACACTGTCGAAACTGACAAGATGGTGGTGGAGGTGGGAATAAATGTTCAGTATTGGTGCATTTTCTGTGCTTACAAAATTCAGATTGAATTTCACTACCAAAAGAAAAGAAGTGGAGATTAAATGTTGCTTTCCACTCACTTCACCTGTGTGTAACTCTTTTGGTGCATTTTCTGCAGAACCTATGTGTAGCTGCAGCATACAGGCCAGTTCATCAACTGCTCGAAGAAGAAAAGAAGGTGGCATTTCCTTGCCTTTAGCATACAGGCCAGTTCACTTAATGTCCTCTGGTGCTATATTTCTGAGAACATCCAAGTTTTTACTCTAGCATTCACAAGTCTATTGAAGCGTGCATGTCTTTGTCAATCTTGCTGTCTACTCCAAGTAGATGGTGTATAGCCTGGCCAAGGATATTAGTACTTGGTGCATTCTAAGTTTATAACCACTCTAGATTTACAAGTGTTTACTGAAGATGACAAGTGTTTATTCAGTTCTAAATTTGAAGTAACTAGTAGACGAACAATATTCATCTTTTTCTGTATATGAAGAAGAAGAATAAACCTAGCTAATTCAAATAATTCCAATTTTAGGGACATGTTTTTATCAACTCTTAGTTAAGGGATTGTGGCAGTTTTCAGTTTTCAGTTTTGTGCTGCTTGAATTGTTTCTACAGGAATATTTAGGCAAGAGTCATGGCCATGCTTAGCTCTCTGTAAAATGAATGACTGAAATTGGACAATTGGAAACTTTAGGTATGTTTGCAATTGGACAAATGGTGTATAAATCCAAATAAAGCAAATAAATTCAAATGATTCAAATAAATCTAAATAAACTATGGCTTAATGCTAGGAGCCTGAGAATTTGTCCAAGATAATGAAACTCATGTACAAGGTCGGAGAATATGATCCACCTCCCAGTGGTGTCATTCATGCTATATCTCCTCGTCTTTATCAGAGTACCATGGAGCAACTGTAAGTCCTTAAACTATGGCTTAATGCTAGGAATGATATCCTCTGATTAATTTAGGTTTTGTTTTTGTAATTCTTAACTTGAATTTAGTTGAATAATTATGTTCTGTGGGAAAAAAGGATGTGCCCATCAAATAGGAATGCCGTTTTTCGGTAGCACTGGATCTATAAATAAGGCCTTGTAGATAAAAAGCCCAAGTACAGTCTTACTTGCAAGCATTCTTTTATCTTTTTCTACACAACTAGGATGCTTGCTAGTTTATGTTTTCAACTGTATTTATTGCATGTGCATTTATGTGGAATTCCAAAGCTCAAAATTTGATTTTACTAAGCGTTGATCTGTCGTTAGCATTTTCTGTTCTTTTGAATTTATTGGTGTATATAATTCTGGTCAGCGCCGCTGCTGGAGCAGTAGACGTTTTGCACAATAAGGTGCCGCAAGTCATCAAAGCACAGACAGAGGGACCCCATGAGGGCTGCTCTGCCCAGAGGTGGGCCGGACAGGTCTCAAGGAAGTTCATCCAGCTGCTGGACCAAGTACAGTCTTATCATAAACGAAAGTAAGTTTCACAACACAAATTCTCAGGCTCCTTATCATAAATCAGAGGATACCATTCCTAGCATTAAGCCATAGTTTAAGGACTTACAGCAGCTAAGTTGATTTCAGTTTGTAAAACAGAGAAAATTAGATGTTTGAACTGGGATTGTCTGATTGTACAGGCATTTTGTAACACCTACTCCATCTAGCATCTACTAACTCTGCAGTCTGATTGTACAGGCATTTTGTTCGGAACTGAATTAAGTATGCAGTCATGAAGTGGTGATTATTTGAAGCAATAAAGTATGATGGCATTTTGTACTTCAGTTTATTTATACACATTCTCAAATCATGCCATCTCTATACATATTTTTTGTGCTTCAGTTTATTTATACACATTCTCAAATCATTGCTTGCAGCAGTAGAGTTTCTCAAATTTATGTTTAGCATTTGATCCCCGCATCTTTGAAATTTATTTGTGATCATTTGTCAGATTTTGCCTCAAATAATCCAAATTTAGATCGACTTTAGTATTACTACAACTTCTCTGAAATCAACTGACCTCTCATCTGTCATTTTCATTTTACTTATGCTATGTTTCATCTATCCGGTAATACCAAATCTTGCAATCTTGTCATTGGCTTGAATGAGCAGTATCGAAATCAAACAGTTTGCATCATTACCGACATCTGAGTTTAGTGTCAGGTACTGCATCATCACAGTTTGCATCATTACACACTATTCCTGATCCACTGCACAATTTCACAGGAGGAGTAATTGAACAAACTATTCCTGTTCCACTGCTCAATTTCACATCAATGATACACTTTGAGAGTAATTTCACATCAATTTTGCAGAGGCAGCAGAGGAGGCGGGAGGAAAACATGGAGTGGTACCAGCAGAGGTAGGAGAGGAGGCGGGAGGAAAACATGGAGTGGTACCAGCAGAGGTAAGAGAGGAGGCGGGAAGCAGAGGCAGCAGCGGAGGTGGGAGGCGGCACTCGTCCTGGGAGCTAGGCAGGTGGGAGGCGGTGCTGGGCCCGACGATGGATGCGCTGGTCACCTCCGCGGTCGGCGGTGGAGCAGCGGCGGCCTGGAACTTGCCCAACTCCCGCACCGGAGTGGGTGGCCGCTGCGTGCGCGAGCAAGGGGCCGGGGACGCGAGCAGCACAACAAGGAGGAGCCGCGGCCCGTCAAGGGGTCGCCGCCCGTCAGCCGTGGAGCAGGTAAGCAGGGGCGGCGCAAATTGGCAGCCGCGGTGCAGTTGGGCGGCGGCGCAGGTGGGCCTTCGTCGCCGGCTAAGCCCTACGGCTGCTGGGGCGGGCGGTGCCCGCTGGCGACGGTGGCTGGGGCGTGCGTTGCAGCTGCGACGGGAGGTGGAAGAAGCAGACTGGGTTGATTAGCACCAGTTTTAAAAGGATAAGGGGCTTTTTGCAAAATTACATTTGAACTAAGCTGATGACAACTTTTCTTGGACGGAGGGAGTATTTTTTATGGTGAAATTTTATTTTTATCAAATTATGTAAACTATGGTTGGCACATGTCAGACAATTTATTTTGATCAAGCTATTCTGTGATGCCTTTTGTGCAAAGGAAAATGTGGGGGAATGTTGCCAGAAAGTTGTGGACTCGATGGATATGTCCAGCAAGTTGTTTGTGGTTGTATGTGTATACTGTGGAGTCGGTACCTTCTGTATGTTCTTGTTGTTCATGCAGAGCAGGTTCCCAAACAACAATATGCAGGCAAGTTATGTTGCAAAATCATGACATCATTTGAGTTAAACAGAAAACTAAGTTACGTCCTGAATCCTCTGCAGCATAATCCAAGCTGCCAGCAAAAAAATGTCCTCTGCAGCAATTTTTTCGCTGCTTAAACCCTGAGAAGAAGCTGTTGTTACATTGACCTTTTAAAGAGCTCAGCAAAGTTAGGGATTGATGCTTACATGATATATGTATAGGTAATAATTAGGGATGCAGAGCGGCGTCCCGCGAAGTCCCGCAAAAGCACCAGCTAGTACAAATTACTCAAATGCGCTCTAATCCAGCTAAACCAGATTTTTCTCGTTTTGAGCTGGAAGCGGGGCGGATCGGGCGCCGCCTTGCATCCCTAGGTAATATTTACAGGCATGTGTGCGCAAATATTTTGTTGACGCAAAAGGTAGCACATCATAACTGTAACTATGAAAACAGCAAATAATCTTCAGACGGGCGAATAAGTTCAGGGTTTGTGCCTCCAAAAGTCATGAGGGCAGCTAAATCACAACCTATGACAAATACATTTTCTGCAACTCTCATTAGAAGGTCGATAATCATGCCATCGCATATAAATGTGCGGACCAATAGCATAGTCACAACTGAAAACGCAAGATCATGAAAGCTTGTCAGTTCATCACAAAGAGGCTGTAAATAGTTAACTTGATTTACGCCTTGCAAACCATCCACTGCTACAAAGCGCGTACTGCAATTTTTGGCAATAGGTGTGTCCGTACGCCTTGCCTTAATTACTCAACCTCCCTTTATTTGCTTTATTGCTTATTAAACCTTGTGTTTAGGACCAAGCATGTAGATAGAATTGCCCCTACAGAAATGTAAATAAAGTTGTAAATGACTGACGAAGGTTGACGTAGCAATAGAATCTCCTCTTCTTTTTCGAGGGAAAGCAATCATGGTAGCTCTATTGATTCTCAAATATAGTTTCATTACATCTTCTACTACGATGAGAAACAATAAAGTCCGGGTGATCTCCAGTCGAGATACAAGTCTGGGACCCCTCGACATTGGCAGCTAACAATCTACAACAAAAACTGTAGCTATATATGAAGATCACTTCCATGCAGTCTGAATTGATGATCAGCGGCGCTAACTCTCGACGTTGGCGGGCATGCTCCTGACGTCGTCCATGGCGACGCGCACGGTTCGGGAGGGGTCGTCGCGGGGGAAGTTGCCGTTGTACATCACATCGAGGAAGCCGTCGTCTGCTGCTGCGTCGGAGACGACGCGGGCGGCGAGCCAGAGCACCAGGCAGTGCCCCGTCGGCAGCATCCCGGCGCGCGTGCGCACCTTCACCGTCATGCCCTTCTTCACCCGGATCGACGAAGAGCGCGGCCGGGCCGGTATGGTTGGCAGGTTCTTGATGCACGCTGCTCCGGCGGTGGAGGATCGGCAGGGTGACGCGGACTTGTTGGGAACTCCCGGGACCCTTTTGACGGCGGAAACTTTCATGCTGGACGCGGCCGGGTTGAGCGCGGATCGGCGCGGCGGGGCGGTGCACCTCTTGGCAATCTGCCCCAGCGGCACAGAGGCGATCTCCTTGGCGGTGGCGCCGTCTCCCTTGGCCACGACGGCAAGCTGCTTCTTGTTCTTGGTGGCCACTGCGGCCGGCGCGTGCTGCAGGATCGACGCAGGCGAGGTCACGATTCCGGCTCGCGGGCGTGGCGTCGGCATGGTCACGGACGGCGGATTCTTGGTCGCCGGTCCGGCTGGCTCGTCCGCGGACGGCTTCTTATGGATCGACGCGGCAGTGGATGACTTCTTGGCGATCCCTCCATTGGGCGCGGCGGCGAGCTTCCTGCGCCGGTGGAGCTCGCGGCGGATCGCGCACCGCTCCGAGGAAGAGCTGCGCTTCGCCATGAGAGCCGGCATGGCTTGGCCCACTTTGGTGGTGGGTGGTTGCGGAGGAGGAGCTGATCGGCGACAAGATTACGATGAGAAGAGGGGAGACGCTGTGCTATTTATCAAGCCAGCACGATCGAGGCTCGCCGGCCAGCACGATCGCCGCTCGTACGTGTCCATGTGGGAGTGGGACGGGAAGCGTAGGAACCAAGCAATCGAAGCCGAATTGACGCGGATTGGAATTTGGATCCGACTGTATGTAAATTGAAATTTGAAGCCGAATTGGCGCGGATTGAAAGTTGGCTGGATCAGCTCGCCGAGATCTGAACTACAGTAACAGTCAGTCTAACACGTCGCCCTCGTCTCTGCCGTGGTTCACCGCCACCGGCGCCGCGCCCTCTACTCCCCCAGGCCGCGGTCCTCCAGCCAATTTCTCCGCCATAGTTACATGATCAAGTCTGCCATCACATTTCGTTCGTCCACATCACCCAAATGCTGCCATGACACCTGCTAAGAAACTAGTGACATGGATTGGTTTTTTGAGCTGCATTATGCCTTTACTTCATCATCAAAAAGTCATTAAAGTAACGATATTTACGCAAGATGCGTCATTTGGGCGGACGCAATAGATTCCTCGCAGAATGAGTCCGAGCGCTGCCATCAGACGGCCTCTTCCCGGAAGCGGCGGAGCGCAAGGCGGACGGCATCTCCTCCTCAGGGCCGCGTGGGATGACCTCGGAATCAACGGATCTGGACGTGTAGGACTCGGATCGGCTGCCCGCCATGCCGGAGAAGGTAGGAAATCGCCATACGGGAGCTTGTGGGCCAAGGAAGTGGACTGGAGGGGAGCGGAGTGGAATGCGGCTAGGGTTTCGGCCGGAGTACAGATAGGGTCCATTTTATGTGGGTCAGGTGGGCCAACGTTGGCCGGATACGACGTGGCGGGCACGTCCGGTCGTCCCCATATCTGCCCTAGATTTGTGTTGGATATGGGGAGTGCCAATCAGTCTGGCCGTTTGGGCAAGCTATGGGAGGCCGGTTGAGTGGCGTTTTTCCGTCCGGGCACTGACTGAACAACCCGTCCGAACATTTAGGGTGGGTATAGGGGTCTGGTTGTAGATGCTCTTAGGCCTTGTACAAGGGAGGTGCTTAGAGAGATGCTTAGAAAAGTTATTCATGCCTTGAGATGTTTTAATATTCATGCCATTGTACAAGGCCTTAGGATGCTTTGAGACGTTTTAATATTCATGCCATTTGTCGCAGTGTGTGCACTACTTAAAAAGTTATTCGACACACTTGTTCGTCTGATCACCCAAGTATGAATGTTAAGCAAATTATATGACATAAATTTATTGGAAAATCATATAAAGCATAGGAATTAAAAAAAGAGAGAAATTGAAGCCACTTGTGACTTGTACTTCCTTAACTCTTTTGCAATAGCTCGAGATGCTTCAATTATTTCCAAAGTTTTAATATTACTCCCAATCTTCTTTCAATATTCAATGATAGTTTGGTTTCTTATATGATTGGATAGAGAAGGTGTTGATGATAGCATACTTGCAAGACTCAAAAGCTTCACCTGACTACAAAAGAGCACACTTGCTACAACTATGTTCTTAAGAGTCAGAAAAGGTTTCTTTTGAGCTCGAGTTCATGTGCACCTCTTACCCGGAGCGTCAAACTTTACATCAATTTTTGTGCGTAAAAGTTTCTCTGTTTCTCCTAATAGAACATTTGTCGAAACTTTGCAGGTCGATATCACATAAGAACTATCATATGCAGAATTGTTTTTGGAATTTTTTTGGCGCAACAAAAATATCTAAAATAATAAAGCTTATTATAGACTTTTTTTGTTTGAAAAATTTATGTTGCATCAAAAAACAAGACTCTTCGATCACGAAGTAGTACCTATGCGACGTTGACAAGTAAAGTTCCAAAGTCAAATATTTTTTTGTTTGGGAGAAATGAAAAAGACATATTTCTATGTAGAAATAGCACAGATGTTGATGTGAAAGTTGATGGTCCAGATAAGGGGCACACCTGCACTCGAGCTCAAAAAATCCCAAAGAGTCATACAACTACATTTGGTGTTAGTGAGTAGACCTTTCACATGTGGTCATATTTAACTAGATC
This sequence comes from Aegilops sharonensis, assembly GCA_904067115.1. Lineage (NCBI taxonomy): Eukaryota > Viridiplantae > Streptophyta > Magnoliopsida > Poales > Poaceae > Aegilops > Aegilops sharonensis. The sequence continues at coordinate 798,094,102 of LR880970.1, forward strand.
GGGACATTTGATCAAGCGGGTAATGCTAAGTCTATAGGAATCCAGGTTTAACATATGCATTCATACATGATAACAATAATTGAAGAAGAAATATTTCAATTGCGATGGGAGCGAGACATAATGGTGCTCAATATCGGCATGAGACTACAAGGCAGAATCAATTTCAGTGCATTCATAAGAACACAAAAGATAGCCGCTGGACGAAGTTCGAAACCAAAAACATAGCCACTCGACATGAAGTTCGATACCAAAAACACTATAATAGGAGAGGGAGTAATAAGAGCAGGAACATAATAAAGAAGAGACAACTAACTACCAAGCCATAGCTACTAAGCATACTGATTTGACCGAGCAACAAGGCTCTCTATATACTAAATTGAGCTAACCTTTCAGCTACAGCTACCACCATAACTCAGATTTGACCGAGCAACAAGGCTCTCTATATTAATTAGTTTCTAAAACACAAAGTAAATAACACATTAATGAGTTAACCAAGTCATGGCACCCCATGCATCATTTCTCCATTGTGCAAGGTGTGCTTCCAGAGTGGAACTAACAAAATTTAGAAATAATGGACATTGCATATTCATGGTGATAGTTGAACAAAACATTTCCTAGCATCAAGTCAAGTAATTGTTCATTTAACAAAAATGAGAGATAAAGAGAGTATTTTCACCTCAGGCTTGGACCATTAATGTGTTTATGGTGATGCCGTTGTTAGGTAATCCAAACATAAATTGGTTTTAGCTAGGTAAGTTCTAGTTATGTGCAAGCTAGCAGCCTACATGAGACACAGGGTTGAGTCCGGTTAGGAAGTGATCAGCGCTGCCATGTAATTAGATTAGGTAAGTTTCAGTTAAGTTTCCTATTCCTATACGTTTGTGGCTATTGCCTTGTGTTGGCGAAGTATGTGTCCGTATAGGTCAAGGAAGTCTTGGTTGTGTCGGTTTGATAGGTCAGGTCCTAGCGTGTATATATGCACGTATAGGACTGCTAAGATTGTAACGGTGAACAGAGAAAAAGGAGAAAAAGAAATAAAGAGAAAAATAAGGGCACGACAAGGGCCCTTTGGCTATCAGTTTTGTGTGCGCGTGTGTTCGTGCAATTTTATGTGATCGACCCTGAGGGTGGATTTCCAACAATTGGTATCAGAGCAAGGTTGAGGTGAAGCTGCGCTTGCCCCGGGGTGGCGACCTACTAGCACCTCGGGGCGGGCAATACAATCACTACTGCAGCGATGAGGAGCGGGCAATACGGTCGCTGGTGTAGCGACAAGGAGGAACAACTGATATAGTCGTTGGATGGTGCAGCGACGTTAAGGATCAAGTCGTAGTCGTTCAACGGAGCGTCGGCGAGAAGGCGGCGAGGACGCTGTCGCAAGCGAGGCGGCGGGTGATCGTTGTTCGGGGGAATGACCAGGAGAAGGGCGACAAGCTGTCGTCAACAAGGCGCTGGTGATCGTTGATGGTTATGGAGGTGCCGAAGTTGCGACACCGAGAAAATCATCGAGATCATCGTTGGAGGGTGCAAGGTGGAGATGGCGAAGTTGTGAGCCGTCATCAAGGTGTGCACATGAGTTCTTATAAGGTGCGTTCAAGAGCTCAGGTGTGTGAGAGACGCGTCACTGGCGGAGGAGAATTGCGAATGAGAGCGGATGGAAAAAGGAAATTGTGCCTTGCGTTTCCGTTTGTGGTCAAGGAGTTCCGGCGAGTCCATATACGATGAAGATGAGTTGCACGTATATGGCAAGTTGTGTTGCCGCTGGGCAGGAGGTGTCGTTTGGTAAGTTGTGTCACCAACGACAAAGGAAAAAGATGTGGCGGGTGAAGAGTTGTGTCTCCCCGTGTGCGAGCAACCGATAAGAAGACGAAGATCAACTTGAAGATGGACGCGCACCAGTAAAGTTGAGTTCCTACATGAGGCTATGCGTTTAGTCTGCATGTAGCACGCTAAGATGTGGCGGCGTGGCTGGTAGTCCGAATAATCGTTGGTCCAGTCTACAAGTTGGTGTGAGAAAGAAAAGATGGCGATGAAGTGGTGGCAATCGTTGCAAGAAGAGAGAAGCTGTGGTCCGGTAAGTCGCGTCATCGGAGGCAATCGACGGGACAAGATGAAGAGGTGATCGTCTGCGTGTCTCGTTGAGTAAAAAGTCGGATATTTGGATTAGGGGATGATTGTTAGGTAATCCAAACATAAATTGGTTTTAGCTAGGTAAGTTCTAGTTATGTGCAAGCTAGCAGCCTACATGAGACACAGGGTTGAGTCCGGTTAGGAAGTGATCAGCGCTGCCATGTAATTAGATTAGGTAAGTTTCAGTTAAGTTTCCTATTCCTATACGTCTGTGGCTATTGCCTTGTGTTGGCAAAGTATGTGTCCGTATAGGTCAAGGAAGTCTTGGTTGTGTCGGTTTGATAGGTCAGGTCCTAGCGTGTATATATGCACGTATAGGACTGCTAAGATTGTAACGGTGAACAGAGAAAAAGAAGAAAAAGAAATAAAGAGAAAAATAAGGGCACGACAAGGGCCCTTTGGCTATCAGTTTTGTGTGCGCGTGTGTTCGTGCAATTTTATGTGATCGACCCTGAGGGTGGATTTCCAACAGCCGTCCATATCGCCACCATGGCAGGGTCACTGGTGCAGTTGCTGCTCCACGACTGATGGAGCTAGCATAACTTCCATAAGTCAGTCTTGGTAGGAACTCCCGTACTACTAACCTGAAAAAGGTTACTAAAATTCAAAAGCAAACAATTAAGCAAAAAGATAAGTTTTCTCCAACCAAATAATCTTTTTTTTCTTTTTACCAAAAGAGAATCAATTATGTCCTAGTTAAGCCCAACTGGTGAAGCCAGTATAACTTCCAAAAGCTAGTCTTGGCTACTAACCTGAAAGAAAGCATTCTATATCCAAATTGCCAAAACGGTGACAAGGTCCAGATTTAGTTTTGCAAAGTAAGGCATGATCAATCCTCATCTTTCACCGTAGACAATCAATCCCATTTATTTTAACTTTTAGATGAGAAGATGTCGTTATCAGCTCATATAACCTTTAGCACAAAAATGGAGCCACATATCTATGAGTGATATTTTCAAATAAACATTGGAAACTTCCCTATGGAAGAAGCATAATGTGACGTGCAGTACAAGATGCATTTTTCTCTGCTCTATGCTGACCTAGCAACATTCACTGTCTAGTTACATCTAGTAAAATGTTACGATTTCAACTTTATATAGTGTTTTAGATACTACTAAACACTGCTAACTACTAAGAAACCATAGAAGAGAAGCTAATAATCGAGCTATCCTGAACAATTACTTACGCTCTAAAGCGACCTAATATGGAAGAAAGCTCTCTTTGCTCAAGATAAAATTTCTTCGATACCTGTAGAAGAACACTTATAAGAAAGCTAACATGATAAGATCACTGGAATACCTCAAACTGGATAAAACGGGAGATGATGACAAAGTTGATGTACCAAACACATCAGTGGGCATCGCTTTTAGAAAGAACATGTCTTGTACACCAAGGATAAAGGGAAGAAGCGTCCAGCAGGCAGCGGGCTGCATAAGCTCAACCTACAATGCGCCGGAAGTGCCCAAGAAGTCGTCCACACGCGGTGGATGGCCTCGGCGTCATCGGTTACCAGCAGCCTGCACATAATTTCTTTCGCATGGGCCTCGAACGATGTCTAGGTCCTTCCACCACAACGCCACCCCATTCACCAAAACTGTCAAAGGGAACCAGATACTGATATTATCCCGCCGCCGGGAAAGGGGTAGAGGGGGAGGCAGGCGACATTGGATCGGCGACCGGCGATGGAGAGACTGTAGTGGAGAAAGGGCAATGAAGAAATATCAGACGCACACAAAGCCACAGATGCACACAACACGACTGGATCGACCAGAAGATCCACGGCCGGATGCACGAACTGAAGAAGGCACCAAAATTACTTCTAAAAACGAAAAACTAAACAAAACATACCAGGAATAGACCGATCAGAAGATCCACGGCCGGATGCATGAACCGAAGAAGGCACAAGCGGCGGCCGATCGGCACGCCGATCACCATGGACAAACCGACCAGACATATCACCACCCAAAGGAAAGGACTGAGACGGGGAGAAGAAAGACGAGAGCATATTTATAGGGGGTGTGTCTAGGGCACATCTAGATGTGCTCTAGTTATTGCACATCTAAATGAGTGAATCAAGTATAAAGAAGAAAAGAAAAAAAAAGTAAAGAAAAAACTCACACGAATCTCAACATAAGATAAATGACAGAGGACTTAGATGTGCACTACTTATAGCACATCTAGATGTGCTTTAGCAAAACTGTATTTATAGCCGGCCACAGCGCATGAGAACTGTCGTGGATTTGTCACGGCAGATGTCCTTAGCGTTAGGACTTAGTCGCGAGGCCAACGCATCTATGTGGTAGCTTGAGAGGGGTTGAGCGGGACGAGAGACGCGAGGTTTTACCCAGGTTCGGCCCCTCACGGTGGAGGTAAAAGCCTACGTCCTGCTTCATTGATATTGATGATCATGATCACGGTTACAAGAGTGCTCTAACTCGAGAGCTATTGTCTAAACCTAACTTGTCCAACTTGTGGAACTTGTCCCCCTTTGGGGAGCCCTGCCCCTCCTTATATATGTTGAAGGGGCGGTTTACATGTGGAGTCCTATTAGGATTAGGACTAGTCTATCTCTAATACAAACCGGATACAAGTCCTGGTCTTAACTCCTTGTAAAATATTCCTCATGCCTTTCC
>LR880970.1:798106431-798137486 GCA_904067115.1 Aegilops sharonensis
GGTGAACCGGTTGCAGTGTGGTAAGCCGGTGCGGATGGGTGAATCGGCCGTGATATTTGTAAGCCGGCGCGGACGATGAGTCGGCCGCATGCGTGGACGGATGTAAACCGAGCAGCGGGGGCGGCAATTGGCACATGTATCCGTCGAGCAGCATGGCCCGGAGGAACTCTAGTACAAAATTATGCTGGTACGCGCTCCATGTCCGCGGTATGATAATAATTTTACCTGTATATAAAAAATATACAAATCAAAGTAATTTATCCTTTGATAAATATAATATGTGTTTAATAAAATAAATTGTAAACGGATATCACATGATGTTTGCGGATGGCAAACGGCTTTGGATGACGAATAATCTGCTCACCGCAACAGAAGCGGCGGCTAAAATCACTGCACCGGTCGGCTCAGACGGACCCTCCGGATCATGTTTGACCCTCTTTTTCTTTCTCTTCTTTTTTTTTTTCTCAGCAGGCTTCAGTCGTGTGCCTGCAGGGTGAACGCTGGCCCAAACTCCATCAAGGACGCATGAGACTTAGGCTTCAGCTGGTTTATTTGACAGCAGATGAAAAACTGATGACTCCTTGGTTTTCTCCAGACGAAATAGTGCTCGGGCTCCATAGTTGATGACAGGTAGTTGGATCTTGGAAAGTGAGTACGTATATACTAGTACTAGTATTAATCCATTGTCTTTGTCCGCTTTATAAAATAGTACTTTGATCTCTCGTATGGGATGCTTGAAAACTAGTGCTTGGAATACTAGTGCTTCCAACGGTCCCCTGAATTGCTCTTTGCATGCACATGGGCGCTCGGGCACGGCCGGTTTGACCAGGCCACGGAGTTGAGTACGACAGCAGCCTTATGGCAGAAACGGGCCGGCCGTGTGACTTGACGACAGTCGACGAGTTGAAAGTGGGCGGCTCTCCAGCGGTCTGACCACTGCGGTGGTGACCGGTTTAATGGTGTAGCAACACGGAAGCAAAACGGCGAGACGGCGTCTGCGGCGATTCACACCACCCACAGCGGCCGAGCGGCGACGCGGCCATGGCAAAGCGGCCCGTAGACAACCCGGCAAAGAACAACGGCGGTTTAGCGCTGCGGAGACGGGGTGATCCGGCGACCTGACGAGGCCGGTTTTGAAGAGGCAAGGCCATTTAGGAACGGGAAGCCCGAAGCGCGGGCAGCGATTTGCTGTGTCGGCGGTTCACGGCACGGCTGCGGTCACCGGTAGTGGACCGGCGAGGCGTGGTGAGGAGAACCGCGGCCACTCGGTGAAACGACAGCGGAAGCGGTCCGCAGCGGTGGCCGGCCGGTTTGGTGCGGTCACCGGTAGTGGACCGGTTTGGTGCAGCGAAGGCAACTTGGCGAGATAGAACGAGTCTGACTTGGAGGCGAGGCGAGACCACCCACGACCTGGACCCGCGGTTATTCTTGCTGAAGGAGCCGGCGGCGGATTCAGGCTGGGGTGCTGGCGGGTTAAGGCGTCGGCGGTCTGTCCTGGCACAGGCGACGACTCGGCGGTCCACGGCTCAATAGGCTGGCAATCGTAGCCGCAGTGGTGACTTGTCCGTGGGCGTGCACTTCAACGGCGGCGGTTTGGCTGCAACTTTGAGGGCGATGTCGACTCAGAGCCGGGGCATGTTGATGGCAGCTCGAGACCGGTCACGTCCACAATGGAAGGCCATAGCGGCAACTCGGCGGCGAACCTGCTAGTCTGTTTTTCGGGTCGTATTCAATTTTGACCATCAGTCTTTCTCCAGCAGTCCTTGACCTCTTCTGACTCGGATGGATGTAACAATCAAGGACAAAATATATCAGAGGCAGTAGTACTCGAGTAGCACTAGCCCTCTTCCCAAAAAAGGAATAGTTGATGTTGGCTCTCACGTGATCCTGATCTTTGGAAATCGCTCCTGTAGTAGTACACGGACTAGATTGGAGTACGTGGATTGGTGGAAAGTAGCAGCAATATGGCCTCGTAACCGCTGCCTGACGCTGCAGACGTATGCGAGGGCCCATGGCAAAAGATCTTCAAGGATAATTCCACAATCTACTTCTTGTTAATATCGGACACGGTCGCGCGCAATCGAAATCCCCTCGGTCTCGGCGACTTGATTCTTTGAACAGGCCGGACAGATCGGCTGTAACTCCAGTAAATTTGCACGCGCTCAAACAAAAACCCTACCGGTCTCGATGACGTGCAACTGTAGCAACCGAATATAGCAGCTTTGCAACAGAGTCGATCTTAACCGGATTGACCTTATGATAGCGACGGCGCAGAGATGCAGCCACTTTAATCTTGACTGATGAACTTGCGGTTGATACAAATCCTTGTAATCTGAATCTTTCTTCATCCGAAAATTTGCGAACCTCTCAGCCCTAAAAGAGATCCCTCCAAGAACTCAACACCACCGTGCGCAGGCCCCACGGTGGGCGCCAACTGTCGTGGATTTGTCACGGCAGATGTCCTTAGCGTTAGGACTTAGTCGCGAGGCCAACGCATCTATGTGGTAGCTTGAGAGGGGTTGAGCGGGACGAGAGACGCGAGGTTTTACCCAGGTTCGGCCCCTCACGGTGGAGGTAAAAGCCTACGTCCTGCTTCATTGATATTGATGATCATGATCACGGTTACAAGAGTGCTCTAACTCGAGAGCTATTGTCTAAACCTAACTTGTCCAACTTGTGGAACTTGTCCCCCTTTGGGGAGCCCTGCCCCTCCTTATATATGTTGAAGGGGCGGTTTACATGTGGAATCCTATTAGGATTAGGACTAGTCTATCTCTAATACAAACCGGATACAAGTCCTGGTCTTAACTCCTTGTAAAATATTCCTCATGCCTTTCCTCTTAAACCGGCCCACAATAGTTGAACCGGCCTTCTGATCCGCCGGCCGGGTTACTAATGAACCGCCAAGACCGGGCGGGTAGCCCGCGAACCGCCAAGGTCCGGGCGGGCTACCAGTGAGCCGTCCAGACCGGCCGGGTTAACTTCCGGCCGGTTTACACCGCGGGGTATATCCCCGACAAGAACAGTGGCGGAGACAGGACCCAGGCCGGGGGGCCTGGGCCTGGGGCGTGAGTATTTGTTCCTTTGTTCACTGTAGCACTTTTTGCACTGTTTCATACTGTTCATCACTGTAGCATTGAAGCATGCCCGGAGCTCAGTGCTAGCCTGGCTCCGCCCCTGCATGAGAAGATCCCAGAAAAATCGGTGCAACAAGAAATCGACATACAAACTCATACGTGGCGAGCAAAGAAAGAACCGGTCAAAGCGGTAGAGATCAGATCCAACCCAGTCAAAGCAGTGGAAGGAAAAACAAATCTGAAACTTGTAAAACGCTTGGAGAGGTAAAAAAAACGTGTGCACAGGAACAAACCAGGACACAGGCCACACACACGTCACACGAACGATCCAGAAAAAAAGTTGTAACCTCCACGCGGAAGTCGTTCGGTGCAGGTCCCCTAGTAACAAGTGTAAATTTTTAGAGGCTGCAAGAAAAAAATTAAAAAAATCCAGAAAATCGAACCCTTATGGGCCTAGTCTTCTTAGTATATGGTCTGTAGGTGCAGATTCAAATCCAAGAACATCCATTTGCAACAAACAAACAAGAGCAATGCTTCGGTACACCCCCCTCACAAAACGTATAAAGAACAGTATAGACTTTTCATAAATTGTACTCACTTTTCTACATATACGTTGTAGGTTCGTATAATACCCGGCGAACAGCCCTCCCACATGGGCTCAGCCCATTTAGCTATTTTAGTTTTAATCATCAAAAAATGGATGTCGTCGGCTGGAGTCGAACTACAGCACTCACGCACTACATGTAACAACACAAACCATCTGGGCTAGCACATCTGATATGCCTGCTAACCTTGTTTTCTTCTTCTTGTTCGAGAGACACAACGCCAAGAAAAAAAAACAGCACCTTCACTCTTTGGTTTATGTTATTTTGCACGGTTTTTGTTACGGTTTCTAGTTTTCCTGTTTTGTTCATAAAAGACTAATATTTGTTTTTTAAAATTGTGCATAAATTTCAAAAAAATTGTTCATGCCTTTCAAACTTGCTCAGAATGTCAAAGCACAAACAGTTTTTTTTATAAAATAACAAAATTTTAAACATGTACATTTAAAAAAAAAAACAGTAACAAATTTGGAATTCCAGAAGAATATGAAAAAAAATTGAATTCCGAAAAATTTTAATTTATGAGAAATAGAAACAATAAACAGAATAAACGAAAAGTCAAAGAAGACAAAAAATGAACAAGAGAGAATATAAAAAGAGAAAAAGAAAAAACACGGTTCACGACCTTCGAGAATGTCACAAAGCCGGAAAAATTGCTGGGAAGCCAAGGTTCCCAAAACCGAGAAAACATTTTGGCAAATTTCCTTAGTGAACTTTTTGTTTGAAAATTTTCAGATCCATGAATATTTTGTAAAAAAATCGATGAACTTTTTTCAAATCCGAGAAAACCTTAGGGCTGGTTTTTTCTTCGGTTTTTACATGGGTTTTTATATTATTTTGTTTTTCTTTTCTTTTATTGATTTTGAAAAAAGTTCATCAAAAAAATCAAAATAAGTTTATCGATTTTGAAGGAAAGTTCATTGATTTGGGAAAAATCACAAATTTGAAAAAGAAAACATTGATTTAGAAACAAAGTTCGTCAATTTTATAAAAAAGTTCAACAATTTTATAAAAAAGTTCAACAATTTTCAAAAACAAATTGCCAATTTGCGAAATAGTTCATGAATTTGAGAAGAGAACTGATCAATTTTAGGGAAAAAAATTCACTGATTTGGAAGAAAAAATTCAAGAATTTGAAATTTTGTCGTCATTTTCGAAAAAAGAAATCACTAATTATAAAAACTTCACGCATTTAAGAAACAAAAAACAAAAAGAAAATACCAAACAGAAAATGTTCCGCTTTTCCAGCGTCCTATTTTAAGTATTAGAAAATATAAACAACACGTGATCTCCCGTTGCCGAGTTGGTTAGTGCGGTTGTGCTAATTCCTGGAGGACCTAGGTTCAAATCCTGCAGGACGCACGATTTTTTGCGGTTTCATTAAAAAAGAAGGCTAAATGGGCCAGCCCGCGGCAGGGTTCATGTATACGTGTTTGTCAAAGAAAAAAAACATATACATGAAGAGTTTATAAATTATGACTATCATGCCCTTACTTATGAAGAGGTATCGGTTAATCTGAGCCGTCCTTGTGTTTAGGGGGGGTGTACCGAAGCAGAAGTGAACAAACAAACCCTGTCAGAAGTTTGTGCGCTACTCCTATTAAGATGACAACATGAACACTTGAATTATTCCCATTAAAATGATGGTATTCCCCCCTGAATTTATGTCAGTTTCCACCGCCAGTGACCACCGGAAGGAGGAGAAGCTGCGCCTTCTGTCACCAAGTGCCTTCCCCTGTTCCCCCTAATTTTTTTCTTTCCCTTGTTCTACTTGCTTATGGGATGAACTGCTCGGAGTAGCCTGTTTTCTGTTGTATGTAACGCCGTTGGTAAGTATAAGGGCGCAAATTAACTGTTAACCCAGCTGCTTAATTGTGAAGTGATGGTGCAAATTAATTGTTAGGTAATGGGATTAACTGCTGGGAGTACTATCTGAAGTTGTGAACCTAGCTACCAAGTATTGGTGCAAATTAACTGTTAACTTGAAGAAACGGAGCTTCTCTTGGTACTATTGGCTGTTAAGATGGCTGAAGTATTAGCTCAAGAAATGAACCTAGCTAGGAGTACAACATCCATATGCTAGCATTAAGGTTTTGCTTACAGAAAATCTATATTCTCCCAAAACGAATTAATAAAGAAGAGCATATTCTAGTTTATTCATGGATTAAAAACATATGGTGGAATCTCTGTCATGAGATAGCCTGGGTGTACTAAACATAAATGTAACCGATAAGCTTCTATAGGGAATGCGAAATACTCATGGAACAGGAAAACAAAACAGAGCACAGCTTTGTAGAAATAAGATACATGTTTCCTTACCTATAGGAAAAATACAACATATTGTTTTATTACCTGCAAGCCATAGCAGCATGAAAAAACAAAATAAGGAGCCATGTTAGATGGCCTGTGCAAGCGGATACATGAATGGTATTAACATGATATATTTTCTGCCCGCTGGCAAGTTATCAAGCAGGATCATCAAATATTTCTTTGTAGATCACATGTGTTGCCATCATTCAGGGAAATTATTTTCAATTTCAATCAAAGCCGGGATCTGAGGACTGACTAAGAAATACTCACATCAGTCAAAGCAAAAATCCTAGGCCCAAAATTTGAGATGTCCATAACTGCACCAATGTAGGAACAAACTCATACCCTCTGAAAAAATATTAAATGTATGATAACATAAATAGCAATCTAAGAGAACTTATTTTTAAGTTAATAGCAAAGGTAACAGCCCAGAAAAGACATAATGTTAGTCCTTGCCTTAATTAGGATTGTTTCCTGTAACAAAAGCTGAATACTTGGCTCAGATTAGCGTACTGGTGAGACATTGAGTTCATGTATGTAGCATCAATCTATCTCTCTAGCAGCTTGACTTACTACTCATACTGTGGTAGGACATGGTGAATACTTGGAACTGACTTAAACTTGTGTTAGACAATTCTTACTATCGAGACGGGGGAATAATAATACCTCTATCAGTGACTTTTGAGCATCTTTGAGCTCTTTTGTTCAGTACTTATTGACAATAATTCAATGCTAAACGCTATCGTAATTTGCCTACATCAGAAAGGAAACTACGTATATATATGATTACTGGGCATACAACATACCTTTGCACAAAAGAAACAAATGATTATTTTAGCATACATTATCTGACTATAGGCTAGTGAATTACCTTATCGTCTCCTCGGTCCTCACCATCAAATTATGCATAGATTTAACTGCTGGACTCAGTTCCATCCCCTTCAGCAAATGATTCTACTAACCATTCGAAAGCCTTTGCTTCAAGAAATTCTGAAGAAGGCGCGCTCCGCTTGACCTCCACCCGTCGATGCGCCTGGCCTCCTCCCATTGACGACGCAAGGTGGACCTGCCGTGGATGCGCCACCGTGGTCGCTGGGACCTCTCTGCTGCACCTCCTGCAGAGCTGGGGTTTCGGGCGCGGGGAGGCAAGGAGGGCTGCAAAGGTTGGGCACCCGCCAGGAGGGAATAACACTCCCTGTTTTGTGGCAAAAAGACAGGAAAAAAATTAAAAACAAAACATGAGAACAATGAAAGCATGTCATAATCAAGATGCCAGAATACAACTACTTCAGTAGTCCACCTACCTATAAGGCTAAAACCTATGCATTACAGAAACACAAGCCATGATTTCTGAACTTCATGAAAGAAAACATAGCTTCCCAATGAAATACAAACATGAGCATGGTACTGCTGAAAAACAAAATATATAATGTGAAAGCAAATATCAGTTACAAAAAACATTGGCATTGCTATTGGATCAAGCCAGCAAGAAAGAAAACAATGCACCACACATAATTGACACAAATGCATCACATAATTTCATATCATAAACATCTACTATAGAAACTAAATCAAGCTAGGCAATAGAAGAGCAAGAGGAGCTAAATATCTACTGCTGCCATAGTGCCATTCATCGATGTTCAATGCAAGAAGCAAACAATCAAGCACAAATTAAGAAATTAACGGAAGGAAGCACAGATAATATTCAGATAGACTAACTGCAGAGCAATGGAGGAGTTCAGAGTTACCTGCCAACCGATACCACGACTCATAACAGAAGGAGGGCATTACAAAACCGCAATGAAAGCACCAGTAGACTGGATTACAAAACAGGGAGTGTTATTCAAATGATACTTGATGCCTTAGACGTAGCAATGATTTTTATCTACTTAAATGTCAGCAGTTATCCAAAGTACCTCCACAAGAGCAACAAAAGCAGCTGCACTGCAATCATGTCAAAGCATTCACCAGCATCAAAAGTCGGTGCTCCCCACTGGAATGGGTATGGTATAGTTATCCTGCAAAATTTAAAGCAATGATCTGCTCAATAGCTGAATTCCCCCAGTGTAAATTGCAGAAACCATTCATAATATGAATACAATTATTCTGTGATTCTCTTAAAAAATTACCAGGGAGCACCCCCAACAAGGCCAGATCGATCAGTGCGCAAGTGTAATTGGGTCTTTGGAGCAGCATTCTTATACGCCCCGCCGACCGTCAGGAAGAACGTGTAAAGCCACACGACGGCGACGGACATTATGACGGCAAACCCCTCGAAGGCAGTGCCCAACAAAGGCACCAGATGAGGTATGTATTGCAAAAAAAATGATCATAAGCTTCACAAATTGCAAGTGAAGGTCACACAGTAGCTATGTAGGACTGATGATGCATGTACCTGGGAAAGAGCTACCAATAGTATGATCTCTGGAAGACTGATTTCGATACATTTCACGACCTGCATAGCATATCCATACTGTTATGTTATTGTTATCCCCACTGCCGTCAACTACAACCAGATAAAATCCAGAAGTGCAGATTTTTGTATGCACAAGATAAAAAGTCTTACACTTGGGAACCGAAGCTCGCAGAGCCCGAATCCAACAAGCGCGATGAGCATCCCAGTGACTACAGCACGGCTAATGGAATCTGTCACACACATGCGCGCGCACACAGTGAACTCAAGGGAGAGGGAAGCATGACCTCGAGGCGGATGTCAGTGAGCTCACACACCTAGGTCAGGGCCGAAGAGGGTGCCGCGGTAGACGATGTTGGGCGCCTTCTCACCATGCTCGGAGATGATGTGGTCCGTGACAAAGCCGCCGGTGGCGGCGCGGAGCTCGTCGAGACTGTACTCCGCGAACACGGGCACGCCGCTGCCGTCCTCCCCGACGGCGCCGTTCTCTGCAGGGACACAGAAACAAATAGGTGAGAGATGTGCCCGTCGGATTCAACAGCGGATTGAGCCCCCCACCCACCGAACAGGAGAAAACAAGGCGGTGCTTCCTGGAGGCGATGATCGGCTGGATAGGCGAAGGAGTCAACGGGCCGGCGGCCGGCGGCGCTAGGGGAGGCGGGGAAGAGAGGATAGAGCACGAGCTTTGGAAGCGGAGGGGGCGGCGGCGGCTCCTCGCGTGAACAGGAAGAGGGGAGAAAGCCGATTGGGGAGAAATCCTATGGGCGTTGAGCTTTTATACCTCAAAGAGAAATTACAAAAAGGCCCTCGGCGGGGCACGAGAATTACACGCGGTGGCACGAGATTACCGCGGGACGGTAACTATTCATTTCTACAACGCCGCAACTTCGATCCGACGGCCCAGCTCCTCCCACCTCTCGATCCAACGACCGAAAACGCATCAAGCCATCGAAACGGACGGCCAGATCTCCCTGAGCGCTGAGAGAGCTCGGTGGAACACTCCTCTCTTATTTCTGGATGTGCACCTTGCTGTTCATAAGTATTCAAAAGGTTACACTTCAAATGAAACTGAAAAAATAATTGCTATGTGTATTATGGGATGAACGTGCCAATCGTTTGTATGAAATACATCTTTACATGGGAAACTCTTGGTAGTTATTGCATTACATTTTTAAGAGATTGAACTCGGGATTTCACAGGAAGATGTGCATATCCATATTAAATATGAGCCACACTAACAACAAGTATATTTATATTCATTAATTGTTGCAGTGTCCTTCATGCCAACAATTATGCATCTTTTAAAATGTACTCCCTACGTCCGGAATTACTTGTCGAGGAAATGGATAAAAATGGATGCATTTGGAACAAAAATATGTCTAGATACATCCATTGCTCCGACAAGTAACCCTAGACGGAGAGAGTATATATATGGAGTAGTCTACATGTTGGCTAGTTATAGTTTTATTTTTTTACTTTTTGCTCTTATTTACTCTTTCTTAATTATGAGAATGCCTGACTCATAGCTATTCAACAAGTATGTAATGAACGTATGTGGTTGGTGCAGCAATACATATCACATGGAACTATATAAGGATGTGTCGTCTATGGCTCAGTATGCAGTTCTTTGTAGCTAGCAGTTGTGGATATATTGGACAAGGATGAAAGATTTATTGATGCTACTGTTAAGTTGCAAGAGGATGGTGAGCAATGGAGGATCACCTGTGTATACGGTGAGCCGAGGACTGAAAATAGACACATTATGTGGACGAAGCTCAGAAGTCTAAAAAATATAAATGACCTTCCTTGGTTAGTAATTGGGGACTTCAATGAAGCACTTTGGAGCTTTGAGCACATGTCAGTAACTCCAAGAGCCGAGCCACAGATGATAGCATCCCGTGATACCTTGGAGGTGTGTGGACTAATTGATCTCGACTTTACGGGAATTCCTTTCACTTATGATAATAAACATGGTGGACAATCCAATGTTCGTGTAAGGCTGGATAGAGCTGTAGCAACAAACTCCTGGAGGAATATGTTTGCCTATGCTTCGGTCCAACATGTGCCATCGCCATGTTCTGATCACGTGGCGCTAGTTCTGAGTGGGAAACCTGATCAACGAAGGGTAGTTGGAGGGGGGCGATGATATGAACTGTTCTGGGAGAGAGATCCCTCACTACCAGAGTTATGAAGGTCGCGTGGGAATCGGTTGGTGCTATTGGCAACATGGCAGACTTACAACAAGCTCTAACGAATACAATGTCAGCTCTAAGGTCATGGGGGAAGAAGTTTGGTAATGTTACAAAGGAGCTTGCCAAGTCTCGGTCACAGTTGGAGGAGTTGATGAATATGAATGACAGGCAGGACATTAGAAGTATAACTGATAAGATGAATGAGTTACTTTATCAGGAGGAAATGATGTGGCTTCAGAGATCGAGGATTACATGGCTGAAGGAAGGTGACAGGAACACTAAATATTTTCAGAGCAAAACAATATGGAGGGCTAGAAAGAAAAAAAATCCACGAGTTGACGGATAGTATAGGAGCCGTGCACTCGGACTTTTCAGCTATGGGGGTTATAGCCAATGATTATTTTCATAACATATCCAAGGCTGACCCGAGCATTGACCCAAGTCATGTCATAAATCTTGTTGAACCTTTGATTTATGATGAGGATAATAGAAGGCTATGTGCACCTTTCAGTGATAAAGAGATATCGGATTTGATGTTTCAAATTGGCCCCTTGAAGGCTCCGGGCCCGGATGGGTTTCCGGCTCGATTTTTTTAGAGGAATTGGAGTGTCTTGAAGGACAGTGTGATAGCTGCGGTTAGAGAGTTTTTTCGTACAGGCATCATGCCCGAAGGCGTGAACTCCACATCTGTCACTCTTATTCCTAAGATTGCTAACCCTGTTAGTATGTCGGATTACAGGCCAATAAGCCTATGCAATGTCACCTATAAGGTGACTTCCAAGTGTTTGGTTAACCGGTTGCATCCATTGTTGGATGATATTATATGTCCGGAGCAGAGTGCCTTCATACCAGGGAGGATGATAACTGACAACGCCTTGGTGGCTTTTGAGTGCATTCATTACATCAAGCAAGAAAAAGACCCCTCAAAGAGTTTCTGTGCGTATAAGCTTGATCTCTCAAAAGCCTCTGATAGGGTGGACTGGGTTTACTTGAAGCGAGTGATGCAAAAAATGGGCTTCTCGGACCGATGGGTGGACTGGATAATGTCATGTGTCACATCGGTTAGATACTCTGTTAAATTAAATGGGACCCTTTTGGATTCATTTGCACCGTCGTGTGGGCTTCGGCAAGGTGACCCTTTATCACCATTCCTATTTTTGTTTGTGGCTGATGGTCTTTCCGCAATCTTAAGGCAGCGAGTTGTATCAAATGCAATAACTCCTATTAGAATCTATAGGAGAGCGCCCGGGGTTTCTCATCTACTTTTTGCAGATGATACTCTCCTGTTCTTTAAAGCTTCACATGAGCAAGCATTGGAGGTGAAACAAGCTTTGGACTTGTACAACACTGCTACGGGCCAGAGCCTAAACTTTAACAAATGCTCGCTCTTTTTTGGCTCAACATGCCGGGATTTAGTGCAGAGTCAGGTTCGTTCTATGCTGCAAGTGACAAGTACAGTGTTTGAGGAGAGGTACCTGGGTCTCCCAACTCCAGAGGGACGCATGTCGAAGGGCCGTTTTCAAAACTTGCAAACTAGCTTGACAAAGAGATTGACCCAGTGGGGGGACGGACATCTAGCCCAGCCGGGTAGGGAAACTTTGATCAAGTCGGTTGCCCTCTCTCTGCCTACATATGTTATGGGGGTATTTAAATTTCCCTACTCATTATGTGATGATCTGACTAGGATGGTCCGAAACTTCTACTGGGGTTCAGCGGAGGGAAAGAGAAAGTGCATTGGAAAGGTTGGGATCATATCCTCCAACCGAAGTCAAAAGGAGGGGTGGGCTTCTGAGATCTTTGCCTTTTCAACCAGGCTTTTTTATCACGTCAAGCATGGAGACTGCTTACTAGGCCAACCAGCTTATGTGCGAGAGTGTTGAAAGCGAAGTATTATCCGAATGGGAAATTGGAAGACACTGTCTTCACAGGCAATGCCTCTTCTACTTGGCAAGCTATTAGTCATGGTCTTGATCTGTTGAAGAAAGGAATTCTATGGAGGGTTGGTAACGAGAGAAGTATAAGAATTTGGCGCGACAATTGGATACCGCGGCCGTTTTCTTACAAGCCGATCTCACCACAAGGTAGATGCCGGATCCGCTTTGTGGCTGATCTGCTAAATCCAAATGGCTCATGGAAGTATGACCAGGTAGCAAAATTCTTCGCTGCACCTGATGTAATGGAGATTATGAAGCTGAGAGCCTCCCCGAGGCAAGAGGAGGACATTTTAGCTTGGGGTCCGGGCCGCCATGGGCGATTCTCTGTCAAAAGAGCATATGATTTGGCGTTTGAGGAGGTCCATAGAGGAAGTTCTGAATCTAGCAGTACAAATCCGAATGGGAGCAGATCATTATGGAAGCTAATCTGGTCTTCAGAAGTTCCTCCTACAGTCCGGAATTTTGCATGGCGACTGACATCAAACAGCTTACCCACATGGCAGAATAAGCACAATATTGGCCTTGAAACCTCTCCGCTTTGCCCGATTTGTGCGATGGAAATTGAGGACAACTTCCACCCAGTGCTACGCTGCCCGCTTGCGAGGCATCTGTACGACACCATGGCCATGTTTGGAGGCTGCCGGCAATTGAAACGATTATGTACACAAGCAAGGAGTGGCTGTTTCAGTTACTGGAAACTCTGGACGAAGCGCAGCGATGCATGGTGCTATTCACATTCTGGAGGAATTGGTATATTCAGAATGAAGTAGTGCATCAAAAACCTGCCCCTCCTGCTGAAGCATCATGCAAATTTCTGCAGAGTTACTTGGACTCACTTATTGCGATCAGATCGAACGCATCAGTAGATCCCCGGAAGGGGAAAGTGAGTCTGTCTTATGAAAAGAGTCTGCTGAGTACAACACCTGATGCAAAAAACTTGACTTGGACCCGCCCTGCTCGAGGTTGGATGAAGTTAAATACTGACGGTTCCTTCGATGTGGATGGTACAACAGTTTCTGGGATGATCTTACGTGATGAGAATGGTAACGTCATTTTCTCGGCGTGTAGACAATTGTTCTCGTGTCGGGATGTCTTGGAAGCGGAACTAAGTGGATGCATGGAAGGATTGTCGCTAGCTATTCAAAGGAGTGATGCCCCCATTATAATAGAACTGGACTTGCTTATTGCTGTCTCCATGATACAAGAGGTGGAAGAGGATAGATCTGTCTATGCTTCTTTGGTGAAAGAAATTAAATACCTCCGGAATATTAGAGAAACTTGTGTTACTCATGTAAGTCGGAATCAGAATAAACCTAGTGATTGTCTGGCTAGGTTAGCTAGAGTTGATCATAGAACTGTTACTTGGCTCGGTTCTCGCCCACCTGAGGTTTTGGAGCTGGTACAAGCAGATTGTAATGATACTATGAATGAGTAATACAAGTTTTCTGCCGCAAAAAAAGCAGTTGGGTTAGTCTATCCATTACTGTAAGTTACATGTACAAATATCTTCACATTCAGATTCATGTCGATTAATACAAGGACACTCGGTGCTGGAGCACCATGCCGGCAAAGATAGGGATGAGATGTACCAGGATGATTAGAATCAGTGTGTTGCAAAGACTATTCGGGCTTGAGGTTTGAAAATTTTGTTAGACGATCAATATTGGGTCAAAAACGGTCAAGGGTAGAGCTACATGAAGTTTGCTTGCAGAACACAGAGCACTGGTTGTAGCATGTGCACCGGGTCCAACAAAATGTAGTGCATCAGGCCTCTAAATTGGCTAAGGCAAGCCAACGCCAGCAGCTAGCGGGATGTGGGCCTTCTCGCATCAATTCCCGTTAGGCACTTTGGCTTAGGTGTTAATGGGAGGCTACGAATGGAGGAGAAAAGATTTTAGTTGTGGTTGTAGCCTGCATTTCCTCTCTTTTGTGAATTGTAGAAAATCACCACATTAACGCCTAAGTTTACAAAAAACAATATGGATTTCTATCAGAACCAATGATTCTTGGCCTAATCTTTTGCAAAAAATACTAGTTGGTAGTTTTGTCCATCTTGATGATGATTAGAACCGATGGAGCCCGCTATATGCTAATGTGACGTAACGGTTCTTGGTAAGCGGCATTCGACGGGTTTTTTTTATCAAAAATATACTCGCCTTTCTAAAAAAACTCTCTTCCTCCCCCGTGTTAGGAATAGCAAGTTGTATTACCAGGAGGCAAAAGCCAACATATATACATGTACAGGAAAATGCCAAAAGACAAGAATACAAAAGGCCAAAAGACATCATCAACATAACTCTAACACCCCCACTCAAACTCATGGGGGATCCACAACACTGAGTTTGGAGAGGTGAAATCCATGTTGCGCTCTAGTCTGGGCCTTCGTGAAGAAGTCTGCTAGCTGTAACTCTGGAGGCACATACTGAAGAGCAATAATATGATCCTGCACAGCAGCACGCACATAAAAGGCATCAACACCAATGTGCTTGGTAAGCTCAAGCTTCACGGGGTCCCTCACAATACTGATAGCACATGTACTGTCTGACAAGAGGGTGATAGGTGTAGTAACAGAAACACCAAAATCCTCCAGTAACCATCGTAACCAAGTCACCTCTGCCGTCAGAAGAGCCATAGCTCGTAACTCGGCCTCCGCACTCGAACAGGAAACTGCAGTATGTTTCTTCATCTTCCAGGCAATGAGAGAACAACCAAGAAAAACACAGTAAGCAGAAAGTGAACGGCGATCCAAAGGATCACTAGCCCACATAGCATCCGAATAGGCCTGGAGCTGTAACGAGCTATAACGGGGGAAAAAGAGACAACGAGAGATCGTGCCACGAAGATATCGTAGAACACGAAGGTGACTATAGTGAACTGAAGTAGGAGCAGAAACAAACTGACTCAGAATGTGAACAGGATAGGATATATCTGGACGAGTGACAACAAGATAGACAAGACTCCCAACAAGATGACGATAATGCGTCGGATCAGACAAGGGCTCACCATCAGTAGCACGATGGTGGGCATTGAGCTCCATAGGAGTCTCAACAGTGTGCTCATTACTAAGAGCCGCACGAGCAAGAAGATCTTGGATATACTTTTCTTGGGAAATAAAAAAGCCATCAGAGGTGGAGGAAACCTCAATCCCAAGAAAGTAACAAAGTGGACCAAGATCAGACATAAGGAACTGCTCATTGAGACGGGCCTTGACAAAGGCAATGTACTCAGAATCGTCGCCAGTGATGATCATGTCATCAACATATAGAAGAAGAAGAGTCCGACCACGAGCAGAAAGGTGGACAAACAACGCTGGATCATGAGAACTGGGTAAAAAACCAGCAGCAGTCACCACTGAGGCGAAGCGCTCAAACCAGGCACGAGGAGCTTGCTTAAGGCCATAGAGAGAGCGACGAAGATGGCAAACCATGCCATCAGGAACAGAATACCCAGGTGGTGGTTGCATATAAACCTCCTCACGCAACTCACCATTTAGAAAGGCATTCTTCACATCAAGCTGAGGCACAGACCAACGGCGAACAGAGGCCACGGCGAGAAGTGTGCGGAT
The DNA here is from genome assembly GCA_904067115.1 of Aegilops sharonensis. Lineage (NCBI taxonomy): Eukaryota > Viridiplantae > Streptophyta > Magnoliopsida > Poales > Poaceae > Aegilops > Aegilops sharonensis. The sequence continues at coordinate 798,122,525 of LR880970.1, forward strand.
AGTGGCCATATGGGCCACAGGAGCAAAAGTTTCATCGTAATCACGACCATGCTCCTGTTGAAAGCCACGAGCCACAAGACGAGCTTTATAACGCTCAAGAGAACCATCAGAGCGAGTCTTTATCTTATAGACCCACTTACAAGTGATGGGACGAACATCGGGAGGAAGAGAAACCAAATCCCATGTGTCGGTGCGCTCAAGGGCATCAATCTCCTCTGCCATCGCAAACTACCATTCAGGATGAACAACAGCATCTCGATAAGAAGTCGGCTCAAGAACGGTCGAAAGACCACAACGAGAAGGAGAATATCTGTCAGGGGGTGGACAAGGTCGAGGACGAAGACCATAAGTTGGTTGAGATGAGGAAGAGGACACATCAGAAGTAGATGGCACATTAGTAGACTCATCTGCAATACATGTACGACGAGTATAATGGAAAGGAAAAGAGGGAAGAGGTGGAATCGCTGGAGGTGGAGACGGGGAATCTATCGGTGATGAAGGTGGAGAAGGGGAAGATGTCGGTGATAAAGGTGGAGAGTCATGAGATGAGGAAGGAGAATAAACCGTAGGAGAGGACGGCGTCGGATCTGCAACAATACGACGAGGCGTACGAATATTGGGCACAAAGGGAGGTGTATCCGGAAACGTAAGAAAAGAGATGTTCTTCGTGGAAAAGGCCGAGGAGGATGGGCGTGGGTAGAAGGGACGAGACTCATCAAAGGTCACATCTCGGGAAATACGCATCCGACGACCAACAGGATCCCAGCACCGATAGCCCTTATGCTCATCACTATATCCGAGAAAGACACACTCAACAGGCTGAGCAGTTAGCTTGGTGCGTTCACGAGGGGCAAGCAAAACGTAGCAAACGCAACCAAATAAACGAAGCGTCGAATAATCAGGAGAACGACCAGAAAGACGCTCGAGAGGAATACCAGCCTGTAGAGCAGCAGATGGCTGAATGTTGATGAGATAGGTGGAAGTGGTAACAGCCTCAGCCCAGAAGTGAGGGGGGAGAGAGGCGGCGATCATCATCGCACGCGTCGTATCAAGAAGGTGACGATGCTTGCGCTCAGGCACACCATTCTGAGCATGAGCACTAGGGCAAGAGAACTGAGTAAGAGTACCTTGCTCAGCAAGAAATCCTCGTAGCGCATGGGGATATACTCACCAGCTGAATCTGCGCGAAAAACACGAATAGGAGTGGAAAACTAGGTATGAACCATGGCAGCAAATTTTTTGTATATAGATAAGACCTCACTATGAGAAGACATGAAATAGATCCAGGTGTACCGAGAAAAATCATCTATAAAGATAATATAGTAGCGATGACCCCCTTTCGAAGCGAAGGGAGCCGGACCCCAAACATCAGAGTGAACGAGATCAAAAGGGTGCTCGGACACTGACTCACTATGAGGATAAGGCAGCTGAATCTGCTTACCAAGCCTACAACCCAGACAATCCAACGATGCGTTACCGGAGACAGACCCCAGAACACCACGATGGACCAAAGAAGAGAGACGAGAACCACATAAATGGCCAAGACGGTGATGCCACTGCTGAAAAGAGCTGGTAGATGCAGCGACGGGGGTTGCGAGACTGATGGTGATGGCAGCGGAGGGAAGACGAAGCCAGTCAAGCTCCCAGAGACCATCAGAGCGTCGAGGGCCAGCACCAAGGAGAGAGCCGGTGCGACGATCCTGAACAGAACATGAATCAAAGTCGAGAATGACCCTGCAACTAGAGTCAACAATCTGACTGCCAGATATGAGCTACATGGTAAGCCGAGGAACATGGGTGACAGAGGGAACATGAAATGAAGAAGTGCTAAGAGTTCCTCGACTAGCCATAGGAAGGGGAGTGCCATCAGCCGTAAGAACACGAACAGGAGACTCGACAGGTTGAACAGAGGTCAAAGCGGAGGATCATAAGTCATATGAAACGATGCTCCAGCATCGAGAATCCATGGGGATATACCTGAATGAGTAGAAGGTGGTTTCTCAGTGCCAGAAGAGTCGGTCACAGAACCTCCAGAGCCCGTCGGTGAAGAATCCCAAGCATCAAGCAGGCATCGCAGCTGCGCAATCTCACACGCAGACAAGGACACGGCGGAAGAAGTCGAGGTAGAAACACCCGTGGAAGCCGACGATGAGCAGTCGCCACCACCACCCGTGGAAGTTGCCTGAAGAGTTGACCAAGAGTGGCGTGTGGACACCGCTGAGGGAGTCGACGTAGAGCGGTCACTGCCACGCGAGGAAGCCGCAAGAGAAGTCGGCGTAGAGCGGGCATCACTACCGCGAGCAGAAGCCGCGAGAAGAGTCGGCGAATAGTGACCAACACAGCCTGCTGAAGACGTCGTAGGAGACATCGTCACAATCGGAGGAGCACCAAGCACCGAGCGATGATGTATGTGTGAGGGCATCTCCAGTCGTTGGCCCCCCAGGGAGCGTCTAAAAGCGCCGCGTGGGGGTGAGCCGGCGCAAAAAATGGCCCTGGGGGCGAGTCGGTTCCCAGCCGTCGGCCCCCAGGGCCGCCCCCAGGCGCATATTAAAAAAAAAGAAGGGCCGTTCGGCGAAGTTATGATAAAAAGTAGTTAAATTTCGGCTAAACATGGCAAATTTCGGCGAAATTCGCGCATTTTCATTACATTAACCTAATCTAAAAAAGAAAAAAGGGGCTGAAGTCGTCGCCGCCATCGTCGTCGTCGGCCTTCTCCTCCTTGACGCGGGCGCCACTGCTGGACCCGGCGTCGCCATGGCGGACTGGCGGCGGCGCGTCGTTGTCGTCGCTGTCGCATAGGACGACGACCCCGTCTTCATCGCGGCCGCGTCGACGCTCCTCGAAGCGGCGCAGGGCAGCGCGCTGGCGCTCCTTCACCTTCTCCCGGCGCGCCTTCTCCATCGCAATGGAGTCCTGGCGCGCCCATTCTAGGGCCGCGTCGTCGTCGTCGAACTCCGCCTTCACCGGCGCCAGCCCCGGCTCCGTCTTCACCGGCGCCAGCCCCGACTCCGTCTTTGGCTTGACGAAGCGCGGAGGAGCCGACGAGGAGGAGGCGCGCCGGCCGCCCTCGTTGATGACGATGCCGGTGCTGCGAGTGCGCCGGCCGAGCGGCGACTCCGCCGCGGGCTCGGCCTTGACGCCGAGCAGGGCCGGAGTGCCGGAGGAGTGCGATGAGGATCGGGAGGAGGACCTGAACCTCCTTGGCGCCCATGGCCCAACGCGTCGGTGCTGCGCCGGGGGGTACGCCAACGGCGGGTCGTTGCCACCCTCGAGGTACGTGAGCACGCCCTCGAGTGTGCGGCCGGGGACGCCCCACCAGAGGTGGCGGCCCTCGCTTTTCTGCCGGCCGCCGACCACCGGCGCGCCGTTGGTGGACGCCAATCGCTGCTGCTGGCGGCGCTCGAAATACGCCGCCCAGGCCGCGTGGTTGTCGGCGGCGTACTGGGGGAGGGAGAGTTGGGCGTCGGTGAGGGACGCGCGCACAATCTCGACCTCCGCGGCGAAGTACTTCGGCTTCGCCACGGCGTCGGGCAAGGGGGGAATGGGCACTCCCCCGACGCTGAGTCTCCACCCCGTTGGCCCGGCGCGCATGTCCGGCGGCGCCGGGATGTTTGCCTGGAACAGGAGCCAGGACTCCTGTTCGCGGAGCGAACGGCGGCCGAAGCCGTTGGCCGCCGCCTCGTCTCCGGGGAAGCGTTCTGCCATGGCGACGGCGGGGCTGGGCGGGCTCGGGAGAGGTAGAGGGAGGGGCTGGGCGGCGGCGCTCGGGAGAGGCAGGGAGAGGGAGGGGCTGGACGGCAGCGAGGGGCGGGGCTGGTGTGGGCACAGGCGAGTGGAGGCCGCCGGCTTTTATAGCCGGGCCGCGCCCGTGTGTACGCGTGCGAGGGAGGGGAGGCGTCGGCGCGCCGTCCCGTGAAGCGCCGCCCGTGAGGAATCAATGGCAAGGCTGACCGGCGGCAGCCTTGCCATTGATTCCCCGCGGGAACAGAGGCCGTTGGGGGAAGACGAGGCGCCGAGTCGCTGACGCGGCTGGCCCGCGTCTTTTTCGCGCCAAAACAGCTTGCCCCGGCGCCCCCGGGCGCCCCCCAGCGCGCCGGGTTCGGGCTGGGTCCGCCGGCGCTGTTTTCGGCCCAAGTCAGCGAAAATCGGGCTTCTGGGGCGCGACTGAGCCGTTTTTTCGGCGCCGGCGCGAAAAAATCGCCTGGGGAGGCCTTCCTGGGAGCGCGGCTCGAGATGCCCTGAGATGGGGTCAGTGTAGGGGACCCCGTCGAAAATCACCGGATAGCCACGGTGAATGACCAACCCCGACGAGAGCATTTCTCTCTCTCTCTCTCTCTTGGGTGCTAACAGCCGATCTGGATCGGGTCAACCACACACACGAGAGGCACACGCGAGTTGGCCACAACAACACGCGGACGCGGGCCACAACCCACAAACCGCAAGTATGCGAGGAGACGCGGCGGCGGCGGCCCGACCTGGAAAGGCCGATGGTCGATGGCGGCGGCCAGACCTCGAGCGGCAGCCAGAAATGCGGCGGCAGCAGCAGCCAAACCAGGAGGTAATCGGCGGCCGGCGGCGGCTGCCAGCTGGCCTAGCGGACGCGTGCAGCCGTTCCTGGCCTTGTCCAGCGAACATGTGCAGGTACATCCGCTCCTGCAGTAGAGCGTGAACCTGGGCAGGGAGAACGCCGATGTGATCCGGCGCGACGGCGGAGTGAGAACGGCCGGGTGGCCAGCCGTCGAGGATCCGGCGCCCAGCTGGCGATGGAAACGGCGAGGGGCGCTGGAGCAGTTGATGCTCGAGTCGACGACCCTGGTCTGCCGGCAACCCCGGTGCCTGTCGAGGGACACCACGAGACTGGGCGGAGCTGTAGGAGTAGATGTGGATTTCAGTAGGGCATCAGCAGATGGAATTCAGTAGGGCAGCAGCGGGATTCTGCGTGGGGAGCAGCAGCAGGTGGAGTTCGATCTGCAGATTGGATCGAAAAGAAGCAGCCGACCGAAACGATCCTCGGCACGAGCGCAAGAGATTAGATCTTAGCACGAGTTGCACTTGCAAAAAAAATTCCTAGAGCTCTAATACCATGTTAGGAATAGCAACTTGTATTACCAGAAGGCAAAAGCCAACATATATACATATACAGAACAATACCAAAAGACAAGAATACAAAAGGCCAAAAGACATCATTAATATAACTCTAACACCCCGATCCAAATCGGGATATGGCGCCCCGCACACCAGCGACATCCCCTCCTCCAGCTCCTTGGCGGAGCACCTTCCTAACAATCTCGTACTTCCGGTGGATGGCCTGCTCGATGCCTGCTCGTGGAACCACCCCGACGTCCTCGTTGACCTCGACGGCCTCGGGCCTCGGCCGCCGTGGAGAATGTCGCACCGAGCTTGGCCACCCTAGCACCGCCGCCAGTGTCCCTTCAAGCGCGAGTCGTGCACGCCAAACGTCCTCATCGTCGTGGTCGTCAGGACGGGGGATGGAAGGCCACGTCGGTCTGGCCACATCCTCCGCCGTGGTGCTCGAGCAGGTCACGTCCTCCGTCGTGGCCGAGAGTAAAAGCGGCGCGACGTCGTGGTTCGTTGAGAGCATGTTCGAGCTGGCGGGCACCCAGCCACCAGGCCGTCGTCAGCCTCCTCCGAGCCGAGGCAGCCGTGGTGCTCGAGTAAGGACGACAGCAGCACAATGGTGGACACACGAACCTGCTCATCACCGGTGACCTGCTTGCCTTCACCGCCAGCAGGTCGCGGCGCATGGGCAGAAGCAGTTCTTGTCGCCCAGCCTGGTGCCCGACCTCGACGCCAGCAAGGTCCATCCGCCGCCCCAAGCCGGTGACGAGAGCCAACAACGCCATGATGCAGGTTCTGTGCACGTGGGTGGGGCTAATTGCATTTTTGCTTTATGATTGAGGGGAGCCTATGTAAAATTTCAGGGACTAGTTTGTAATATAAGACTAAACGTTGTCTAACGTGCGCTGTTATGCCACGTCATCAAATGCGGCCCCAAAGTGACCGGTTAGTGTTTTCTGCAAAAAGTTAGGCTGTGAACCAATGGTTTCTGGCAGAAATTCGTAAACCAGTGTTTTCTGCAAACCTAGGCGTCAATGTGGTGATTTTCTGCAATTCACTCACCTCGCCATGCTAAAAACAAGAAAGAAAAAAAAGGAGCCCTGCCATCCCTCAAAAATTCATGTATGTTTATGATATTTTCTTTCAAAAATACACATGTTGTGCTCTTCTGTATTAAGATGGGGGAACAATACAAAAGTTCTTTACAAATATGTACAGAACATGCTTCGCCCTAAGGGAAGCATCTAGGATGTGCTGAACCTAGTTTTCATCATCGTCCACGGATCCACTCACCCAGGTAAGCATTCAAAGGGCAAACTCATTCCTAACTCTCGACGTTACAATGGACTCGACAGCAACAATATTGTCGAACACACGGCTGTTCCTCTCCAACCACAGCATTCTAAAATTGCAGCACGCCAACGAATCGAGGACTGTGATATTTAATTTCCTGTGTGGTGTGGTAGGGGCCTCTTCCATGCCACGACATGGGCACCACTTGATGAATGTGGTGGTGTCCTATGGTGGGATGGCTTCCTAAATATTTGCTAATGTGTTTCAGGTTTGGCGTGGAGTATTGGCTTATGCAACTACCGAAAGATCCGGCACCAAGATGTTTATTGGAGCACTACTTGAGGGTAGAGGGTGAAAACTTAAACTCTGGCCTTTATTTGTCAGGCTCAGTAGCTACGAACTTGCGTTGTTACCTTATTGAAGGTGTTGTCACCCTGTTGTTGCACTGGCTTTCATTGGTTGGTCTCAGCAACCAGGATAAAAATCCTTGTGCAGGCCATTTTGGCCAGACATGGCGACAATGATGCGAGGGTGTTTATTCCTTCTTGGGGACGGTGTTGCAGAAGAAGTCAACTTTGGTATTGGTGTTAATTTCATGTCTTATAATGGTTCAGCCGTGGTTGATTTTTTTATACTCTGCTTGTTAGTGTTTTTGGCATCGTTGCCTTCCTTCAACTACGAAAAGAAAATGATTGTTTGCATCGTAATGATATAGAGGCTGGGGGTTTCAACCTGCTTTTTAAAAAGAAAAAAACAAGACCAACTGATCCGGCCAAACACACATCTAAGCAACACACCAATCGAGTTGCACAAAAAAATTAGCTTGTGTAATTCTCAGTTCAGACATTCCTCTTGACACCATACTATAGTTATGAAAACAACAAATAATCTGAAGAGGGGTGAAAATGCTGAAAATACAGGCATACCGGGTTTATACCTCCAAAAGTCACGAGGACGGCTAAATCACAACCTATAACAAATATATTTTCTGCAACTCTCATTACAAGGTCGATAATCATGCCGTCACATATAAATGTACGGACTAATAGTATAGTCACTAAGTCAGTGACAACGTAAAATAATTACTCAACTACCCTTTATTTGATTATTATAGACCCTGTGTTTAAGGCACTGATCTGCGCCGGTGCGCCGGCCGAACGCCCAGCGCCCGATCGCTTCACCTGAGCATTGCGGACGGAGCCAGCGAGGGGCATCTCCGGGTGGTTGATGGCAATGGCGACGACGACGCAAGCAGCCTCGTCAGTCTAGCTTGGTTGTAGCAGCTGCAGAGGTCGCCGTCGTCGGAATGGAGCCAGACGGGATGGACGGAACGGATGCCACGACGGTGCTGCGGGGACGCGTGGCAAACTCGCTGTCGTCGAGCTGAAAACGGGACGAAGGGAGCGGGTTCCCCATGGTGGTGGTGGAGTTAGATTCGGTGCCGTGCGAGCTCCCATGTTCGTGCAAGGATGAGGCCGAGTGAAGGTGAAAGCACGTGAAGAGATAAGGCAAAGCCAGGCTATCAGCAGTGCGTGGGGTCTGGAGACGTGCGATCCTTCTTATCCGACGACGCACGAGCCGACCGGCCGAGGGCGTGAAACGTTTACCTTGTGTTTAGGACCAGTTGAGCTAAGTTCATGTGCATTCTCTACACTAGCAAGGATGAAAACCCCACCGCCAGTCCAAGCATGTAAATAAAATTGTACTGTAAATGACTGAGAAAGGTTCACATAACAATAGAATCTCCTCTCTTTTTTCGAGGGAAATCCATCGTGGCAGCTTTATTGATTCTCAAATGTAGTTTCATACATCTTCTGCTAGTACATTGGAAACAATAAAGTTGCACATTACTGCTTATTGTCCAGAATCCAGATACAAGTTTGGGATCCCTCGACATTGCAGCTAACAAACGGGCTACAGTATTACTCCCTCTCTAAATCTACGTAGCTACGAAGACTACACTCCTCGTAAATCCCCCAAGCTTGTGCGGTTGTGCACTTCCATACAGTCTGAAACTCTAAATTGATGATCATCTTTGTACTCCTGCTAGTTGGCCGTCCATCCGGCTCTAACTCTCGCCGACGGCGGGCATGCTCCTGACGTCGCCCATGGCGACGCGCACGGCTCGGGAGGGGTCGTCGCGGGGGAAGTTGCCGTGGTACATCACATCGAGGAAGCCGTCGTCTGCTGCTGCGTCGGAGACAACGCGGGCGGCGAGCCAGAGCACGAGGCAGTGCCCCGTCGGCAGCATCCCGGCGTACGAACTAAGCGTACGAACTAAGCAATGGCGGGGAAGACTGGTTACCACCGGATTAGATATTTGATTGATATTCGGATTGGACTGCACGTACGTACGTAGATTGCTTATCAAGGCGCCGATTGACTACCGGATTCGACGCCCTGATCAGCTCAATGGCCCCATGAGCTCGATCGCGTGCGCCACCAGGGCGTCGGGACTGGGAATCAATGAATGTAACGCGCCGCCCACATTTCCTTCACCCACATCACTCAAATGCTGCTATGGCGAGTTAAAGTGGTGGCAAATCCACAGGACTCCACTGACGAGGGCGCTGCCGTCGACAAGAAGGCCATACAGAAATACGTCATCCCCGCTATGGCTCCCAGGCAGCAGGACGTAGGCGACAGGTGCTCACGGTCACGGATAGTTTAGTGTTTACCTTTGTAGAGTTGGCCATGTCCAATGAAAATTAAGGTTTTAATTTGTATATTAGTCAAGTTGTTGGCAATTTCTTATTTTTACTTGTCGCCGATGGTCTGGATGCTATTTTGAAACATAAGGTGCAAATTGGATGGATTCAGAAACTTCATGTGACCCTCCGAGCCTCTGGTATTTCTCATTTACTTTTTGCGGACGATACACTTTTGTTCTTCCGTGCCACGTCTTTGGAAGCCATGGAGATCCGGGATGCATTAGCTGTATATGAACTTACCACGGGCCAGTTTATCAATCCTTTGAAATGCTCAATCCTCTTTGGTAGCAGGTGCTGACCTGCTATTCAGGCTGCTGTTATGCAAGTACTGGAAATGCAAAATCCCAAGTTTGAGGAAAAATATTTAGGGTTGCCAACACCTAGAGGGCACATGTCAAAAGGCCGATTCCAAAGTCTCCAAAAACAACTTACAAAGAGGAGGTAGCATCACAAGGAGGAAAGGAGATTCTAATAAAAGCAGTCGCACGGTCCCTTCCTACATATCTGATGAGTGTCTTTCGTCTTCCTTGGAGTGTATGTGATGATCTCAAATGCATGGTCTGGAATTTTTGGTGGGGAGCTAAGGAGGGTAGGAGGAAGATGCACTGGAGGTCGTGGCACACCATGATTAAGCCAAAGGATTCGAGATTTCAGACTCTTTAACCAAGCTTTGCTCGCGCGGCAAGCTTGACGCCTAATCTCTAATCCTGATAGTTTATGTGCGTAGCTGTTGAAAGCCCGTTATTATCCCAATGGCCACTTGGAGGACACGTTGTTTTCGAGCAACGCTTCGCCAACTTGGCAGGCCGTGGTCTAAGAGCATCTCCAGCCGTTGGCTCCCCAGGGGGTGCCTAAAATCGCCGCCTGGGGGTGAGCCGGCGCAAAAAAAAGGGCCTAAGGATCCCCAGTCGCCAGCCCAGGGCCGCCCCCAGATGCGCATAAATTTTTTCAAAAAAAATAAAAGTTCGGCGAAGTTCGGTTAAACATGGCTGAATTTCTGCAAACTTTGGCATATATTGACATGTTCGGCGGTACATAGCAAATATAACTAAAAAAATCGCTGAACGCCGAGTAGTCGCCGTCGTCGCCGCCGTCGTCGTCGTCGGCCTTCTCCTCCTTGACGCGGCCGTCCCTAGTGGACCCCTGACCGGCGTCACCAACGCGGACTGGTGGCGGCGGCGCGTCGACGTCGTCGCTGTCCTCGATGACTCCTCCTCCTCCTTCGTCGCGGCCCCGGCGACGCTTCTCGAACCGCCGCAGGGCCGCGCACTGGCGCTCCCTCGCCATCTTCAGGGAGTCCTTGTAAGCCCATTCCAGGGCCGCGTCATCGTCCGAGCTCCACGTCGCCGTGCTCCGTCTTCACGGCGGGGAGACCGGCTCCGTCTTCACCGGCGCGAGCCCCGGCTCCGTCTTTGGCTTGACGAAGCCCTCGTTGATGACGATGCCGGCACTACAAGTGCGCCGGCCGAGCGGCGTCTCCGCCGCGGGCTCGGCCTTGACGCCGAGCAGCGCTGGAGAGCCGGTAGAGTGGGATGAAGCCTGTGAGGAGGAGTGCGAGGAGGAAGATGAGGAGGAGCCGAACCTCCTCGGCATCCATTGCCCGGCGCGTCGGCGGTGGGCCGGGGCGGCCGCCCTCGCCGGGGGAGGGTACGCCACCGGCGGGTTGTTGCCGCCCTCAAGGTGCGTCAGCACGCCCTCGAGCGTGCGGTCGGGAACGCCCCACTACAGGTGGCGCCCCTCGCTGTTCTTCGTGCCGCCCACCACTGGCGCCCCGTTGGTGGACGCCAGCCTCTGCTGCTGGCGGCGCTCGAAGTACGTCGCCCACGCCGCGTGGTTGTCGACGGCGTACTAGGGGAGGGTGCGCTGCTCGTCGGTGTGGGAGGCGCGCACGATCTCAACCTCGTTGGCGAAGTAGAGAGGGCGCGCCACGGCGTCAGGCAACGGGGGAATGGGCACTCCCCCGTTGCTGAGCCTCTACCCCCTCGGCCCGGCGCGCATGTCCGGCGGCGCCGGGATGTTGGCCTCGAACAGGAGCCACGACTCCTGTTCTCTCAGCGACCGGCGGCCGAAGCCATTGGCCGCCGCCTCTTCGCCGGGGAAACGCTCGGCCATCGGGGCTGTCAGTGGGGGAGGGCTCGGAGGCGGCACACGGGGAAGGGAGAGGGAGGGCTCGGCGGCGGCGCACGGGAGAGGGAGAGCTCGACGGCTAGGGCTTGGTGTGGTCGGAGGCGAGGGCGGCCGCCGGCTTATATAGCCGCGCCCCGTGTGTATGCCGCGCCCGTGTGTACGCGTGCGCGGGAGGGGAGGCGTCGGCGCGCCGCCCCGTGACACGCCGCACGTGAGGAATCAATGGCAAGGTTGACCGGCGGCGGCAGCCTTGGCATTGATTCCCGCGGGAACCGAGGCGATGAGGGCGAAGAAGCTCCTGCCTCGCTGACTCGGCGGGCCCGCCGGCGCCGATTTCGGGACAGGCCGGCGAAAATCGGGCTCCTGGAGACGCGACTGGGCCGTTTTTTCGATGCTGGTGTGAAAAAATCGTCTGGGAAGGCCTTTCTAGGGACGCGGCTGGAGATGCTCTAAGGCCTTGATCTTCTTAAGAGGGGCCTCATATGGCGCATTGATGATGGCACCTCTATCCATATTTGGCGAGATCAGTGGATTCCTCATCCGATGTCGAGAGGACCGGTAACTATCCAAGGTCGATGTCGTCTTCGTCGGGTTAGTGACCTTCTGTATGTGCATGGGAATTGGAACACGACACTTCTCAACAGCATTTCGTGGATATTGACGTCCAAGAGATCATGAAGATTAGAACTTCACCACGGCTTGGAGGAGATGTCATTGCTTGGGCGGCCGAGCGGACTGGAGTCTTTTTGGTTCGGAGTGCGTATCATCTCGCGCTCAATGAACGGCTTATGCCTACTTCAATCACCACGAGCAGGGCATCGGAGGGGCGACGGGTTGTCTGGGCACTTATATGGGGTGCCTTGCTCCGTCTAAGGTGTGTATATTTGATTGGAAGCTTGCTACGAATTCTCTGGCTACATGGGCTAATAAGCACATTAGATCTTTGGAGAGTTTTGACCCACTTTGTGCGATGGAGAGAGAAGACACGTTCCATGTCTTCTGTAGGTGTCCGCGGGTGGTTGCTCTTTGGAACGCCATGGCAGAACACTGAAAGTTTCCGGACATAGCAAGGGTCCGACAAACTGGCGTTTAATGGTTATTTGATCTGCTACATGAACTCGGAGATGTTTGATCGCATGCGTGTGTTGATGATTTTTTGGCGCGCTTGGTATATTCGCAACGAGATAGTTCATGACAAGTCACCAACGCCAGTCGAAGCTTCATGTCGGTTCTTACAGAGCAATGGGAGTTCTCTGATTAGTATCAAGTACGCTCCTGCAGGTGATCTTTTAAAAGGAAAGATTCCAATTATTGTGGATGGTCATCCACTACTGTCATCATACGTGAGGCCAGATAATGTGCCAGAGGCTAGATGGACTCCCCCTTCTCATGGCCGTGTTAAGCTTAATGTAGATGGGGCATATATCAAGGAGACAGGTGAAGCAGATGTTGGGATGATTCTACGTGACAGTACTGATGGCATAATCTTCTCGGCGTGGAGACACATTTTGCACTGTGCGAGCCCTTTGCAAGCAGAGTTAGCAGCATGTCTGGAGGGGCTAAAATTTGCATTACAATGGTCTACATTGCCCATTGACGTTGAGATGGACTGTAAAGTTGCTGTGGTTTCCATTCAGGCACAGTCTCCGGATAGATCATCGAATGCAATGCTAGTGAATGAAGTTAGGAAGCTTCTTGGTGAGAGGGATAGTTCTATTGCTCATGTTAGTAGGAACCAAAATGTTGTAAGTCATAGACTAACTTCTTCTGGACATGTTGAAGGCCGTACGGCACTATGGATCAGATCGGGTCCTGCTAATGTACTACAACGATGTATGGAGGATCTTCCTCCAAGTTGAGCAATGAAATTCCTTTAACCCCGCAAAAAAAAGTTGTTCGCAATTTCAGTGATGCCTCAGTTATTTCCTAGCAGTTGTAGCTAGCACCTGGAAGAAAGTTTTATCATCACACAGTTTCTAAGATGCATCATACTACATATAGCCATGCATGGATAACTGAACTTCTAATACATAACAAGGTAGTGGACTTTCGAGGCCTGCCGCAAGGTCACGGGTGTGCGAGCCTGAAGGTCTTAATGAGAAGGATCCCGAGAGCTAGATGGACGGAGCAAACTATCGCAGCGGCAGCGCAACAGCGACCGAGGGCAGTTAGGCGGCATCGGGAGGTGAGATTGCCCGACGGTGGCGTTTCCTCTCGACGGCGATGACAAACTCCAGATACGAACGAAGAGTTTTACTGCTCCCTTCCCCTACCAGTATAGGGTACTGTTGGGGGAGTTATCCGTGGCTAGACCCGGTTCATGAAGATAAGTCATCTCTGGATTTAAGTCATCTATGAGGATAAATCATCTTTGGACTTAAGTCATCCTTGAGGATAAGTCATCTCTAGTCATCTCTGGAATTAAGTCATCTCTGGACATAAGACATCCTTGAGGATAAGTCATCTCAGGAGTTAAGTTCGCTCGGCAAGATAAGTGGGCAAATGAGCGGGACAAATGAGCGGGCTACCTTGACCCGGCCTGTGACGAGACCCGGCCTGCTACAGGTCCTGGAGTCCAAATACAAGACAAAGACTTTCAACTTGGAAGACACGGAGGATTTAAAGTACTTAGATTAGGGCTCCGACTGCGGGTATAACCCGGAGTCTCTTGTAACCCCATGGACTCCGCTGTTATATAAAGCGAGTCCATGGGTCGTCAGAAAGGAGAGGAAGAAATAAGTCCTAGAGAAAATAACTCACCCGCGATAAGTCGCCCGAGACAAGTCATAGACCAGATCAAAGAAGATGCTCTCGAGATGAGAGGCGGCGAAATAGCACCCTTGTAATCGAGATCATCATCATCATTATAATCAAGCAGGATGTAGGCTTTTATCTCCATCGCGAGGGGCCGAACCTGGGTAAAACTCGCGTCTCTCGATTCCGACCAACCCCATTCAAGCTACCACCTAGAATCGGGGAACGTAGTAATTTCAAAAAATTCCTACGCACATGCAAGATCATGGTGATGCACAGCAACGAGAGGGGAGAGTGTCGTCTACGTACCCTCGTAGACCGTAAGCAGAAGCGTTATAACAATGCGCTTGATGTAGTCGTACGTCTTCACGATCGACCGATCCCAGCACTGAAGTTACGGCACCTCCGCGGACTGCACACGTTCAGCTCGGCGACGTCCCACGAACTCACGATCCAGTAGATCTTCGAGGGAGAGTGTGACGCCCCCGATTTAATCGTACACTAATCATGCACGCAAATGTGTACGATCAAGATCAGGGACTCACGGGAAGATATTACAACACAACTCTACAAATAAAATAAGTCATACAAGCATCATAATACAAGCCAGGGGCCTCGAGGGCTCGGATACAAGTGCTCGATCATAGACGAGTCAGCGGAAGCAACAATATCTGAGTACAGACATAAGTTAAACAAGTTGCCATAAGATGGCTAGCACAAACTGGGATACAGATCGAAAGAGGAGCAGGCCTCCTGCCTGGGATCCTCCTAAGCTACTCCTGGTCGTCGTCAGCGGGCTGCACGTAGTAGTAGGCACCTCCAGAGTAGTAGTCGTCATAGGCGGTGGCGTCTGGCTCCTGGGCTCCATCGTCTGGTTGCAGCAATCGAGTAGAGGTAGGGGGAAAAGGGGGAACAAGGCAACCGTGAGTACTCATCCAAAGTACTCGCAAGCAAGGAGCTACACTACATATGCATGGATATATGTGTAAAGGGCCATA
>LR880970.1:798164040-798195476 GCA_904067115.1 Aegilops sharonensis
CTGCCTTTGGAGACACCTGTAGTACTCCTTTATAATCACCCAGTTACGTTGTGACGTTTGGTAGTACCCAAAGTGTTCCTCCGGTAAACGGGAGTTGCATAATCTCATAGTTATAGGAACATGTATAAGTCATGGATAAAAGCAATAGCAACATACTAAACGATCGGGTGCTAAGCTAATGGAATGGGTCATGTCAATCAGATCATTCAACTAATGATGTGACCTTGTTAATCAAATGACAACTCCTTTGTCTATGTTAGGAAACTTAACCATCTTTGATTAACAAGCTAGTCTAGTAGAGGCATACTAGTGACACTCTGTTTGTCTATGTATTCACACATGTATTATGTTTCCGGTTAATACAATTCTAGCATGAATAATAAACATTTATCATGAAATAAGGAAATAAATAATTACTTTATTATTGCCTCTAGGGCATATTTCCTTCACTTTCTTCATGCGCTTTACACCAATATGACCCAAACGGCAGTGCCACAAATAAGTTGCACTATCATTATCAACTCTGCCTCTTTTGGTTTCAACATTTTGAATATGTGTATCACTACTATCGAGATTCATCAAAAATAGACCACTGTTAAGGGTGTATGACCATAAAAGATGTTACTCATATAAATAGAACAACCATTATTCTCAGATTTAAATGAATAACTGTCTCGCATCAAACAAGATACAGATATAATGTTCATGCTCAACGTTGGCACCAAATAACAATTATTCAGGTCTAAAACTAATCCCGAAGGTAGATGTAGAGGTAGCGTGCCGACGGCGATCACATAGACTTTGGAACCACTTCCCACGCGCATCGTCACCTCGTCCTTAGCCAATATTCGCTTAATCCGTAGTCCCTGTTTTGAGTTGCAAATATTAGCAACAGAACAATTATCAAATACCCAGGTGCTACTGCGAGCTTTAGTAAGGTACACATCAATAACATGTATATCACCATATACCTTTGTTCACCTTGCCATCCTTCTTATCCGCCAAATACTTGGGGCAGTTCCGCTTCCAGTGACCAGTATGTTTGCAGTAGAAGCACTCGGTCTCAGGCTTAGGTCCAGACTTGGGTTTCTTCTCCTGAGCAGCAACTTGTTTGCCGTTCTTCTTGAAGTTCCCCTTCTTCTTCCCTTTACCCTTTATCTTGAAACTGGTGGTCTTGTTGACCATCAACACTTGATGCTCCTTCTTGATTTCTACCTCCGCAGCTTTTAGCATCACGAAGAGCTCGGGAATTGTCTTATCCATCCGGTGCATATTATAGTTCATCACAAAGCTCTTGTAGCTTGGTGGCAGTGATTGAAGAATTCTGTCAATGACACTATCATCCAGAAGATTAACTCCTTGTTGAATCAAGTGATTATTATACCCAGACATTTTGAGTATATGTTCACTGACAGAACTATTCTCCTCCATCTTACAACTGTAGAACTTATTGGAGACTTCATATCTCTCAATCCGGGTATTTGCTTGAAATATTAACTTCAACTCCTGGAACATCTCATATGCTCCATGATGTTCAAAACATCGTTGAAGTCCCGGTTCTAAGCCGTAAAGCATGGCACACTGAACTATCGAGTAGTCATCAGCTTTACTCTGCCAGACGTTCTTAACGTCATCAGCAGCATCTGCAGCAGGCCTGGCACCCAGTGGTGCTTCCAGGACGTAATTCTTCTGTGCAGCAATGAGGATAATCCTCAAGTTACGGACCCAGTCCGTGTAATTGCTACCATCATCTTTCAACTTTGCTTTCTCAAGGAACGCATTAAAATTCAACGGAACAACGGCACGGGCCATCTATCTACAACAACATAGACAAGCAAAATACTATCAGGTAATAAGTTCATGATAAATTAAAGTTCAATTAATCATATTACTTAAGAACTCCCACTTAGATAGACATCCCTCTAATCATCTAAGTGATCACGTGATCCTAATCAACTAAACCATGACCGATCATCACATGAAATGGAGTAGTTTTCAATGGTGAACATCACTATGTTGATCATATCTACTATATATATGATCCACGCTCGACCTTTCGGTCTCAGTGTTCCGAGGCCATATCTGCATATGCTAGGCTCGTCAAGTTAAACCCGAGTATTTCTGCGTGTGCAAAACTGGCTTGCACCCGTTGTATGTGAATGTAGAGCTTATCACACCCGATCATCACGTGGTGTCTCGGCACGACGAACTTTGGCAACGGTGCATACTCAGGGAGAACACTTGTACCTTGAAATTTAGTGAGAGATCATCTTACAATGCTACCGTCAATCAAAGCAGAATAAGATGCATAAAAGATAAACATCACATGCAATCAATATAAGTGATATAATATGGCCATCATCATCTTGTGCCTTTCATCTCCATCTCTAAAGCACGGTCATGATCACCATCGTCGCCGGCGCGACACCTTGATCTCCATCGTAGCATCGTTGTCGTCTCGCCAACTATTGTTTCTACGACTATCGCTATCGCTTAGTGATAAAGTAAAAACAATTACAGGGCGATCGCATTGCATACAGTAAAGCGACAACTATATGGCTCCTGCCAGTTGCCGATAACTCTGTTACAAAACATGATCATCTCATACAATAAAATTTAGCATCAAGTCTTGACCATATCACATCACAGCATGCCCTGCAAAAACAAGTTAGACGTCCTCTACTTTGTTGTTGCAAGTTTTACGTGGCTGCTACGGGTTGAGCAAGAACCGTTCTTACCTACGCATCAAAACCACAACGATATTTCATCAAGTTAGTGTTGTTTTAACCTTCAACAAGGATCGGGCGTAGTCACACTTGGTTCAACTAAAGGTGGAGAAACTGACACCCGCCAGCCACCTGTGTGCAAAGCACGTCGGTAGAACCAGTCTCGCGTAAGCGTACGCGTAATGTCGGTCCGGGCCGCTTCATCCAACAATACTACTGAACCAAAGTATGACATGTTGGTAAGCAGTATGACTTATATCGCCCACAACTCACTTGTGTTCAACTCGTGCATATAACATCTACGCATAAACCTGGCTCGGATGCCACTGTTGAGGAACGTAGCAATTTCAAAAAAAATCCTACGCACACGCAAGATCATGGTGATGCATAGCAATGAGAGGGGAGAGTGTCGTCTATGTACCCTCGTAGACCGTAAGCGGAAGCGTTATGACAACGCGGTTGATGTAGTCGTAGGTCTTCACAATCGACCGATCCCAGCACTGAAGTTGCGGCACCTCCACGGTCTGCACACGTTCAGCTCGGCGACGTCCCATGAACTCACGATCCAGTAGAGATTCGAGGGAGAGTTCCGTCAGCACGACAGCGTGATGACGGTGATGATGAAGTTACCGACGCAAGGCTTCACCTAAGCACCGCTACGATATGACCGAGGTGGATTATGATGGAGGGGGGCACTGCACACGGCTAAGAGAGATCAATGATCAACTTGTGTATCTATGGGGTGCCCCCCTCCCCCGTATATAAAGGAGTGGAGGAGGGGGAGGGCCGGCCCTCTCTAGGCGCGCCCAAGGGGGGAGTCCTACTCCCGGTGGTAGTAGGATTCCCCCTTCCCAAGTTGGAGTAGGAGAGGGAAGGGAAGGGAAGGAGGGAGGAAGGAAAGGGGGGGCCAGTGATGAGGTTATGTACCTAGGGTAGGGTAATAGGCCTGTCCTTGACACCCTCCCCTAGGACTTCACCCTAAAGCCAGAAGCATTTGAGGGATTTCATCATCCACTCGACCAGAAGCATTCCACTCGGAAGATTCAAGTCACTCGACCGAACAATGTCACTCGACGACCAGAAGACTAAAAGTCACTCTGTATAGCAACGGTCGGACGTTTACTCCATAGACTTAATGGTCATTTATGTCACTTTATTATAGACGTTACCTGTAACGCTCCTTCTTTATGTACCTTAACCCCTGTGTAACTGAGGGCCGGAGGGGTCTGGCGAAATCTATATAAGCCACCCCCTCCTCAGGGACAAGGGTTGGCACCCCCTGTAACACACACACACACGCATAATCCAGTCGACCGCCTCCGGGCTCCGAGACGTAGGGCTATTACTTCCTCCACGAAGGGCCTGAACTCGTAAGACTCGTGTGTACAACTTCGCAGGAGCTAGGATCTTGCCTCCTCATACCTACCCCCATTCTACTATCTGACTTAGAACCACTACAGTTGGCGCCCACCGTGGGGCAGGTGCCTTAGCGACTTTTTGGTGAAGTTGCAATTTTTCCGATTCCCATCATCATGGTTTCCAGCGGAGGATTGGCTGAGGGCCGCGAGATCCGTCTCGGCGCGCTTGTTTTCGTCGCCGACGACTCCGCCTGGCTTCAAGAAGCTCCGCTCGGCGTCAAGGCGCTCCCCGTCCGCGGGGCGACGCACTTACGCCCATGCGTCCGCGGCGTCCTTCTTCGGCAGCCGTCGACCCAGTATCGGTCGGCTCTTGTGGCGTCCTCGCTCCCCGCTGTTCGACGGTGCAAGCGTTCCGGTCGGTCGCGGCTCCAGCGGTGGGTGAGGTACGCGGTGGCCCGTCAGTCGGCCAACCCACTAGTCGCGGCGATTGAGCCCGACGAAACTCTCTACGGCATGTTCGACTAGCTCCGTCGAGACCACATCCGAGTGCGATAGTAGCGATCCCGCGGTGGAAGTCTTGATGGTCAATGGACCACCCAGTCCTCCTGGCTTCTCTCGCAACGACGGTGGTGATGGCGGCGGCGATCCGTCGCGCGTCCATGAGGAGTACCGCCCGAGCCTCTTTATTCACAGCAGAGGGAAGAGCTTCGCCGCCGTAACATGGGTGCACTTCACACTCCTGTCGTTGGAGAAACCCCCGAGGCCCGGGTCTTGGAGGAGGTGCGCCTGGCCAACTTGGCTGAGCGCACTCGACTGGAGAACCTCCAGCATGCACTCGACAAGCGTGCTCGGCAGCGGATCCCTGAGTCCAGTCGACGACAGCTTTTTCCGCCTCAACCTCAGGTATATCGTACTCCGATTCAAAATCTCACAGCAGCAGCCCGCATAGCAGAGTCGATTCAGCCTTCCCAGTCAGAGGCTGGCAGGGGTTTGATGCAGATCCGGGCCTTGCTCCGGGCAGCCGGAGAGCAGAACTCAGCGGTGTCTCAGTCGCGGAATAGGATTCATAGCAGATCAGTGAGGGCAGATACGGTTCAGTTGGCTCACAACCCAAGATCACCCCCGCGGCGTGAAGGACGTGGGCACATGCAAGATCAGTACATAAACCACGAGCAATATGATCACCGGCTCGGCCACGATGGCCGTCGTCGAGTGCCCATGCCTCCTCCGAGGAGTGGATCATATGTGCCTCGGCGGCATGATGACAGACGCCCTCACAACAGAGAGCGAAGAGTACCAGTCGACCCAAGGGAGCCGGGCTTTGATGCGAGATCTATTCTCGTTCAAGGTCTGGTTGATAGGAACAGAGCACACAGAGAAGGCCATGGCATAGATTATCCGACTGGCAGCAGAGTGCACGTTTCAGGTCCCGAGTGTTTCAGCAGAGCCATCAGGGCCGCAGTGATTCCTCCCAACTTCAGGTTGGTGGCTGGAGTCAAGCCTCACACTTGGCTTGAGGACTACCGAGTGGCAGTTCAGATCGGTGGCGGCAATGATGAAGTGGCTATGAAGCACCTCCCTCTAATGTTGGAAGGCTCGGCCAGAGCATGGTTGAATCAGTTGGCACCTGGCAGTGTATTCAGTTGGGAGGAGCTCGCCCGAGTGTTTGTCAGGACTTTTGAAGGTACTTGCAAACAACCAGCGGGGTTGGCAGAATTGCAGCATTGTGTGCAAAAACCGAATGAAACCTTGAGAGATTATATTCAGAGGCGGATCACGTTGCACATACAGTGGAGAATGTGTCAGATCACCAAGCAGTTTTTGCCGTCAAAGAAGGTGTTAAGTATCAAAAGTTGAATCTGAAATTCGGACGGACAGGGGACATGTCCCTGACTCGGATGATGGAGATTGCCACCAAATATGCTAACGGCAAAGAAGAATACCGACTCCGGAGTGTCAAGCACAAAACAGTCGCACATGAAACTGGAGGAGGGAATTCCAGTTGGAAGCAGAAGCGCAAAGCCAAGCCAGTAGCTCCTGGCGAAGCCTTAGCCATGACTCAAGGAAAGTTCATGGGGAAGCCCAAAGGGCCTTGGACCCCCAAGAAAGTGAAAAATCAAGCTGGAAATGATGTGTTGGATTTTCCATGCCACATCCACACACAGAAGGATGAAGAGGGTAATCTGATTTACCCCAAACACACCACTCGACAGTAGTTCCGAGAGAAACATCCCAATAAGGAAAAGAAGTCAGACAAGGGTGCGGATAAGGAAGAAGATGATGATGGTTTTCCCAACGTCAATTCCAGTCTGATGATTTTTGCTGATGTTGATAGCAAAAGTCGACTGAAAGTTATCAATAGAGAAGTGAATATGGTCGCTCCGGCGATGCCCAGTTATTTGAAGTGGTCTCAGACTGCCATCACATTCGACCAGTCTGATCACCCAGCGCATATAGCCACCCCTGGGAGGCAAGCGTTGGTGGTCGACCCAGTTATTGAAGGCACTCGACTCACCAAAGTGCTAATGGATGGTGGCAGTGGCCTGAATATCCTTTATGCTGAGACCTTGAAAGGGATGGGAATTCCAATGTCCAAGCTTAGCGAAAGCAATATGAGTTTCCTTGGCGTTATACTTGGCAAGAAGGCTGAATCACTCGGCCTGATCGCCCTTGATGTGGTTTTCGGTGATTCAAAGAATTACCGCAAGGAAAAGTTGACATTTGAAGTAGTGGATTTCAAGAGTGCTTACCATGCTATTCTGGGTAGGCCTGCTTATGCACGTTTTATGGCTCGACCATGCTATGTGTACCTCAAATTGAAGATGCCTGGTCCCAGAGGAGTGATCACTATCACTGGCAATCGGCAGAAGGCAGAGTAATGCTTTCAGAAGGGTTCTAAAATTGCCGATGCACAAATGGCAGTAGTTGAATTGCAAGAGTATCAGAAAAATGCAGATCCGAGTGATTTGTTGCGGGCCAAGAAGCCTACCACAGACTCTGCATTTCATTCGTCCGGTAAAACGAAGCCGATTCATATTCACCCGACCGATCCCAATGCTGCTCCGACTCATATCTCAACAACACTCCACAGCAAATAGGAAGAAGCGCTCATCCAGTTCCTCCGTGAGAACTGGGACATCTTTGCATGGAAACCATCTGACATGCCGGGTGTTCCCAGGGGACTGGCTGAGCACCGTTTGCGAGTCGACCCGAAAGTAAAACCAGTCAAGGAACATCTTCGACGTTCCACCGTACAGAAGAGAAAAGCAATTGGTGAGGAAGTGGCTCGGCTCCTGGCAGCTGAGTTCATCCGAGAGATTTACCACTCCGAGTGGCTCGCCAATGTTGTCATGGTCACCAAGAAGGACGACTAACTTCGCATGTGCATTGACTTCAAGCATATCAATCGGGCCTGCCCAAAAGATCATTTTCCTCTCCCCTGCATCGACCAAATTGTCGACTCGACTACGGGGTGTGAGCGACTGTCTTTTCTAGACGCCTATTCCGGGTACCATCAGATCCGACTGTATGGACCCGACGAGATAAAACAGCTTTCATCACTCCATTCGGGTGCTTCTGTTATGTGACCATGCCATTCGGCCTCCAGAATGCCGGAGCCACATTTATGAGGATGATTCAGAAGTGTTTGCTCACTCAAATAAGTCGGCATGTGGAAGCATACATGGATAACATTGTGGTTAAGTCGAGCAAAGGTTCTGACCTGCTGACTGACCTTGCTGAAACCTTTGCCAACCTGAGAAGGTATCTTATATCTTATATTTACTAATTGGAGGCACCATCCGAGCTCCCAAGTTAATCCCAAAAACTAAACGAAATTGACTTTCAGATCACAACATTAATTAGTTGCATCCATTGGATAAAATATATCATAGAGTCCTTGAGAAAAGTCCCACGGGTGAGGCTTTCCTTGCCAAACTCTTCTACGTTCAGCCAAACAAAAAAAACAGATCGCAGACCCCCTTCCCCACGAGAGTTTGAGGACGGAAGTACAAACCTAATCGCACATCCCCTTCCCCACATGAGCTTGGTTTGAGAACAGAGGAAAAGGCTGCGTGATGTTAACATATGCCTCGAATTGAAGATCAATTAGCCCATGCTAACCAGCTAATATACATGTATGTGTTGTTCTTTGATGCTGGAGGCGCCATGGTGTACGCCAAAGGCCGCGGCAGCAGTGCATCGGCATGCAGGCAGCGCATGGGTGCTCGGCAATGATGGCGGCATGTGTGCGGCAGCGTGCGTGTGCTCCTGCATTGTTCTATATACCTTTGCGCTCATCATGTATACATTCATGATTATCCAATTGAAGCCAATGGAGTAGATTGATTCCTACCATGGGAACTTGAAAATTTGAAGCCATCACTCAATCACATCTCCTTCCTCACGCCTATGGAGTTATGTCTAGAGGGACCGTCGTTTCTTATCCACAAGCACATTAATATCCCACCAACATATATCCCTCCATCATCCTCAAGGTATATTCCAGGTCAATTTTCAGATGATTCAATTGGCATCGGCTAGATGAACCCATTATATTGGTGATCTTAAAAGGTTCAGTCTGTGCCCTAGCAATCAGTTTACTTAGGTACAGTTCTTATATCAAGCAATATGCACAGCCTCTACGTCAGGTGGCTATAGTGTATTATTTGATTGTGTCAGGTATTTCCTTGCCGCTGAATTGTTGCTCTGAAGTGCACTTTTCTTCTTACATCAGTCAAGCTAACTTTCCATGGTTTTCCCTCATTTAGTTAGTTGCTATGATCTCATGGCTTACTCTGAATTGTTTGCTAGGTGCTCGATGGAAGCCTCACCTATGAAAATATTTTGTTCTTTTGCACCTGGGTTGCAAGATGGAGTTGGAGCAAAATTTCGGAACCAGCCTCGGACTCCCTGATGTGGTGCTGATTATATGGAGCAAATATATTCGTGATGAAGAAATCACTGTGATAATATGTTTAGGGATGACTGTGTGAGAGATGGCAAGAGTCTGCAGACCATTGCACATGCATCAATAAAATGTAATCATTCATACTGCTGCAACGGGTTTGTCATTTTTTATCCATACAAGAAAACTACTTGAGAAAGAACGAATTCAATTTTTATCCATCTTGAGATTTCATTTCAGAGAAAGTTTTTCAACACCGAATTTGGAATCGTTCTTCTACAATGGGAGTTGACATTGGACTTGGATTTTTTGTCCATCTAGAAGAGTCGTTGCAGACGTATGGCAGAAAAATGTGAAGTTAAGTACGAGATGATGTTCTGCTTACCATTTTCATGCAGCACCTTACATATCCACGCATACGTTTTATGTCAACGCTGAACTAATTCCCACAACAAGCTTATGCTATTTGTGTTGTAACGTGTCTTCCATATATAGAATACATGTCATTCTATGAAGGATTGGTTTTCTTCTTCATAGTGAAAATTGTTACCGTGTTCCAGTGTTATATTGGAGGGAAACATGCAGCGGTGAGGCTGTAGATTTTTGACAATTTGATTTAGTACTATTAGCTATGCCTTCACCAAATACAAACAATGCACACATGATTATTGCTCTGTTATTTTTTTACATGTGGCTCTGTGCTAAGCACACACATGATTGTTGCTGCCATAAAATTAGCTAAAATTCGGATATTTAAGAGCTTCAGCTGTGTAAGATGAATTCTGTTGTTTTGCAGCTTATCAGATAAGTTTATTAGAACCTTTGATTAGCATCGAACCAGAGGGGTAACACATAGGTTAGCAGTTTTACAAGTTTACTATGAATCCGTGAAAGATATGACTGGATATGTAGATACCAATTAAGAGGAAATCGGATATGCATGCACCGTTTAAGAGGCTTAATCAGATGAGATATACATGTACTAGAATTTTGCATTGTTTGACATGTCTGTAAGGATTTGATATAATTTTCTAGTGTTTACAAGAGGCTGCGATTTGATAGAATAAATCCTGAAATGGTTTTACACACAAATAGGATGGAAAGAATTCTTCTAGCACCATATGCATGCGTCCAAACCTCTCGTACTACTAAAAAAGTCAAATAATCTGGAACGTGTACATGATTATATGTTACCATATAATTGGGCAACTTCTAGCTAAGTTCCATGGGCGTTCACTGATTTGTTGATAGATTATCCAGGTCGTCCTAACAAAAGTAAGTAAATATAGTTGAAAAGTTGATTGATCCTGACCGAATGCAACACTATTATATATCGATACTCCATCAGCGACTCACATGCATCAATATACAGACTCTATGTTTATTGGTCCGTGGTTAGATGAATAACAAAGCACATGTAAACTATAAGTAGTTACTCTAGATATGAATAGTTGCAAGTTAATAGAAACATCATAACTGTTAATATTATATCATCTTATCCTCTAGATACAAAAAACATAGACTTAACAGGAGTTATATAGATTATTTTCAATTGATATGTTAAATACAGAGAAAATTCTTGGACACCTATGCATACTCTGTATGCCATAGAAATAATTGGATGAAGCTTTATGTTGTATGGAAATATAGAAACAGAGCCGAAACAAATGATGATTATTTAATGCACAGATCTTTTACTGTTTATCACATCATGTTCTCATGCTTTGTTCATTTTCTTACTTGACTTATACCACTACAATATAGGATGCAAAGAGAGATCAAAGAAGACGAAAGAAAGCTAAGTGAACAAAAACAAATGAATGAATAAGATGACATGATATGAATTGGTATGTTGGTTGTAGTCAATATTTATATTTATATATTTACATACAACATATTTGTTTTCCAGGTAGGTACAAATTGAACTACTGAACAAATAAAAGAAACTCATGCATATATCAATTAGATTAAAAATCCAAATGGCAATTACTATTTTGCATCTAAGTTTAATTTTTTTCATATTGAACTTTGCTGACTGTAGCTGATTTTCCAGTTTCTTTTTTCATGAATTGGAATTATTCCTTTCTGAATAGATAAATATGTAGTCATAAAAATTCCGTTTTATCTTGCATATTAGTAAATCAGAAGCTCGGTGTAATCAGGTTGAGAGAAGGAGTTGAGGATCCATATTCTTTGCAACGGAAAAAACAAAATCTAGCCCGTGCTGAAGCACGAGTTAATGACTAGTGATATCAAGCTCAATCCATCTAAGTGCACATTCAGAGTTCCTGGTGGAAAGCTACTCGGATTCCTCGTTTCTGAACGAGGGATCGACGCAAACCCAGAAAAAGTTGGTGCCATACTCCGGATGAAACGCCATGTGCGTGTGCACGATGTCCAGAAGCTTGCTGGTTGTTTGGCCGCCTTGAGTCGATTCATCTCTCGTCTCGGTGAGAAGGCCTTGCCTCTTTACCGACTGATGAAGAAATCTGACAGGTTCGAGTGGAGAGATGAGGCTGACGCACCGTTTGCAAAGCTCAAAGCCCTGCTTTCCACCCAGCCGGTGCTTGCTGCCCCAATCAGCAAAGAGCCTTTACTGCTTTATATTGCAGCCACTGGACAAGTTGTCAGTATAGTGCTCATGGTCCAGCGGGAAGAAGAAGGAAAAGCCTATAAAATTCAGCGCCCAGTGTATTATGTTTCGGAAGTCTTGACTCCGTCCAAGTAGAGATATCCACATTATCAGAAGCTTGTTTACGGAATTAACATGACCACGAAGAAGGTTGCGCACTATTTCTCAGATCATTCCATTACAGTCGTCAGCAACGCACCATTATCTGAGATTCTGAACAACAGAGATGCAACTGGTCGAGTGGCAAAATGGGCGATTGAACTCCTTCCATTGGATATCAAGTTTGAGGCAAAGAAAGCTATCAAGTCCCAAGAAATTGCAGATTTCCTCGCCGAGTGGGTCGAACAGCAACTCCCGACTCAGATTCATTCGGAGCATTGGACCATGTTCTTCGATGGATCCAAGATGTTGAATGGTTCTGGTGCTGGGGTAGTACTGGTATCCCCCCGAGGAGACAAGCTCAGATATGTCCTCCAGATTCACTTTGATTCCTCCAACAATGAAGCTGAATATGAAGCACTCCTATATGGGTTGCGTATGGCCATTTCACTCGGCGTCCATCGCCTCATGGTCTATGACGACTCAGATTTGGTGGTTAATCAAGTGATGAAGGAGTGGGACGTCAGAAGCCTGGCTATGACTGGTTACTGTAATGCAGTGAGAAAGTTGGAAAAGAAGTTTGAAGGGTTAGAGCTCCATCATATACCCCGACTGAAAAATCAAGCAGCTGATGATTTGGTAAAGATAGGTTCCAAGAGGGAGGCCATTCCTAGCAATGTGTTTTTGGAACATATTCATACACCTTCAGTTCAGGAAGATCTTTTCACTAAAGAGCCCCCACAACCGAAGAGTGCCGCTGATCCGACTGAAGTCGAAGTCCCAGCCGTGGTCGACCTAATCATGGAGGTTTTGGTCATCACTCCCGACTGGACAGTGTCGTACATTGCATACATTCTTAGGAGGGAACTCCCTGAGGATGAAGAAGAGGCTCGACAGATCGTCCGTCGATCCAAAGCCTTTACTGAGATAAGAGGAGAG
Source organism: Aegilops sharonensis (assembly GCA_904067115.1). NCBI lineage: Eukaryota > Viridiplantae > Streptophyta > Magnoliopsida > Poales > Poaceae > Aegilops > Aegilops sharonensis. Next base: position 798,176,701 of record LR880970.1, read on the forward strand.
CTTTTCAGAGAAAGTGTACCTAGAGTCATTCAGAAATGCATAACGCCAGAAGAAGGTGGAGTGTTCCTCAACGACATCCACTCGGGGACCTGTGGTCACCATGCGTCCTCTCAGACCATTGTGGCCAAAGCATACCGAGTGGGATTTTATTGGCCACGGGCAAATGAAATGGCGAAAGAAATAGTCGACAAATGTGAAGGTTGCCACTTTTACTCCAACATGTCCCACAAGCCTGCATCAGCCCTGAAGACCATTCCACTCGTCTAGCTCTTTGTTATTTGGGGATTGGATATGGTTGGACCCCTGAGGACTAGTAGGAGCGGTTTCACTCATGTGCTTGTAGCAGTCGACAAGTTTACCAAATGGATTGAAGCCAAGCCTATCAAAAATCTTGAAGCCAGTACTGCCGTCAGCTTCATCAGAGAGTTAACATTCAGATATGGTGTTCCACACACCATCATCACTGACAATGGGTCGAACTTTGATTCTGATGAGTTCAGAGCCTTCTGCGCTTCCCAAGGCACTCGAGTCGACTATGCTTCAGTCGCCCACCCCCAGTCGAATGGACAAGCTGAAAGAGCAAATGGGATTCTCAAAGTACTGAAACCCCGATTGATGTGTGATCTCAAGCATGCAACAGGCGCCTGGGTCGATGAACTTCCATCAGTGCTTTGGGGATTGAGGACAACTCCAAATCGGTCGACTGGCCAAACTCCATTCTTCTTGGTCTATGGAGCTGAATCTGTTCTACCGAGTGACTTGCTTCACAATGCACCCCGAGTCGAGCTTTTCTCTGATGATGAAGCGGAACAGGCCCGGCAAGACGCAGTTGATCTCCTGGAAGAAGAAAGAGAGATGGCCTTGATCCGGTCGACCATTTATCAGCAAGACTTGCGTCGATTCCACGCCAGAAATGTGGGGGGTCGAGCATTTCAAGAGGGAGACTTGGTTCTTCGAGTGGATGAGCAGAAACCACACAAGTTCGCTCCTGTTTGGGAAGGCCCCTTCATCGTCACTAGAGTGCTCCACAATGGAGCCTACCATCTTTACAATGTCGAGCATCAGAAAGATGAGCCACGGGCTTGGAATGTGGAGCTGCTCCGCCCCTTTTACACTTAAGCATTCAGACTGTTGAGATGTAATAAGAAATACCTTCTAGTTTGATTATTAAAGACACAGTTTTTACAGTCTCATAAATGATTGTTGTTCCTTTTTTATTCTTTAAATCTCCCAGTGGGTGGCTTAGCTGCGAATCCGTTTCGCCTAAGTTTGAAAAAATCCTACCGAGTGGTGAGCAAGACTCTCACTCGGGGGCTTAGCTGCGAATCCGTTTCACCTAAATTTGAGAAATCCTACCGAGTGGTGAGCAAGCCTCTCACTCGGGGGCTTAGCTGCAGTCCAGTACTCGCCTAAGTTTGAAAAATCCTACCAAGTGGTGAGCAAGCCTCTCACTCTGGGGCTTAGCTGCAGTCCAGTACTCGCCTCAGTTTGAAAAATCCTACCGAGTGGTGAGCCAGTCTCTCACTCGGGGGCTTAGCTGCAGTCCCGTACTCGCCTAAGTTTGAAAAATCCTACCGAGCGGTGAGAAAGCCTCTCACTCGGGGGCTTAGCTGCGGTCCAGTACTCGCCTAAGTTTAAAAAATCCTACCGCGTGGTGAGCACCCCTCACACTCGGGGGCTTAGCTTCCGTCCAGTACTCGCCTAAGTTTGAAAAATCCTACCGAGCGGTGAGAAAGCCTCTCACTCGGGGGCTTAGCTGCGGTCCAGTACTCGCCTAAGTTTAAAAAATCCTACCGCGTGGTGAGCACCCCTCACACTCGGGGGCTTAGCTTCCGTCCAGTACTCGCCTAAGTTTGAAAAATCCTACCGAGCGGTGAGAAAGCCTCTCACTCGGGGGCTTAGCTGCGGTCCAGTACTCGCCTAAGTTTAAAAAATCCTACCGCGTGGTGAGCACCCCTCACACTCGGGGGCTTAGCTTCCGTCCAGTACTCGCCTAAGTTTGAAAAATCCTACCGAGCGGTGAGAAAGCCTCTCACTCGGGGGCTTAGCTGCGGTCCAGTACTCGCCTAAGTTTAAAAAATCCTACCGCGTGGTGAGCACCCCTCACACTCGGGGGCTTAGCTTCCGTCCAGTACTCGCCTAAGTTTGAAAAATCCTACCGAGCGGTGAGAAAGCCTCTCACTCGGGGGCTTAGCTGCGGTCCAGTACTCGCCTAAGTTTGAAAAATCCTACCGAGTGGTGAGCAACCATCTCACTCGGGGGCTTAGCTGCGGTCCAGTACTCGCCTAAGTTTAAAAAATCCTACCGAGTGGTGAGAAACCCTCTTACTCGGGGGCTTAGCTGCGGTCCAGTACTCGCCTAAGTTTAAAAAATCCTACCGAGTGGTGAGCAACCCTCACACTCGGGGGCTTAGCTTCCGTCCAGTACTCGCCTAAGTTTGAAAAATCCTACATAGTGGTGAGCAACCCTCACACTCGTGGGCTTAGTTGCAGTCCAGCACTCGCCTAAGTTTGAAACACATCCCTATCCGCAAGGACGATGAGGTGCAGTTCGACTGCAGCCTTCTCTTCGGAGCTGCGCCACAAGTATAATGTGCGCTCCATCCCTATCCGCAAGGACGATGAGGTGCTCGTCGTCTGCAACCTTCTCTTCGGAGCTGCGCCACAAGTATAATGTGCGCTCCATCCCTATCCGCAAGGACGATGAGGTGCTGGTCGACTGCAACCTTCTCTTCAGAGCTGCACCACAAGTATAACGTGTGCTCCATCCCTATCCGCAAGGGATGCGAAGTGTGAGTCAACTGGACCTCCTCCTCAGAGCTGCATTTCAAGAACAAAGATTATTCTTAATGAAGAACAAGTTTCATTCAAAGGCATATTCAAAGATAAACCAAGTTCGGATAAATCCTAAAGTTCCGGACCACGGATTAAAGTACTCGGGCATCAAGCCCGAAGGAGTTTAACGATTACAAAATCACTCGGCATTCCGAGGCAAATTTAAGATGAGGCATAAAGTTTGTTCACTCCGCAGGAGGCGGACTAGCAGGGTCGACGAACTCGTCCAAGTCGATTCCGTCAGCAATCCGAGTGGCAGCAGCAATGAAAGTTTCCATGAAGGATTGGAAGTCGTGCTTTTTGGTATTGGCGACCTTTATTGCTGCTAGCTTGTCTTCTCGCGCCTCGTTGTAGTGGACACGTACCAGATATAGAGCCACATCAGCGTCACACCGAGCAGAAGACTTCTTCCGTTCTTGCACTCGACTGGGGATCTCATTAAGTCGAGTCATCAAAGACTCGAGGTCATTCAGAAGCGTTGCCCTTGGCCAGAGTGCTGTGTCGATCCTCGACACCGCAACCTTCAGTCGAGCAAGGTAGTCGACGATGCCAGTGACACGGGATTCCAGTCGGAGCACATTCATGGCAGCTTAGTCTTTAACAGGAGAGAGGATGGGGTCCAGCGTCCAGGTTTATCTCAATTCGCCCGGTCTCTTCCTCGAAGTTTTGGCAAAATTCTGCACACACAATATAACGATGAGTCAATGGTTATATATCGATTCGACAGAAATAAGTCAGTTGGACGAAAGAAAATACCTTCAAGCATGACGAACAGCTTCTTAGCAAGATCTCCCAGATAATTCTCCAAGTCATTTCTCTTGCGGGCGATTTCTTCCACCTTGTCGTTCAAGGATACCTTATCCTTCTTCAGACGAGTCACCTCCCTGTTGGCTTCATTCAAGGCGGTCTTCAACTTGGTATTCTCTTCCTCCAGTTTGCCGACTAAAGCCAACTTCTGGTCGGCGAGTGTGGTTTTATCATCGGCTGTTTTCTACGCGGCTGCAAGGTCCAGATCCTTCTTCGCTAGAGCTTGGTTCATTTTTTCTGAAAGAAATGCTGACAGGTTCAGAAAAAACAAATACCACCCGGTTCAGAAACAAATCAGTCGACAAGTTTTTCGTACGAGCGGCTTCATCCTTGGCCTTCTGCAAGTTTGTCTTGGCCAGCTCCAGATCGAGGTTGAGATGAATCTGCTTCTGCTCCAGGTCAGCAAAACAGGCTCCAAGTTCACAGGATTTCTGTAATCAAAAGACGGCCAGTCGACAGATGGAAAAGTTGGTTACTTCGGACCAATAGAGTGACAAATACAACAAAATTCTAAGACTACTGCCGAATCAAACATCCAACAGTAGACTCGGGGACTACACCCAGTGGGTGCACTTAGCATGCCCCCACTGGTCCAGTTTCCACTCGACATGATCTACTCAGGTTGAGTGTAAAAAAGAAGAAGCAGAAGGTTGTTCTCAGACCATAGTTGACTGCACGCAGTCGACCATGGTCTCAGGGACTACACCCAGTGGGTGCACTCAACGTGCCCCCATTGGTCCAGTTTCCACTCGACATGGTCTGCCTAGGCGAGTGAGGAAAATTATGATTCTCAGACCACAGTCGACTGCCCGCAGTCGACCATGGTCTAGGGCACTACACCCAGTGGGTGCACTCAGCATGCCCCCACTAGTTCAAAGACTCAATCGACACCACTTAGTCGACTCAAGATGTAAATGCACTCAGTGACAAGTCAAAACACCCAGTGGGTGTACAAAACGCAGACTGACGGAAAGATCCCTCGAGGAAAGTTTTCAGGTAGCATATCCTAACAGAACAAGTGGCAAGTTAAAGGCCAGTCGGAAGTCAACTCACCTGAACGTTGGCCTGGAGAGCCGAGATGACGTTGTACGCAACCTCACTGGTGCTACGTCTTGAGCTTGCGTTGGTTTTCCCCGAAGAGGAGAGGATGATGCAGCAAAGTAGCGTAAGTATTTCCCTCAGTTTTTGAGAACCAAGGTATCAATCCAGTAGGACGCTACGCACAAGTCCCTCGTACCTGCACAAAACAATAGCTCCTCGCAACCAACGCGATTAGGGGTTGTCAATCCCTTCACGGTCACTTACGAGAGTGAGATCTGATAGAGATGATAAATAATATTTTTGGTATTTTTGGTATAGANGGTCCAGTTTCCACTCGACATGGTCTGCCTAGGCGAGTGAGGAAAATTATGATTCTCAGACCACAGTCGACTGCCCGCAGTCGACCATGGTCTAGGGCACTACACCCAGTGGGTGCACTCAGCATGCCCCCACTAGTTCAAAGACTCAATCGACACCACTTAGTCGACTCAAGATGTAAATGCACTCAGTGACAAGTCAAAACACCCAGTGGGTGTACAAAACGCAGACTGACGGAAAGATCCCTCGAGGAAAGTTTTCAGGTAGCATATCCTAACAGAACAAGTGGCAAGTTAAAGGCCAGTCGGAAGTCAACTCACCTGAACGTTGGCCTGGAGAGCCGAGATGACGTTGTACGCAACCTCACTGGTGCTACGTCTTGAGCTTGCGTTGGTTTTCCCCGAAGAGGAGAGGATGATGCAGCAAAGTAGCGTAAGTATTTCCCTCAGTTTTTGAGAACCAAGGTATCAATCCAGTAGGACGCTACGCACAAGTCCCTCGTACCTGCACAAAACAATAGCTCCTCGCAACCAACGCGATTAGGGGTTGTCAATCCCTTCACGGTCACTTACGAGAGTGAGATCTGATAGAGATGATAAATAATATTTTTGGTATTTTTGGTATAGAGATGCAAAGTGAAAAGTAAAAGGCAAAGTAAAAATAAAGCAAGTATTAAAGTAATGGAGATTGATATGATGAGAATAGACATGGGGGCTATAGGTTTCACTAGTGGCTTCTCTCAAGAGCATAAGTATTCTACGGTGGGTGAACAAATTACTGTTGAGCAATTGACAGAATTGAGCATGGTTATGAGAATATCTAGGTATGATCATGTATATAGGCATCACGTCCGAGACTAGAGGACTGACTCCTGCCTGCATCTACTACTATTACTCCACTCATCGACCGCTATCCAGCATGCATCTAGAGTATTAAGTTAAAAACAGAGTAACGCCTTAAGCAAGATGACATGATGTAGAGGGATAAATTCATGCAATATGATAAAAAACCCATCTTGTTATCCTCGATGGCAACAATACAATACGTGCCTTGCTGCCCCTTCTGTCACTGGGAAAGGACACCGCAAGATTGAACCCAAAGCTAAGCACTTCTCCCATTGCAAGAACTACCAATCTAGTTGGCCAAACCAAATGGATAATTCGAAGAGACTTGCAAAGATAACCAATCATACAAAAAATAATTCAGAGAAGATTCAAATATAGTTCATAGTAATCTTGATCATAAACCCACAATTCATCGGTCTCAACAAACACACCGCAAAAAGAAGATAACATCGAATAGATCTCCACGAGAGAGGGGGATAACATTGTATTGAGATCCAAAAAGAGAGAAGAAGCCATCTAGCTACTAGCTATGGACCCGAAGGTCTGAAGTAAACTACTCACACTTCATCGGAGGGGCTATGGTGATGATGTAGAAGCCTTCCGTGGTGGATGCCCCCTCCGGCGGAGCTTCGGAACAGGCCCCAAGATGGGATCTCGTGGATACAGGAAGTTGCGGCGGTGGAATTAGGTTTTTTTCTCCTGTTCTGATCGTTTGGGGGTACGTAGGTATATATAGGAGGAAGGAGTAGGTCGGTGGAGCAACAGGGGGCCCACGAGGCAGGGGGCGCGCCCTAGGGGGGCGCCCCCACCCTATTGACCGCCTCTGTTACTTCTTGGAGTAGGGTCCAAGTCTCCTGGATCACGTTCGGTGAGAAAATCACGTTCCCGAAGGTTTCATTCCGTTTGGACTCCGTTTGATATTCCGTTTCTTCGAAACACTGAAATAGGCAAAAAAAACAGCAATTCTGGGCTGGGCCTCCGGTTAATAGGTTAGTCCCAAAAATAATATAAAAGTGGAAAATAAAGCCCATTATAGTCCAAAACAGTAGATAAAGTAGCATGGAGCAATCAAAAATTATAGATACGTTGGAGACGTATCAGGCATCCCCAAGCTTAATTCCTGCTCGTCCTCGAGTAGGTAAATATAAAAAGAGAATTTTTGATGCAGAGTGATACTTTGGCATAATTTCAATGTAAATCTTCTTAATTGTGGTATGAATATTCAGATCCGAAAGATTCAAGACAAAAGTTCATATTGACATAAAAATAATAATACTTCAAGCATACTAACTAAGCAATTATGTCTTCTCAAAATAACATGGCCAAATAAAGTTATCCCTACAAAATCATATAGTCTGGCTATGCTCCATATTCCCCACACAAAATATTTAAATCATGCACAACCCCGATGACAAGCCAAGCAATTGTTTCATACTTTAACATTTTCAAAACTTTTTCAATCTTCACGCAATACATGAGTGTGAGCCATGGATATAGCACTATATGTGGAATAGAATGGTGGTTGTGGAGAAGACAAAAGGGAGAAGATAGTCTCACATCAACTAGGCGTATCAACGGGCTATGGAGATGCCCATCAATAGATATCAATGTGAGTGAGTAGGGATTTCCATGCAATGGATGCACTAGAGCTATAAGTATATGAAAGCTCAACAAAAGAAACTAAGTGGGTGTGCATCCAACTCGCTTTCTCACGAAGACCTAGGGCATTTGAGGAAGCCCATCATTGGAATATACAAGCCAAGTTCTATAATGAAAAATTCCCACTAGTATATGAAAGTGAAAAAATGAGAGACTCTCTATCATGAAGATCTTGGTGCTACTTTTAAGCACAAGTGTGGTAAAAGGATAGTAGCATTGTCCCTTCTCTATTTTTCTCTCATTTTTTTTATTTGGGCCTTTTCTCTTCTTCTTTTTTTGGCCTCTTTTTTTCTTTTTTCTTTTTTTATTTTATTTTTCGTCTGGAGTCTCATCCCGACTTGTGGGGGAATCATGGTCTCCATCATCCTTTCCTCGCTTGGGACAATGCTCTAAAGAATGATGATCATCACACTTTTCTTACAACTCAACAATTACAACTCGATTCTTAGAACAAAGTATGACTCTATATGAATGCCTCCGGCGGTGTACCGGGATATACAATGAAACAAGAGTGACATGTATGAAAGAATTATGAAAGGTGGCTTTGCCACAAATACGATGTCAACTACATGATCATGCTAGCAATATGACAATAATGGAGCGTGTCATAATAAACGGAACGGTGGAAAGTTGCATGGAAATATATCTCGGAATGGCTATGGAAATGCCATCATAGGTAGGTATGGTGGCTGTTTTGAGGAAGATATATGGTGGGTGTATGATACCGATGAAAAGTGCGCGGTATTAGAGAGGCTAGCAATGATGGAAAGATGGGAAAAAGTGCGTATAATCCATGGACTCAACATTAGTCATAAAGAACGCATATACTTATTGCAAAAATCTAGAAGTTATCAAAGCAAAGTATTACGTGCATGCTCCTAGGGGGATAGATTGGTAGGAAAAGACCATCGCTCGTCCCCGACCGCCACTCATAAGGAAGAAAATCAATAAATAAATCATGCTCCGAGTTCATCACATAACGGTTCACCATACGTTCATGTTACGGGAATCACAAGCTTCAACACAAGTATTATTTAAATTCACAACTACTCAACTAGCATGACTTTAATATCACCATCTTCATGTCTCAAAACAATTATCAAGCATCAAACTTTTCTTAGTATTCAACGTACTCAAAAGAAAGTTTCACATATCTTGAATACCAAGTATATTAATATTAAGCAAATTACCATGCTATTAACGACTCTCAAAATAATCTAAGTGAAGCATGAGAGATCAATAGTTTCTTTAAAACAAATCCACCACCGTGCTCTAAAAGATCTAAGTGAAGCACTAGAGCAAAAATTATCACGCTCAAAAGATATAAGTGAAGCACTATGAGCAAAACTATCAAGCTCAAAAAATATAAGTGAAGCACATAGAGTATTCTATAAAAATTCCAATTCATGTATGGCTCTCTGAAAAGGTGTGTACAACAAGGATGATTGTGGTAAACTAACAAGTAAAGACGCAAATAATACAAGACGCTCCAAGCAAAACACATATCATGTGGTGAATAAAAATATAGCTCCAAGTAAATTACCGATGGAAGTAGACGAAAGAGGGGATGCCTTCCGGGGCATCCCCAAGCTTTGACTTTTTGGTGTCCTTGGTTTATCTTGGGGGTGCCATGGGAATCCCCAAGCTTAGGCTCTTGCCACTCCTTGTTCCATAATCCATCAAAAGAATTTACCCAAAACTTGAAAACTTCACAACACAAAACTCAATAGAAATCTCGTGAGCTCCGTTAGAGAAAGAAAACAAAATACTACTTTAAGGTACTGTAATGAACTCATTATTTATTTATATTGGTGTTAAACCTACTGTATTCCAACTTCTCTATGGATTATAAACTATTTTACTAGCCATAGATTCATCAAAATAAGCAAACAACACACGAGAAACAGAATCTGTCAAAAACAGAACAGTCTGTAGTAACCTGTAACTAACGCAAACTTCTGGAACTCCAAAAATTCTACCAAAAAAGGAAGATCTAGAAAATTTGTTTAATGATCAGCAGCAATTGTAATCAGTATTTTATCACATTCTGGTGATTTTTAACAATTGTTTTCGTGAACATAAAGATTCTGGAAATTACAACAAGATCAAATAACTATCATCCAAGAAGATCCTATAGGTCTAACTTGGCACAAACACTAATTAAAACATAAAACCACATCTAAACAGAGGCTAGATGGATTATTTATTCCTAAACAGAAACAAAAACAAAAAAAAAAAAAATTGGGTTGCCTCCCAACAAGCGCTATCGTTTAACGCCCCTAGCTAGGCATAAAAGCAAGGATAGATCTAAGTAGTGCCGTAGTAATAAGATAGATCGGTGAAACTCATTTCATATTCTCTATGTTTGGCAGCAAGTTTTCTTTGAGGCAAGCAAAAGTAATCAAAAGGGCTAAATTTAATAGGACAAAAGTCCCCAAGATCAGTTTTAGGAGGTATAGGTTCCTCTTTCGGCCCTTCGTATTGCACAACCAATTCATCATTATAAGTGTTCTTTTGACAGAACTTGGTGAGCCTGTACTCAAGAGAGCATCCTAGCTCATTATTTCGAATAGCCAAATCATCATTAAGTTTAGAGATTCTATCAATTAAAATATTGGTAGGCACCTTTTTTCTAAGATTTTCATTGAAAGCAACATAGTCGATAGATTGAAAACACATTATTTCTTCTTGATAAAAAAGGATAGATTCTATGGGAGGACGGCCAGCGTCCACCCTATAATGCGCAAAGATTTCTTTGGCTTCTTTTATTATGAATCTGAATTCATGAGCCAAAAAGATTGTAGCGACACGCTTAACAGAGGAGTGTTCAATATTAGAAAATTCTAGGAAAATTCTTTGTATAGAAAGGTGCATATGCATAAATTGCCTTTCAAGTTCAACGATAAGCATGGCAATAGCGTCCGCAAGGCTACTAGTTCTATGGAGAATAGAACCACCCATAGAGGGCAAAGCACCAGCACAAGTAAAGAAATCTTGAATAACTCCTTTTCCAATAATATTACCACTACCGATTCAAAATCTTTTTGTATGATAGGTAGGGGATTCTTCAGCAGGAGCTTCAGAAATTTCTATGATATTATTATCGCCCATATCGGCAATAATTTCCCCAATTTCAGACATAACGACAAGCAAGCAAACTAACACACGAGCAAACAAGCGTACGAGGAAAAGGCAAACGGGAAAAAGAGGAGGAGGTTGGGAAAGAGAGGGCGAATAAAATGGCAAGGGTGAAGTGGAGGAGAGGAAAACGAGAGGAAAATGGCAAATAATGTAATGCGGGAGATAGGGATTGTGATGGGTACTTGGTATGTAGACTTTAACAGTGCCAGAAGTGGCTTGCTGTTAGGAGTCCAAGTCTTGACTTGCTCTTGCGTAAGCCTCCCCAGCAACGGCGCCAGAAATCCTTCTTGCTACGTCTTGAGCTTGCGTTGGTTTTCCCCGAAGAGGAGAGGATGATGCAGCAAAGTAGCGTAAGTATTTCCCTCAGTTTTTGAGAACCAAGGTATCAATCCAGTAGGAGGCTACGCACAAGTCCCTTGTACCTGCACAAAACAATAGCTCCTCGCAACCAACGCGATTAGGGGTTGTCAATCCCTTCACGGTCACTTACGAGAGTGAGATATGATAGAGATGATAAATAATATTTTTGGTATTTTTGGTATAGAGATGCAAAGTGAAAAGTAAAAGGCAAAGTAAAAATAAAGCAAGTATTAAAGTAATGGAGATTGATATGATGAGAATAGACCCGGGGGCCATAGGTTTCACTAGTGGCCTCTCTCAAGAGCATAAGTATTCTACGGTGGGTGAACAAATTATTGTTGAGCAATTGACAGAATTGAGCATAGTTATGAGAATATCTAGGTATGATCATGTATATAGGCATCACGTCCGAGACAAGTAGACCGACTCCTGCCTACATCTACTACTATTACTCCACTCATCGACCGCTATCCAGCATGCATCTAGAGTATTAAGTTAAAAACAGAGTAACGCCTTAAGCAAGATGACATGATGTAGAGGGATAAATTCATGCAATATGATAAAAAAAACCCATCTTGTTATCCTCGATGGCCACAATACAATACGTGCCTTGCTGCCCCTTCTGTCACTGGGAAAGGACACCGAAAGATTGAACCCAAAGCTAAGCACTTCTCCCATTGCAAGAACTACCAATCTAGTTGGCCAAACCAAACGGATAATTCGAAGAGACTTGCAAAGATAACCAATCATACATAAAAGAATTCAGAGAAGATTCAATTATTGTTCATAGATAATTTTGATCATAAACCCACAATTCATCGGTCTCAACAAACACACCGCAAAAAGAAGATTACATCGAATAGATCTCCACGAGAGAGGGGGAGAACAATGTATTGAGATCCAAAAAGATAGAAAAAGCCATCTAGCTACTAGCTATGGACCCGAAGGTCTGAAGTAAACTACTCACATTTCATCGGAAGGGCTATGGTGATGATGTAGAAGCCCTCTGTGGTGGATGCCTCCTCCGGCGGAGCTCCGGAATAGGCCCCAAGATGGGATCTCGTGGATACAGGAAGTTGCGGCGGTGGAATTAGGTTTTTGGCTCCTGTTCTGATCGTTTGGGGGTACGTAGGTATATATAGGAGGAAGGAGTATGTCGGTGGAGCAACAGGGGGCCTGAGGAGTATGTCGGTGGAGCAACAGGCCGCCCACTACCTTCGGCTTGACATTGAAGGTCTTCAGTCATAAGTCAAAGTGGGGCTGGATGCAGAGGAAGGCCTCGCACACGACGATGAACGCCGAGATGTTGAGGATGAAATTCTGGGCTAGATCGTGGAAATCTAGGCCGTAGTAGAACATGAGCCCCCGGACAAAATGGGTGAAGTGGGAACCCTAGTCCGCGGAGGAAGTGGGGGAGGAGCACCACCCTCTCATGGGGCCTGGGGGTGGGGGTGAGCTACCCCTTGTCGGGGAGCCGATGCGCGATGTCGTCGGACAAGTATCCGGCCTTCCGCAACTTTTTTATGTGCCCCTCCGTGACGGAGGAGGCCATCCACTTGCCTCCCGCTCCGGACATAGTTGGAGAAGGTTGAGGTGGGATGTGCGGACTTGGGCGCTGGAGCTCGAGTGCGCGGAAATGGATAAGCAAAGGAGGAAGAAGGCGTGTGTGAAAAGGTGGATCCTTATCCCCTTATATGGACAGACAATGGCGCGGTTGGGTTACCCACGCCCGTATTGATGAGAATCCCGGAATAAGGGGACATGATCTCTGCTTTGACAAGACGTGCCAAGAAAACCGCCTCGCTAAACGCGCTGAGGTGGGACAGTAAAAACGATTCGAATAAAGGCTTGGCCGTGGTGTGATGTCACGCTGCGGAATACGTCAGCAGATTGAACTTTTGTAAATATTATTCTCTCTACGGTGGCATGTGGAACTTATTTTGCAGAGCCGGACACTATCCTTGTGTTCAGAATCTTCTATGAAGTATTCGGAGGAGGAACCCGCCTTGCAATGCCGAAGACAATATGCGCGCCGGACTCGTCGTCATTGAAGCTTGGTTCAGGGGCTACTGAGGGAGTCCTGGATTAGGGGGTGTCCGGATGGTCGGACTATAGCCTTTGGCCGGACTCCTGGACTATGAAGATACAAGATTGAAGACTTCGTCCCGTGTCCGGATGGGACTTTCCTTGGCGTGGAAGGCAAGCTTGGCGATACGGATATGTAGATCTCCTACCATTGTAACCGACTCTGTGTAACCCTAACCCTATTCGCTGCCTATATAAACCAGAGGGTTTTAGTCCGTAGGACGAACAACAATCATACCATAGGCTAGCTTCTAGGGTTTAGCCTCTCTGATCTCGTGGTAGATCTACTCTTGTACTACCCATATCATCAATATTAATCAAGCAGGAGTAGGGTTTTACCTCCATCGAGAGGGCCCAAACTTGGGTAAAAACATCGTGTCCCTTGTCTCCTGTTACCATCTACCTAGACGCACAGTTCGGGACCCCCTACCCGAGATCCACCGATTTTGACACCGACAGGGCCCACGAGGCAGGGGGGCGCGACCCCCACCCTCGTGACCGGCTCTGTTACTTCTTGGAGTAGGGTCCAAGTCTCCTGGATCACGTTCGGTGAGAAAATCACGTTCCCGAAGGTTTCATTCCGTTTGGACTCCGTTTGATATTCCGTTTCTTTGAAACACTGAAATAGGCAAAAAAAACAACAATTCTGGGCTGGGCCTCCGGTTAATAGGTTAGTCCCAAAAATAATATAAAAGTGGAAAATAAAGCCCAATATAGTCCAAACAGTAGATAAAGTAGCATGGAGCAATAAAAAATTATAGATACGTTGGAGACGTATCAACTGGCATCACGCACTACCTTCATCTGCTCCATCATAAGACCCACTTGGCATATAGCCTCCTTTGCAGCACCCACTGGGTCCTCTGGGGCAGGATGGGTAGCAAAGAGTGAAGTTGATGGAGCAGTTGCAGCAGCTTGAGAATCAGTGGCGCAGAGCTATACAGATGAAGCAGGGACTTGGTCAGTCGATGCCGAAGGCTGAGCACTCGACAGTGGCATGGAGAAGGTGACAGAAGTCCGATTGGCATCACCGACCTCCTGGATTACTGGTTCCATCACTGGCGTCGACTGAGGCGTCCTTCCAGCCGACGTCTTCCTGTTCCTTCTTCCCAAAGTCCTCAGCCGCACGTCCTCGTCGTTGTCTGGAAGGGTAAATGACATTGGGAGGAGCCGCAAAAAGTTCAGTCGTCAGAAGTCAGTCGACCACAGTTCAATTGACAAAACAAAGACAAGTTTCCGAAGGTCATACCTGGGTTTGAAGTAACCGCGTCTTCCATGTCCTCGTCCTTGTTTTTATAAGCAGAAGTTCCAGAGGTAGCGGCACTGTTGGTTCAAGATTCATTCGTTCAAACCAAGAAAAGAGTAGACAACACAAAACCTCGGGCAAAGACAAAACACTCACGCAGAAGCAACATGGATGTCGATTTTGATTCTGGGCAGGGTCTTCTGAGACTTCGGTGCCACAACTCTGGACTGCTTCAGGGCCTTCTTAGTCGGCGCCGGGGAAGACGTCCGAGGGCGCTTTGAAGTTTGTCCAGTCGGCACAGTCGCTTTGCCACAAATACTCACCGGATCATGAGAGTGCTTGGATCGCCTTTCATTGCGAGGAGGCAAGTCGACTTCCTCACCATCACTTGAGTCGTCGCTTTCTTCGTCTTCTCCTCCGTTAGAATGCCACTCGCCGCTCTCGTCTGCACTCGCCTCCCCTTCCGGGTCCTGCTCCTGCTCTCCACTGGGCATCAAGTACATCTCAGTGAGTGCCTGGAGGACAACAAGTGGAACAAATGTCAGTCGATTGACAAAAAGCAATCACATGATGTATCAAGAAAACATTCGGGAGTTTGAGGTTGGACCTTGACTGGTTCACGCGAGTTGTCGAGTGGAGGGATCCTCCTGGACCCCCTGGGGTTATCCTTGTTACCAGTGATACCTCTCAACCACTTCTCCACCGTGTCCTCATCGACTTCCTCCGGGTGTATCCGAGTGGTATCGTCGATACCCGAATACATCCGCATTGGATGGTCACGAGCTTGAAGCGGCTGAATGCGTCGACTGAGGAAGACCTCCAGCAGGTCCATGCCAGTCACGCCATCGCGAACGAGCTGGACTACTCGCTCGACCAGCACCTTCACCTCTTCTTTCTCCGCCGGAGTCACTTTCAAGGCAGAAGGTTTCTCGGCTCGAGCCATGGAAAAAGGGGGAAGACCAGTCGACTGCCACCCTCTGACTGACTTGGGAAGAATCATGGCTGGGAAGTACTCTTACCTCTCATTTGAATCCCAAGACCCCCACACATCTGGATCACGTGCGTCCTCTCGTCACTCGGATTGGCCTTCTTGATCGACTGAGAACAACACGTGAAAGTGTGCTTGAAGAGACCCCAGTGTGGACGAGAACCCAAGAAATTCTCGTACATAGACATGAAAGCGGCAAGGTACACGATGGTGTTGGGGGAGAAATGATGACGTGCTCCAAATAAGTTCAAGAAACCTCAGAAGAAAGGATGGGGAGGCAAAGAAAACCCGCGGTCGACGTGAGTAGCAAGGAGAACGCTCTCACCCTCCTGAGGCCGCGGCTCGGTCTCACCCTCCGGGAGCCGCGCTGAGTCATGGGGGATCAGCCCCCTCGACCAGATCATCGATGTCTTCCTGCCGAATCATCGACCGGATCCAATCGCCCGGGATCCAGCCGCGCGGCAGGCCAGACCTTGACGAAGATCCGCCCCGGCTGGTATTCTTCCCCTTCGCCTTCGCCGACGCCTTCTTTGCACGCTCCAAGGCCACCGTATTCTCCTTCCCCATTGCAACGGGCGGGACTCGAGCAGAGCGGCGACGCCGAGAGCAGAGGTGGATATGGTGGAGAGAACAGCGGAGAAAGAGGAAGAATGGGAACACATTGTGCAAAAAACCCCAGTCCAGCGCCTTAGATGAGGTCGCTCCCGAGTGGCTGACCTGTGGGCCCAGGCTATCCTGTCAAATCACGCAACAGCCGCGCGCACGATACGTGGCGAAAAAGGTGGCGCAGGGATCGAGGCGCCTCTACCTAATCTTCTCCGATTACCGCGGCCTCCTTCGCCCCGCGCGCTTCCCGAAATTCGAAATCCCGCAAGATCTGCGAGCAGCAGAGCAACCTGTCAGACGGAAGATTTTTTCCATATCAACACTCGAAGCTTTTCGGTAAAAGTTCACTCGAGAAACTAAGAATGGATCAAGGCGACTGAAAAAGAAGTTGAAGTCACCGTATCATTCATTTATCCCAGCAAGACGCTTCCGAAGCGCAAAAATTGAGTCGGAAGTATTTTCAACTCCTTCTCCACTCGAACCCCGAACCATTCGGGGGCTAATGATGAGGTTACATACCTAGGGTAGGGTAATAGGCCTGTCCTAGACACCCTCCCCTAGGACTTCACCCTAAAGCCAGAAGCATTTGAGGGATATCATCATCCACTCGACCAGAAGCATTCCACTCGGAAGATTCAAGTCACTCGACCGAACAATGTCACTCGACGACCAGAAGACTAAAAGTCACTCTGTATAGCAACGGTCGGACGTTTACTCCATAGACTTAATGGTCATTTATGTCACTTTATGATAAACGTTACCTGTAACGCTCCTTATTTATGTACCTTAACCCCTGTGTAACTGAGGGCCGGAGGGGTCTGGCGAACTCTATATAAGCCACGCACCCCCTCCTCAGGGACAAGGGTTGGCACCCCCTGTAACACACACATGCATAATCCAATCGGCCGCCTCCGGGCTCCGATACGTAGGGCTATTACTTCCTCCGCGAAGGGCCTGAACTCGTAAAACTCGTGTGTACAACCACGACAGCCGGCCCCCTTCCCAATTCAGTTTGGACTTGGGGGGGCGCCCCCTCCTTTGCTCCTTTCCCCTCTTTTTCACTAAGGCCCAGTAAGGCCCATATACCTCTCGGGGGGTTCCGGTAACCTCCCGATGCTCCGGTATATTCCCGATCTCACCCGGAACCATTTCGATGTCCAAATATAGTCGTCCAATATATCGATCTTTATGTCTCGACCATTTTGAGACTCCTCGTCATGTCCATGATCATATCCGGGACTCCGAACTACCTTTGGTACATCAAAACACATAAACTCATAATACCGATCGTCACCGAATGTTAAGCGTGCGGGCCCTACGGGTTCGAGAACTATGTAGACATGACCGAGACACGTCTCTGGTCAATAACCAATAGAGGAACCTGGATGTTCATATTAATTCCTACATATTCTACAAAGGTCTTTATCGGTCAAATCGCATAACAACATACGTTGTTCCCTTTGTCATCGGTATGTTACTTGCCCGAGATTCGATCGTCAGTATCTCAATACCTAGCTCAATCTCGTTACCGGCAAGTCTCTTTACTCGTTCCGTAGTGCATCATCCCGTAACTAACTCATTAGTCACATTGCTTGCAAGGCTTATAGTGATGTGCATTACCGAGAGGGCCTAGAGATACCTCTCCGACAATCGGAGTGACAAATCCTATTCTCGATCTATGCCAACTCAACGAACACCATCGGAGACACCTGTAGAGCACCTTTATAATCACTCAGTTATGTTGTGACGTTTGGTAGCACACAAAGTGTTCCTCCGGTATTCGGGAGTTGCATAATCTCATAGTCATAGGAACATGTATAAGTCATGGAGAAAGCAATATTAGTAAACTAAACGATCAAGTGCTAAGCTAACGAAATGGGTCAAGTCAATCACATCATTCTCCTAATGATGTGATCCCGTTAATCAATTGACAACTCATGTCTATGGCTAGGAAACTCAACCATCTTTGATCAACGAGCTAGTCAAGTAGAGGCATACTAGTGACACTATGTTTGTCTATGTATTCACACATGTATTATGTTTCCGGTTTAATACAATTCTAGCATGAATAACAAACATTTATCATGATATGAGGAAATAAATAATAACTTTATTATTGCCTCTAGGGCATATTTCCTTCACCTAGCAGCGATGTCCTACGACTAAGTCCTTTCACGAGGACATCAGTCGTGACAAAACCACAACAGGTACCATACAAATGCTCTTGGGAAGTGCCAAGTGCGCCCGCCCATTCGGCCTTCGCGACCATTTTCAACTTGCATATACTCATAACCAAACATAGCAGAATAGAACTTCCCCCAAATAGATAGATTTTTGCATAGTACCATATGCCATGCTGGCATACAATATTACACCAGAAGAATCGCCATGGCCATAGTTCATGCATCTCGTCCTTAGTTCATGAAAAACGGGCAAATAGAAAGATGGGCAAGCATCTTTTCGGACTTCGATGACCTTTTCTTTGCTCTCAAACTAAGCCTTCATTTTGAGGGTCGTCTTGCTCATGTAAACCTTCCTTGGAGATATGCATGAGCTCCACCTCCCTTGCTCTTGTTTTGGCATTGGCCTCTTGATCTCGACCTCCTTCACTCTTTTTTTGGCATTGGCCTCTTTGATTTTGAGGTTCTTATTTCGTATGTCGAAGTAGGTCTTCTTTGCCTCCTCTTTCTCTTGGCGCTTCTTCTCTTCCATCTCTTCCTTTTAGGTCATGAACCCCTTCAAAGTTTTTTGCAAGGCGGTTGTCGAAGCATCACGCTTGCATCGACCTTGGAATTGGTCTTTCCCCTCGGCCTCTTCTCAACTTCAATTGGGTCGTCGACCGTTGA
>LR880970.1:798220646-798285785 GCA_904067115.1 Aegilops sharonensis
CAGGCAGGCCGCGCGCCCCCCTCCCCCCTCTAGTCCGAATAGGACAAGGAGAGGGGGGGCGGCGCCCCCTTCCCTCTTCCCCCTCCTCCAATCCTAATCCAACTAGGAGAGGGGGGGGAGTCCTACTCCCGGTGGGAGTAGGACTCCTCCAGGCACGCCTCCCCTAGGGCTGGCCGCACCCCCCCTTGGCTCCTTTATATACGGGGGCGGGGGGCACCCCATGACACACAAGTTGATCTACGGATCGTTCCTTAGCCGTGTGCGGTGCCCCCCTCCACCATATTCCACTTCGGTCATATCGTCGCGGAGCTTAGGCGAAGCCTTGCGCCGGAGAAGTCATATCGTCGCGGAGCTTAGGCGAAGCCCTGCGTCGGTGGAGCATCATCATCTTCACCACGCCGTCGTGCTGACGGAACTCATCCCCGACACTTTGCTGGATCGGAGTCCGGGGATCGTCATCGAGCTGAACGTGTGCAGAACTCGGAGGTGCCGTACGTTCGGTGCTTGGATCGGTCGGATCGTGAAGACGTACGACTACATCAACCGCGTTGTTATAACGCTTCCGCTTTCGGTCTACGAGGGTACGTGGACGGATACTCTCCCCTCTCGTTGCTATGCCATCACCATGGTCTTACGTGTGCGTAGGAAATTTTTTGAAATTACTACGTTCCCCAACAGTATCAACGACCACGGGGAGCCGACCACCAGCCACTTGGATCCATCGCCGGCCCGCCGCCCACACGGGCGGGCAGAGACGGCCCACCGCGCAGGGGAATGCCGCCCGCACCACCTGGGGCTGCCGCCCCAAACCCTAGCCCCCTGCCCAGTGGCAGAGCAGCAGAGTAACCCGCCGCCGCCATCATCAACGACAGCGTGGCGGACCCGGCGACTGCCTCCGATGACGGCGAGGAGGGGAGATCCGACGAGGGAGGTGGCAGCGGACGAAGGAAGGGAGCCCTCGAGTCGCCCTCGGGAGGGAGACGCGAGGAGAGGGGAAGGAGCATAGCTTACTTTAGCTGACACCTCTTGAATGAGAAGAAACCTGCTTTGTTGTCCCTTCCATGAGTAGATTAGCAACCCTCTGAGCTCTTGTTTATCATTGATCTAATGATCCTGGTCTGCTGCTACTTCCATTTTCTTGGGGTGTTGTTTCCCTTCATTTTTTAGATGGCCAATAGTGGATATGCATTGATGCACATGTCTCTTTTCTATTGCAGTATAGACTGTGAGATAGAAATACAATTGTCCTTTCATGTTTTGATGTGCTACTTATTTCTTTCTTTTTTTTTGAAATGAGGCAAAAGACTTGCCATTTTCATTGATTATGAAGAAGAGAATTGCCCGGTTAATTGATGGAAAACCGGGCTAAAACCGATACAACACAACCCACATGACATGGGCACCGCTGGCCAACCTGGCCACAGACATGGAACAGAATCCTCGACGACACATGCCAACAGATGGCCACACGCGCAAGCAACCGACAGCTCCGACTTCGACGACGAGCAACAGAAGGGAAATATGCAGGACTTGCACCGACCGTGCCCTCCGCACACGACCGCCGAGTGTCTATCATCATCACCACCTGGACTTGCTCCAACGGAGCTCCGACTTCAAAGCAACCAAGCAACCACGGAAGAGCACCTCGGACACGCCGGGAAGAACCAACTACCGAAGACCACGACGCGACCCAAGCTCCTCTCGACACCATCCTCGTTGCCAAACAGAAACTAGCACCCCGCCTCAACAAACCACGCAGTAAAGATGCCGCCATCGACGGCGAAGATGCCATCATCCAGCAGTCTCTCAGTCGTAGCCGGCTCCGAGATGATGCCCCCAAGGAGGAGAAAGACGCTAAGACGCCTCCATCACCCGATCCAGCAGATCTGAGATTTCCCTCCGGAGCCAAAGCCATGGGTAGAAGGAGGAGCACCTCCACGATGACGCATCCAAGAAAGATCGCGGCACCCTCGGGCGCTGCCGTTGTCGGCTCCAATGAAGACCGGAGCAAGGATTTCTCCCGGAGATGTGTCGGCCACCTACCACCACCGACCGCCGCCCACTAACCACCACCTGTGCCGAGACCGACCTCACTCTGGCCACGGAATCCCATGATCCACCGCGGCCAGACACGCACCACCCCCTGGCCGAAGCCGCCACCACCGAACCCGGGGGCACCGCCCCGACAACACCGTCAGCCACCATCTTGGACTAGCGCCATCCACGAGTCCCCACAACCGAAAACTCAGTTAGGGGATGAGCTGCAGCGACGACGCCCTCAACAGGGTCACGACGCCCGTGGATGCCGCCATCGTCACCCTGATTGTAGTCGGGCATGATTTTCACTCGCAGCCACACCCCACGACCGAAAACCGGCTGGACCAGTCGGCATACCACGGCCACTGCTTCGCCCGTGTGAACACCGCAGCCGTCATCACCCACCACTGTCCCGAGGCCGCCGCCCCAAGATCCAGCCTCCACCGCCCGTCGAGCAGCGCCCGACTGAGCACCACGACTAGCCGAGCCGAGCACGCCCAGCCACGGCCAGCCACCACCCTCCCGCAGCATCACCGCCTGGAGCAGCGGAGCAGCGCCGCCCCCGCTCTCAAGAACGGCGACCGAGGGGTCCTGCCGCCGCCGCGTCGCCAGGGCTTTGCCCGGCGACGCCTCCGGCGGCGGCGAGAGGAGAAGGAGGCACATGGGGGCCTGCTCGAGCCCGCAGGGGCGCCCCGGTGCGGCCCGGCGCGGTCGCACGGGAGCGGGACAGGAAGAGGGGAGGGCCCGACTCGAACTCCTCCGCGGGGAGAGTGCCGGCTAAGACGGCGCCGGGCTTCGGGATGGATGGAGAGAGGACGCCAGGAGGGTCCCGGATCTGTGCTTGGCTGTGCCGGAGGTGGCCGGAGGAGGGAGATCAGCCACCGGCGGCGGCGGTCCCTGCGCGAGCGCGAGACCAAGGATGTGCTACTTATTTCTTGCTGCTTGTAAAAGAGATTGTAGAACAAACAAGCGGTTTTTTCTCTGAAAGCCCTTTCAACTATTGCGTATATTCATATGCGAAAAATGAGATTCCCTTTCAGTTCTTAAACACAGGTGGGAGGCACATGACAAAGGTTTTTCATTCTTTTACTTGTCTAGATTTGACGCGCGCGAGAGCTAAGAGGAATCGAACACACACAAACTTGAAGGGTTGATCAAATCATTTATCCTGTTTTGAGAGATATTACCATTCTCGAGATATTTATGTCTGGCAAGTTTATTTAGATTAAGCTATCATGTTATCTGGTGTCCTGATCATTTTGTTTCGGAGACATTTGAGGAATTTTTCGCAATAGCTACATTTCAGTCGACTGAATTTTCGGTCTTGGGTCAATCGATTTTGGTCAAAGGAGGAAATAGCCAGAGGAGAGGAAGAAACTCGCCGAAGGGGAGGAAAAGCTCGTTGGGCAGTCTACCCCGGTGTCTATCTTAGGGTTCAGGGTGGGGCGGTGGTGGATGGCGGTGGCGGGGGGACGGTGGTGGGGCGGTGGTGTGTGGATTCGCCAGAGAAAAAACTAGGTGCGGCTGGGCCTAGAGGGATGGCCAGGGCGGTGGGAGACCGGCTGTGGGGGGTGGTTCCCGGGAGGGCGGGGCCGCGGGGCCGGTGGTCCGTGGTGGCGGCTGAGGAAGAAGAACAGGGCGATTTGTTCGGAGGAGGAAGACACAATCTAGGCGGTTCATTTTCTATCCGACGCTTCAGATTTATCAAGACCAGATCGACTGACTGAAACGAGGTTTCAGTCGACTGGCTCCTAGCCATTCCCGGAATTTTTACCCAAAATAATGTCCTCGTACTGTCAAAGCCATGCCTTGTAAATTACTTTTGATCAAGAAGCTCTGTTTCTATCAAATTACGTAAGCTATATGTTTGGTATATGCATGACAATCTATTTTGATCAAGCCACATTTTCTTTTCTGTGGTGCCTTTTGATATTTGTTATGGAAAAATGCGAGGAGATGTCGCCAAAAAGTTCTGGACTTGATGGATACGAGTCCAGCGAGACTTCCATTTACATAACTGTCTCCAGAACAACATTGTTTATATCAAACAAACACTAAGCTACGCCCTGAAATCATTGCAGCTTTTATTCCAAGCTGCCAGCAAAATGTTTCCGGAGACCTTTATCCGTCGCTTCTCTACTGCTTTTTCCAAGTTTGAAAGGCCTGGATCATTGGAACAAGTTCTTCATGCTGCTTAAACACTGAAAAGAAGCTATTGTTACACTAATTAACCCTGTTATTAGAGCCCGGCATGCCCACGGAGATGATGCTTACATGATATTTGTAGGTAATATTTACAGCAGAGATGCTACACTTAGGGAAATAAGCTACGGATTTATTATTACAGGCTGAAGTGTGGCTTTATGATTGAAGATTAGGATGGGAAATGGGGCCACCAGCCGAATCGAAATCAGAGGGGCAGAGATTGGTGCAGTCGTCTTTCCTGAAAACAATCCGTAGAAAGCTTCCGTAAGTGCAGCACTTATGTATTTACAGGCATGTGAGCACAAACTTTTCATTTGCACATCATAAACCTTGTGTGAAATTGGGGAGCTAATTTCATCTAGTCACAGACTATCACCTTAATACTCCTTCACATCATAAACCTTGAGAGCGAACCATCATGATCATGGCAACTTTATCGAGTCTCAAAAATAGTTACATCATCATGTAATTAACAAACAGCAAAGTCTAGGATCCCTGGACATTGTTAGCAAACAAATGGGCTACAATATTACTCCCCAGGACAGTGCTCACATGAAGAAGAAAAATCCTAGGAAGACTACACTTCTCATAAACCGCCCAAGCTTCTGTAGCTGAAAAGCCTCCATCATGCAGATGCAGCACCTCCATGCCGTCTGAAACTCTTAGTTGATGACCAGCTTTGTACTCCTCGTACGTATAGTTGGCCATCCATCCGGCTCTAACTCTCGGCCATGGCGGGCATGCTCCTGACGTCGTCCATGGCGACGCGCACGGTTCGGGAGGGGTCGTCGCGGGGGAAGTTGCCGTTGTACATCACATCGAGGAAGCCGTCGTCGTCCGCTGCGGCAGAGACGACGCGGGCGGCGAGCCAGAGCACCAGGCAGTGCCCCGTCGGCAGGACCCCGGCGCGCGTGCGCACCTTCACCGTCATGCCCTTCTTCACCCGGATCGACGAAGAGCGCGGCCGGGCCGCTGCGGATGGCATCTTCGCCGATAGCTCCGGCGCGTGCTGCAGGATCGACGCTGGCGACGTCGCGACTCCGGCTTGCGGGCGTGACGTTGGCACGGACGACGGCTTCTTGGTCGCCGGGCCGGCTGGCTCGTCCGCGGAAGGCTTCTTCTGGATCGACGCGGAACTCTGCTTTGCAGACGACTTCTTGGCGATCCCTCCCTTCGGCGCGGCGAGGTTCCTGCGCCGGTGGAGCTCGCGGCGGATCGCGCACCGCTCCGAGGAAAGGCGCTTCGCCATGAGAGCCGGCATGGCTTGGTCTTTGCCTCTTTTGGTGGTGGGTGGGTGCGGAGGAGGAGCTGGTCGGCGACAAGATTATACGATGAAAAGAGGGGAGGCGCTATGCTATTTATCAAGCTGAGCTAGCACGAGGCGGTGGCGGTGGCGGTGGCGGTGGCGGGAGGGAGAGCTCGCCTCGGCGTCGGAGTGGGAAGGAAGCGTGGGAACAAGCTGCAGGGTGACAGAAATTTGGGTCCGACTGTATGTAGATTTCGCTCATACGCCGGATTAGCAGTGCTGCATGTAAATTTGGATCCGCCATAGTTACATGATCAAGTCTGCCATCACAATTCGTTCATCCACATCACCCAAATGCTTCCCGCAAAAACAAAAAAATATGCTGCCATGGCCTTTATTTCTTCACTCATCCAAAAAAGTGATTAATACAACGATATTTACGCAACATGTGCCATGGAATCTGAGTATATTTTCAACCTAATTCGTTTTTTCTTTGGTCCTTGGCAAACTTATTTTTCGACAAAGGGTGAATTTTATTGACTCAAAATGAAGCACCGAGAGGATACAAATACAATGAGCACACCCGACCTATACATAGTTAGAATGCACACAATCAAGAATAACACACACACAAAAATACGCCAGGAAATAGCAAAGTTATACAAGATCAAAGCTATGCATAGACGGAAAAAAACGATCAAACCCACGGTCGAGAAACTACGACAATGACCTTATTTGCACTGACCATGTCATGGCACCACAAGCATGACGATGTTCATCGACATCAACGCCTTCAAAAAGGGAGCGACACTCAAACGTCACTGTCACTCTATCCAACCATCGAAGACCAGATTTTAGGTTTTCACCCAAGAGCCAGTCCAAACATATCCGAGCAATAATTTCAACAAGGTAACATGTAAAAACATCGTCATTGCCAGGTATAACAGGTTGGCGCAGACTTAGGCTTTCACCTTGGAGCTCGAGACGAGGTGCTCGAGCAGCACCACATTAAAGTCACTTAAATGTTGTTGCCACCACTTTTCCGCTATCCCAGCAGCTACATGTGATTTAACTACCGCCGCTGCATAACCATACGCTCTGCGTCAGGCCGTTGTTCGTAGATTGCATCTCACCGCTGAAGACAACCACCGAATCTGAAGGGAGGAACCCTTATGAAGACCTTTTGGTGGCCACCGCAATCCGCGGTAAGGCCGCGGCCACAGGCCGAATGGTCACCACAAGGGCCAACACCAACGGCAGAGCACACCACCAGCGTCTACCACCCCGCCGAAAAGAGCTTTGCCCATGCCCGTCAACCGATGGGCTGAAATGGTCGGATCTAGGGCACGAAAGGCAGATCACCATCACCGATGCGCGTCCTCTCGAAGCGCGGCCACCGCTAGACAAGGAGCGCACCGGTCGCCAGAACGACGCCACGCCTCCCGACTGGAGAACTGCGCCCGTTCCGATACCATGCCTTCACACAGACGCCTCGCAACCAGGCCTCCGCCGAAAGCTCATGGTTGCCCCACCGACGTTGTCCTTGGGAGCCCTGGCTCTCTCTAGCAGCGGCGAGGAAAGTGGAGGATGGCAAGGCCGACGGCGGCGATTGGCCTGGTCGTCACCCAAGTCGCTCGTGAAGAGCGGCGCGGGGGCTCCAAATTTTTCGGATGGGTCCTTGGTAAACTTATGACATGCTTGACCCATGCCGCGTGAGTGTTGCTTCGGGCTTTTTCACGACTATCTGAGACCGTGAACTAGAGGATTAGTGCACAAATGCACATATAAACTACACATTTTCTAGCCTTTTATTTAAAAAAGCCTACACATCTTCTAAACATTGCCATGTTTGTATGTGCACATCTTGGAGACGAGCTTCGTTTTGTTTACTTCGTATCGATTGTATTTTAAGATGCCACGAGTACATACCTCAACGCGGGCCATACATTAACTGTACAAGAGCGATGATCGATGACCCCAAATTTAACAGTTTGGTCAAAACTGCAAGGTAGACAAAAAGAATAGAGCCTACATTTCACACTCTGATCATCTCAACTCCTCTATACTCGTCCAAAGTAAAAGTAGAGGGCCAAAACTCTGCAGCTCCATCGATCATATCTATGATCCAAATCGCGACGATAAAAGGAACCACACGACCCACAACGGTGATACGACGATGAGATACGCCTGCAGGTTGATCAAGGACTCTTGTGATGGTCCACAATAAAACTGATGACACCAACCAGAGTGGATGAAAAATACTACTACTACTCACCAAGCAGAATGTGACCGGCTCACTTGCTATACCTCTGCTGTATATGTTGGATCTCATTGCATCTTGGAGATATACTTGGACCTACAAATGTAACGGTAAATACATACGAGTGAGTGTTTCCAGATCATATTGTAGCAAGTGCGCAACACGAATGTCTAGCTCGTAACCTACATACAGTTCTAGAACCACAACCGATGAACTGGAGACAAAACGTATTCCAGATGTATTCCTTTCAACGTCGAGTAGACAAAATTTTATCAACTATAAATTACCACTGTAAGTACAATTTCTACAGAATGAAGAGGCCTCCATTCATAACACTAAAATCATGTTAGTATCTACATTTTCAGGTGGAATGCTTGATCCTTTCTCAGGTTATCATGTTTTGTCCCTTTTAAGAAAAGGTCATGCCCTATATTATCAAAAGAACAATTGCAATCCCCTTTGAGTTGCCAAATACATTTCTTTTGGCTGGACATGCCGCTTCTCATTCTCGCTGGAGTTGAGATTCAGGCCAGTCTGAACCTTCTGATGGACGAGACAATGCCTTGTCATCCTCCTGAACAGAAGTGATAAAAGCTCGCTGATGCCAACATGCAGGAGATCCTCATGTACTGGAAAGAAGAGCCCCTGAAATGGGCAGTGGCCGTCCTGTGGAAGCCGATGCATCACCGGAAGAGAATTCACAGAAAGAAAGGCCAAGCCCAGAGGCTACCAAGTAGGCCTCCAGTGAAGGAGGTTGAGATAGGTGGCTGCGGCCACTGCACACTATGTTTGCCAACTAAGACCCCCTTCACACCAACGCAGAAGAAGCACAAGGAAAATATCGCCAGTGCAAGAACGGGAAACTGGTGCCATATAGAGGAATCGAAACCATGCAGCAGATCCAAAGAGGCCTGATTCAACACTACAAATCCAGCACCACCCTGGTGCCAATAGGAGAGGATGAAGAGGAGACCGGAGCAAGGGAAAGAAGGTGAGGGAGCAGTATCAGGGGGACACCAGATACGCTTCAGAGAAGTATGAAGATCTGAAGGGATCTCTTCCTATTCCTCCCTGGAACATGTCTGCTTCAACTCCATCTTCAGAGATCCAGAGAGGAGAGCAGGGAGGAGCCACTCCGGATCTCGGCACCGCTTTATTGGTTGCCTACCATGCCACCACTGTGGAAATAAGGAGGAGCAAGGCCACAAGCTTTATCTTCAGTCGTTTAAGTCCTTCCACAACTGATAATAAATAACCAGGGCATAAAGATCACAAACTATGAAACACGGCTACGATTTATGGTGAAATATCAATGCAGAACAATGCAAAACAGAAAGGATATTGTAGGTGGCTCAAGGTCCATAGAATGTGAACACAGTAGAGTAGCATAAGCTGGGCAGCTGAATGGTTCGTTGCTGTTCTTTTATTGGTAGAGCACAGGCAACCAAAAGATGAAACCACTATTCTATTAGCAAAAATATGGTCATCCAAGATTTGAAATAAGAAATATAATTAGAACAGGCCGGTAAAAATTAGCTAAACATATAAAGGCAAATGTATAGAACTCAGGTAAAGAAAAGCACAACCATACAGTGATTGCTTTTAAAGAGTAAAAAAATGGCACCTTATAGTGAATTTGTTGTGCTGATGAAATGGATATCTTGAATTGCTTATAAGGAAGAGAAATGCACGATCTTGAGATGGATCCACCCAAGAAGAAGGCATTAGGCACATCAATATCAGGAGAGCACTGGTACTGTATCGCTTTGTGGAACTTGGAAGCCTAGAAAAACATAAACATATTTCAAAAGCAATGGCACACAACTATTTTGGAAGAAGAACTAGTTACTGCTAGCCCTGCAGTACTACTAGAGTGGTAACAGTAAGTGTTATGTAACTACATGAGTTAAAAAAACAAACTTTACGAGTGCATACCCTGATGCTCAAGGTTATCCAACAATTTAATATGTTTTATCTTAGAGGTATGTTGTCTATCTTCGATGCACACAGGTGAGCACATGAATTTTGTACGTCATGCTTATTAATATTAACAAAGCACATGGATAAATATTCAGCGAGCACATATATAGTTTCACAAAGATGACAAATTAGTCAACTATAGGCACCTTATGGTAGCATCTCTTCATTACTTGTATGAAACTCTTGCAGTGTTTATAAGTATGAGAAACACAGGTCCTTGTGTGCGATACCCCCGCAAGAAACATGCCATGTAGATCAACATTCCTGACATACTGCACAATGAAACGTCAAAAAACAGCAGAGAGAAATTAGAATGGAAACAAGGTCTTTTCTATATATCAGTACATATGATACATATTCTCAGTGCATCTTTTCTTCTTTGACCTATTCAATGCTATTTACAGCATATCATGAACTATTGGACGCAATTTGTGGATTTTGGGGCAGCAGCTCCGGAAGGCGGTGTAGGCAGGTCCACTGGAAGCTGGAGCAGCGGTCCTGACAATGCGTTGGGGAGTTTTGGACAGCACAATGGAGGTGGTGTGTTGTAGCAGCCGTCTTGGCTCGAATGGATCAGGTCTCCGTCCCTCCAAGGTGGACCTGACTTCTCTCTGTGGGGTGGCGGTGCTGTTTTGGTTGTGGGGATCATTGGGCATTGTGCTCCTCCTCGAGCCTGTTGAGGCCTCAGTCACCATCGCTGTGTGGGTCATGCTAGATCTGGCCTACTCGGTGAGTGTGTCTAGTCGTGCTGAGCGTGTGTAGTCGTCTCAGCGCCGCGAGGGTGTTCTTAATCATGGTGCTTGCCAGTATCCCCGGTGTTCTGTTTGTTTACTCTGGTGGTCGCAAAGCTTGGTGTCCCTTGTGGCCCTGTAGTGTTCTGTTTGGTGGTGAATCCATCGTTTGTGCTCACCGTGTTTTTTGTAACACTTGACAACGTTCAACAAAATACATGTATTCTTTTCACAATTTACTCTTCAAAGAAATTGGTTCACACTTAAAAGTATCAAAACATTTAACAAGATTCAAGAAAATATTGCAACAAAAGCATGAAATTCAGCAAAGTAAACATAGTATACTACTACAATACATATAGATTGGACTTGAGCTCAGCAGCTGCTGAGCACAAATGGAGGCAATAGTGTGTGATAATAATACTATTTTATACAAACTGCAGAAGTACCTTCAGAAGTATGTCCTTTCCAGACCACTTGTAGGCACCCTCAGAGAACCTCCTTTTATGAACTTTCGAAGTCATCATCTGCGTTCATTTCACTCAAGAATGAACAGTTTTACAAAACATATATGGCAGGAGAAAAAACAAATCATGAATACCTTTGTTACCACAAATGCTTGTTCAAATTGCCGTATCTGGATCCATTGCTCTGTAATTATACTCTCAATCTGATTCAAAACATAACAAAAATAAAACATTGTCAAATTCACTTCCATGATTTATACAAGTCTAGACTCTAGTACCATACATAAAAAATGAGGTGATCGATCATGTGGATAAATGTATTTTCCATTACAACGTATATCAGTTCATCAAATAAGTCTGGAACTCATACTGTAGAAGGTAGATCAACCCAACCACACTTGTTTTTGCCCTTCAAGTAATAATCACAATCATCTAACTGACAAAGATCATTTTCACATTCCTCTTACTGCCTCTGAGCATAACTGCTCCAGGAGAATGTGAGCTGTGGGAGTGGCGGTCATAGACTGCTGGTAACATTAGAAGGACAAACAGTGCATGCATTTTCCCTGTGCTGATTATTGAAATGGTCAAGGAAGAGGCAACAGATTGTAGCGATGCAGGGTAGGAAGGGGCCATTGTTTGCATGCACATTTTCCGCGTAAATGCCCATTATAGTTTTCAATCTCCTATTTAACAATATGAAAAGACACACAACATGGTCTTGCAAAAACAAGTTCTGTAGTTATCCAAGTAGCTCTCTGTTCATTATAGCACATAGCATCTTCTTACAGCTACAAATTAACACTCCAGTTTGCTTAGAAAGCATTGCTCCAGAAAGTGGCAAAATATAAACTAAAAGTGGTCAACAGAAGAACATCAGTCAGGGCATACCTTTTTGACTTCCGAACTCAGGAACTCTACCCTTTTCTCAGCATCAATCGCCAGTGATTCTATGGTGTATGCAATGTTGTTTATCTTTCTGACCTCTTGCTGCAGGATTTGCACCTGTAGAGCATACAAGCCATGAGCTGAATGAAGAATTTTCCCACATAAGTTCAGTGCAACTGCCTTCTTATATATTTTATTAGTATAAAACATTATGCTGAACATGTGTATATGATGTTGGCCAGCTTTTTAAAATGGAAGGCGGAACAGATGCACAAAGATTTACTGTAACAACCTTCTCCCTGTGGGAACAGACACCTCTCCTAGTTCCCATCAATTTTTAAACCCGGGCCTTTGTAGAGAGAGTGAGAGAGGTACCTCATCCTCCATTATATATATGTTGCTTTCAGAGTAAGATTCTTCATTCCTTAAAAGCTGGTTGTCAGTTTCCATTGCCTCGGTGGGTTTGTTTCCCTCCTCCAAAGTGTAGGCTTTACTCCTCAAAGTTTTTGTGTTTTCCTCCAAAATAGATTCTGGAGATACAAATATATTTTGTAAAGATTTTGAGTTCTATACACTAATCAGTGAAAATGCACAAAGACTATTGGATCAATTAGTAGAAAGGAGCTTCAGGTGCAAATAAATTATCTTCTTTAGTACAACTTGGAGGCTCTCTCAAATATAAATTAGAAATTAAATAGTCAAAAGATGCATAATTTGTAAACCACTGTAGAGTTTTCATATGATATATCAATCTGCCAGGGGGGTTGACTCAGAGGGTGAATGACTAGAAATTAGGTTGAGTTTTGTTTTCGCACCATAAATCATAGTCAATTTAATTGTGAAATATTTAACAATCACCACTATAAGCTGAAAGTAAAAGAAGCATCTCTGCTTCGACCACAGGAATCGTTCAAGGTTCATGACAAAACCTACGTGCTGCAAGACTTCCCAGGAACTTGAACCTGAAGCGTAAATATACAGTTTGAATACCAATGGCCAATCTACAACTAATTCAAAAA
Organism: Aegilops sharonensis; assembly: GCA_904067115.1. Taxonomy (NCBI): domain Eukaryota; kingdom Viridiplantae; phylum Streptophyta; class Magnoliopsida; order Poales; family Poaceae; genus Aegilops; species Aegilops sharonensis. Next base: position 798,233,480 of record LR880970.1, read on the forward strand.
TCCCTCACACACAGAACTCTGACTTCTCAGTCAGATGTCAAATTTCCTTTTTCTGAATCTTGAATCCTATTGCGCATATACGACACCAGTATGGAACAATTCAGAATTTAGAAGCGCGTTAGAACTTGCTTCCGAATATGAAATCTAGATGAGATTGAGCCGTGTCTCACAAAACCTAACCTATTCTTAAAAATGTTTCAGTTGGAAAATCGCAAAAAGCTTGAAGATTCACGAAATTCAGTGGTGCGACCATGTCCATGTCTTCCGTGTCTGTCAGGCGGTTTCTTACAAACCAACGAACTACATTTCTCAAATCAAGCTCTCACGCTGGCGTACCGCGACAATGTGTGCAAGGGACAACGCGATTTAAACTGTCCTGCTACTCTGAAATGCCCCCAAATAGCATTAGTGACAGGGAGAGAGTGCCTCACCTAGCCGCGCGAGCTTCAGCCTGAGCTCGCTGATCTCCGACCGGAGGGCCTCGGCGTCGGGGGCGGGGCTGGATCCCGCGTCGGGCATGGCGCATGTGACGGTGAGGAGCGCCGCGACGGTCAGCAGCGCCGCGGCGGGGCGGCGGGCCGGGGCGACGGGTGGGAAGGTGGTGAGGCGGAGGCTGAAGGCGAGTGAGAGGAGGCGGAGGGGGAGGAGGAGGAACGCCGCGGTGGCTAGGGGGGCTGCCCCGCCGGCGGCGGCGGCGGCGGCGGCGGACATAGCTTAGGGTTTTTACTCCGGCTTTGCGCTGTGCGCTCCGGTGTCCGCGGTGGCGGCTGGTTTGAGTCGTTTGACTTTCTATAGATTGCGGACATTGACTTGTGTGCAGCTTGCCAAATAATAAAAGAAAGAAAATATGTTTTTCAGAGTGCAAAAATGGAAACGTTTGATCCTCCCTCCGTTTCCAAATATAAAATATATAAAAATTGCTGCATTCCAAATTAATCAAAATTATGTGTCTGTCTTGGTGTCTTAAGTCAAAATCGTAGGTTTGACCAATTTAAGAAAATCTAATGAATCTTTCTTTTTGTTTTTTTTATTGATGAGTTTGCTTGCCACATACACCATGTAGTGAAATCTAATGAAACCTTCTTTTTTTTTGCGATGGAAATCTAATGAAAACTTTGGTCCTTCTAGTACCTCAATTCATCAATCCGCCAAAGTTTGATCTCTACACCTTAAAGCCGGTCAACAATCATCCCCAGCTTTCAAAACCGGACAACTCTTGACCTCGACACATCCGAAGCGGTTTCACCTATGGCATGACATGTTTTTTGATCAAAACTGGCACATGATGTTCTAATTTGGATTTAAAATTTGTCTTTTTTTTTTTGCTTATTAGTTCTTCCTCCTCATTTGTCTCTCTTCTTCTTGACCCTAAGCATTTCGTCGAGCTGTTGGGGTGTGTGGTCTCCATCTCATTCCCAATGACCTGGCAACCTGTGGGAACTTCCGGCACTATATGTCGTGTTGCCATCACCCGCGCCGACCTTCCTCTAAGCCTCGAACGATCCAATCGTCGACAACCTCCCCGTACCCTCCCACGCCAGAATTCTTTAAATCTCATACTTCCCTCCACCGCAACTGATGCATTGTCCCTGGTTCCGAGTCAGTCCTGTTCGAGGGCTCGTCAGCGCCACCACTTCGGTCTCGGTGCTTCGACCAAAATCGACTTACACGATTTGAAATATCAGGGACCAACCGGGACTAAAGGCCCTCTAGAACCGGGACTAGTACCTTGTTTTCTACTAGTGTAAGGGGTGCATATGCACACGCATGAGTCCTTTAATTTATTCATATATTTACTATCCCCTATAAAAGGAAGAGAGAGGGCAGATCCAAACAATCAGATTCGTACAAAGTCTGATGGCCCATAATCCTCTCGTGGTTAACGCTACAAGCCACGCTTAAGCCACTAAATCCTCGACCACTAATCCTACCCACCCTTTCGACAAAAAAACAACCGTGCGCACAACGACCTCTGTAAATCTGATCATGCGCAGCCCAGCATCTGGGCCAGGCTCAGGCTCAACTTTTCCGCATGAAACCCGACAAAAATAAAAAAAAAAGCTTGAAATGATCAAAAATATATATTGTTTATTCAAAAAATAGGTGTGATATACCCCCTCCGTATCAAAATATAAGACGTTTTTGACATTGTCAAAGTTTAAAAAATGTCTTATATTAAGTTGCAGAGGTGGTATTAATTTTTATACCCTGAAAATGACTCTTTGAATTAATAAATGACGTTGTTCTTGTGTTTCGGGCCGGGTTGGGCCAGGCTCGGGCTTAGAATTTTCACTTGAGGCGTTGTCAAGCTAGCCTGGCCCGGGGTATGATCAGGTTTATTTCGCTGTGTCAATCTCATGGTACTTGTTACAAGCACTTGTATACTTGCATCCATGCAAAATTGCAGAAACCACTAAATTAGCTCTAACTAGAATGGGCTGGATAGCTAATTAACGATCATTGGCCACACAACGTACACATAGAGCATCTCCAACAGGCGCCTAAAAAGAGCTCCGCGCATTAAAAGTTTGTTTTTTTTTTGCGCCGGACAGCTACAGCAGAAGCTGTAGCGCTAAAAATTTTTGGGCACGCGCTGAAAAATGCTATCGCGCACACCATATTTTGAGCACCGGATTGCGCGTGCTTCATAATTTGCACTGTCTGTTTTTTGGGCGCGCGTTTTTGGGCATCTGTTAAAGCAAAGTTGGTCCCGACGCATTAAAAATGCTACAGTGACATACTATAACTTTTATTGAGCGCGGAATTTTTGTGCGGCCATTGAGAGATGCTCTTACAAGCTAGTGCCAACTCACGTAGGACTCAGCTAATTAAGACCACGCATACAAGCCGACTCAAATACAAAGAAATAGTTTGAACAGTGGTACAAGTAGGCTACTATCTGATTACTTCTAGCAGGGAGATCCGGATGTTGACACCCGCGCGTCTTTCTCGGTACACGGAGAGCCACCTTGCACGGTCGCGGTCAAGCTTCCTCCAGCTGCACCAATCAACGCCGGCTCCGCGGCCGCCACCGACGACGACGACTGTGCCTGCCCGTTCTCGCCGGGCAGCCCCGCCTGGGCCCGGCAGAGAGGGCACGTCGTCCTGGTGCGCAGCCATGCGTCGACGCACTCCAAGTGGAACAGGTGGCCGCAGTTGGGCAGCTCGCGCGCCTCGTCTCCGTCGGCGAGCTCGGCCAGGCACACGGCGCACTCAGCCCTCGCGGCTGCGCCGCTCCCCTTCCGGTACGCGGTGACCGGCAGCGCCGATAGCGCGGACGCGTCCAACCCGTGCCGCCGGCTGCCGATCATGCCAACGGACCGGAGGATGCCGCCTCTGCGTGAGCGAGTGATCATCAGGTAAACCATGAGAGGGATGAGGACGACGACGACGGTGATCATGAGGAGGACCAAAGAGACGGTGAGCGCGAGGCGGGCGCTGAAGTTGTAGGTCGCCTGCGGCGCATACGGATCGGCGGCACCCGGCGCGCCGGCCACTGGGTTCCCTGACATGGCACGGGTCGACAAGCTTTCTGTCCGGTACTACAGATCAAGTACACTAGGAAATCAATGTGAAAGTGCATAAGGATTTATCTCAGAGCTTAGCTTGGGCAAGACGGTGCTCGTGTCAACGGTGGTGTCAGTGTCACGTACGCTAGGATATGTTTGATGCGACGCTGACACACGGGGTGACGAGTAAAAAATTGCCACTGAGACGATCATTGTTCCTTTGGATTAATTTGATCGGCGCGGTTTGACTAAAAGGCATTTTTAAGGCTTACCGAGCTTTCGGTAAACAGAGAATTTTCTCCTGTTTAACTCTAGCGGCCCTTAAACCGCCTAACTGAAAATGCTTTTTTTCAGCTCATGGAAAACGTATTTAAGCTGCGGCCGAACAGACCTCACAAATTTAAACTATAAAACCGAATATCCGCCCATGCCTTCTTCTTCCTCGCGCCCCATGTCCACGGTCAGCTAAAGATGCTCTGAACATGCATACGTACTTTTAATTTCAACAAATTGAACGCATGCGCATGACGCGTACGTACGTTCACCCGTGCATCACTAGTGCCCCACGACCCAGTCGAGCGCCGAGAGCCCCGAGACGGCGAGCGTGCCGGCGGCAGCGAGCCCCGCGACGGCCAACGCGGCGAGCCCCGCGACGGCCAGCGCGGCGGGCACGAGCATCAGACTGAAAAGAAGGACGAGAGGCGCCGACGGGATGGGCAGGGCGGCGGCCAGAATGGGCGGGGCGGCGGCGGCGGTCCGGAGGGGTGGGGCGGCTTCGCGGATGAGCCGGGTGGCAGCCGACGATGAACGGGCAGTGGTCTGGAGGGGTGGGGCGGCTTTCCGGATGAGCAGGGCGGCGACCGGGGACGGACGGGACGACGACCGAGAGCGAGCCATGAAGGTTTCAATGGCAGTTGGACTCCTGCCAACGGTCTTTTGCATATACAGGGCACCCTCGGGTTAGCTCCGAAATCCTTATTTTCACAGGTTCGGTGGGGATGTTTTTCGTGCCCCTTAAAAAAATTACAGGTCGAAGTCGTTTACGGGTTCTATTCGGGTCGTTTTTTCACCTAAAACTGTAAACTGGCGGTTATTTTACAGTTTCGTGTGTTTTAAAGGGTCTGCTAGAGATGCTCTAAGCTTGTCAATTTTAATGGGCTAATATGAACGGTGTGGGTGGCATTTCACGTTATATTGTGATAGGCAATATATAGCATGTAATGGTGCTCTACATATATGTAAAATAAAAAGGTACACATCAATGCACCCACAATAACTTTTTATTTGCTCCCGTAAAAAAACTTTTCATTTGCACTACACACGTGCCGTTTACTTGTAGGGTTTGTTTGACTCAAAGAAATTTCATAGCAATTTTAGAGGATTCCATTTCTTTGGATTTATTCTTCTATAAAGCTTGTTTGGTTTATAGGAGTGGAGATGATAGGAATTTTCCCATGGTCTGCTTTGCATACAACTCTCAAAGAAAATTCCATTGTGTCCAACCTCATAATTTTCTTTGTTTTTATGACAACTCTGGCTTGCACCTTACGCTTTGGGAAATTTCCTCCGTATTTTCTTGATGCAACCAAACAACTTCTATTGTCTTTGACTTCCAATGACATCTAAATATATGGTTTGAGAAAAATTACCACTACGAACCAACCTGTGATTGGATGGTTAGAGGGACTGCGGTATCCCCAACCCACCAGGGTTCAAATCCTGGTGCTCGCATTTATTCCTGGATTTGTTTCAGGATTTTTGACGATGCGTATTCAGTGGGAGAAGACGTTCCCGTCGACAACGAGGTGCCTAGGGTGACTTCGTAAATCTCAAGATGATATGCCGGCTCAGTCTTTCGGAGGAGCTCATAGGCGTAGGGTGTGCGTGTGTGCGTTCATAGGGGTAAGTGTATGCGTATATATATGAGCGCTTGTGTCTGTACTGATGTTCAAAAAAAAATTTACCACTGACACGGTCGGTTATTGCTCCAGTGGATTAATTTGATTGGCGTGGTTTGACTACAAGGCATTTTTAAGGCTATCTGAGCTGTCGGGGAACTTGTCCAAGTTTGGTCAGATGAATGGTGTGCGTGGGCGGCATTTCACGTTATAATATGATAGACAAGAGCATATATGTAACAGTACTCTACATGTCCCTAGTAAAATAAAAATGTATACATCAATGCACCCACAATAACTTTTCATTTGGCCTAGACATGTGCGGTTTACTTGTAGTATCTGTTTGGTTCAAAGAAATTCCGTAGGAATTTTGGAGGATTCCATTTCTTAGGATTTTTTTATCTATAAAGCTTGTTTGGTTTATAGGAATGAAAACCACAGTAATTTTCTTATGGTCTGCCTTGCTTAACAAATCCAAAGGAAAAAGTCCATTGAGTCCAACCTCATAATTTTCTTCTATTTTATCACAACTCTAGCACGCGCCTAATGTTGGGAAAGTTCCTCCATATTTTCTATGATGCAATCAAACAACTTATATGATTTCTGACTTCCTGCGTTTTTCATTCCTATAGGATTCAACATGACATGGACATGACATCCAAATTCTATGTTTTTCATATTCCTGTTTTTTTAATCACATGAACCTAAGAGCCCCTAACCTTTTAGTTTCGCAGCATCGCACTGGTATTTTTCAAAAGTATACAAGTGTGACAAAACTACAAGTCATTTTTCATCATATACCCTAACTATTGCACAAAACTAAAAACCATATACGCAACTTGTTTTTTACCCACAACAATTTATAACAGATGACCAACATATGTGATTGTGATAAAAAAAACATGTTTGTCCTATAAACTGGCTTTTCATGATACAAAGGTTTTTTTTCTTTCAAAAATACAAGTGCATGACCTCAAAATTGTGATTACGGCAAATGTTTCTTTTAGTGATATACAAGTAACTATATACTTTTTTTTGTAAGAACCTTTCAATCTATTCATCTTCAATCATGGCAATACGACGAACACCAGAAATAATAAAAATTACATCCAGATTCGTAGACCACCTAGCGACGACTACAAGCACTGAAGCGAACTGAAGGCGTGCCGCCGTCATCGCCCCTCCCTCGCTGGAGCCGGGCACAACTTATTGTAGTAGACAGCCGGGAAGTCGTCGTGCTAAGGCCCTATAGGACCAACGTACCAGTACAACAACCACCGCCAATGAAGAGAAGCTTGGATCGAAAGGATCCAACCTGAAGACACATGAATAAAGACGAACAAAGACCGGATCCGAGCAGATCCACCAAAGACAGCCACCGAACGAATCCCGCGAGATTCGCGAGAGAAACACCTCCACACGCCCACTGAAGATACTAGACGCACCACCGGGACGGGGCCTAGGCGGGGAGAACCTTATTCCATCTTCAAGAAGCTGCCGCAGTCTCGTCTTCCTGAGTAGGACGCTGTCGGTGTCAAAACCGGTGGATCATCTCGGGTAGGGGGTCCCGAACTGTGCGTCTAGGCGGATGGTAACAGGAGACAAGGGACACGATGTTTTTACCCAGGTTCGGGCCCTCTCGATGGAGGTAAAACCCTACTCCTGCTTGATTAATATTGATGATATGGGTAGTACAAGAGTAGATCTACCACGAGATCAAAGAGGCTAAACCCTAGAAGCTAGCCTATGGTATGATTGTTGTTCGTCCTACGGACTAAAACCCTCCGGTTTATATAGACACCGGAGAGGGCTAGGGTTAAATAGAGTCGGTTACAATAGAAGGAGATCTACATATCTGTATCGCCAAGCTTGCCTTCCACGCCAAGGAAAGTCCCATCCGGACACGGGACGAAGTCTTCAATCTTGTATCTTCATAGTCCAGGAGTCCGGCCGAAGGTTATAGTTCGGCTATCCGGACACCCCCTAATCCGGGACTCCCTCAGTAGCCCTCGAACCAGGCTTCAATGACGATGAGTCCGACGCGCAGATTTTGTCTTCGGCATTGCAAGGCGGGTTCTTCTCCAACTTCTGTGTACCTGTTGAATAGTGCCCGGCTTTTCGTGAATATTGCGCTCCTTGGCTTCCGCGCCCAATAATGGCCGTCTTCCACGTGTCAAACGAATGTGAAAAGCCAGGGTGTTTTTACTTTTACCCCCCTAGTTGCGCAAATAAGCTGCCTTATAAAAGAGACGAGGATTTAGATCCGAATCACACCATCTCCCCTTCGCGAGTATTCATCGGAGCGCAGCTGACAGAAACCCATTCCATCATGGCCAGTCGACGCAACTCCTCCTCTCGCCCTGCCAGCCCTCAGCCTGGAGATTGGGAGAGATATTCCGTCCCACACAGCGAGCTAGTGACGCTCCAAACCAGGGGATTCCTTCTCCCAGCCTTCATGGTTCCGGTTCGAGCCGGACTCGCCACCTATAATGGCGGAAAGCAGGCGGAGAGCGTCCCCAATCCCTCCAAAGGAGAGCGGGTATGCCTTGTCCCTTACTTAATAAGAGGGCTTGGATTTCCAATTCATCCGTTTCTCCGGGGGCTACTGGAGTTCTACGGCCTCCAGCTGCACAACCTTACGCTTGTCTCCATATTGCATATCGCGGGCTTCGTGCCCTTTGCGAGCTGTTCCTGGGCGTCGAGGCTCACTTTGCGCTGTGGAAGAAGTTGTTCTGCCTTGTGCCCCGTTCTCGGGAGGGGTCGATATATCAAGTGGGCGGAGCCGAACTATGGCGCATCGCCGGGACCGGATATCTATCCGGAACCCCAAAGAAGGCATCCAAAGACTGGCCTTCAGAATGGTTTTATATAGAAGAATTCCCCCTGCCGGACCCTGTGCGGATCGGCCTTCCTGAGTTCAATAATGCTCCTTTGAAGAAGCGCCTAAGCTGGCGCCCACGGAGCCCTCGGAAGGAAAATGACAGGGACGTCCTTTACCTGATGAGCCGGATAAGATTACTAGCTCATTCCGGACTGACCATTATCGGGGTCATGGCCACATGCATCATGCGGGGGGTGCAGCCGCTTCAGTATAGGGGCCGCCCCATGTGGGACTTCAATGGGGAGGATGATGCCACCCGCTACGGCCGTAAGGTGCCGGGATCAGTTGCTGCTCTGACGAAGGCCTTGTCCGCATTATACAAGGGAGAGGAGGAGGATTTCCTCCGCGTCAATCCACAGGGCGGATTTTCTATGTACGATCCTCCAAGCTGGGTAAGCGGACACTTCTTTATGCCCATCCGTTCCATATTCCCGTAGTTAGGTACCTTATTCTGTGATTTTGACGCAGGAATTGCGCCGGGCTGTAAAGGATATAGACAACCCTCCTCCACAACCCGAGGATCCGGAAAGGTCCCTCGATCCGGCCTCCCAAGAGGATCCGGACATATCCGTGGAGCTGATTGATGGGGTATTTTACCAACTGAGCATCGACAATGCCTTAGTCGCCATTACGGCCGATTACCCCGGAATATTTCCGGCCTCACAGGTAACTGAGACCGAAGTCCCAATACTTTAAAAATGATCCACCCGTGCTTATCTTTGATCACCGTATATCAATGGTGTTTTGCAGGGGGGAGCCCGTGAGGCGGAAGGCCGAGCCTGCGGTGGCTAGCCAACAAAGGGCAGCAAGGCCCAGCAGGCTGAAAAGAAGTGCGGTCCGGATTGAGACGCCGGCGCCACGGTATGGCATGCCGCCTTATTCCCAGGTTTTATTCCCGGAAGGTATACTAACGCTCGTGCTCTCCTGAGGAAAAAGAGCGCTCGCCGGACTATATCCGGAGAGGCTGCCAATCGAGCCTCCACCAGCCAGGCTCCAAAGCCAGGTCCAGAGGCAGAGGCGAACACGAGGCGTGCGTCGGACACTCCTCCGACAGAGGATGCCGACGGACTATCTGCCACCAATTCCGAAGTGGAGAGTGCTATGAATCACAGGCGTCGCCGGACTGTTCTTCGTGACGCGTGTTTCTCCCAAGAGGCACTCGATGCCTTCAATTCGAGAGATGCGCACCTCCGTGCCGCTCAAAATGGTCTAGCCAGAGCCATGGAGCAGTATGTGAAAGACATACGGGTGAGAAAATTTGATGGTTATATATACCAGTAGCCCCTGAGACTTGAAATAGTTAGAATAACTGATTTAAGAATCGTTTATTATGCAGGATCTTACAGAAAAGAATACCCAACTGTCCCATGAGCTGGAAGAGTGCAAAGCCCAACTTGAGGCTGCACTAGCCGTTGCAAGGGAGGCCACGTAGACCCCCTCTGGTAATATACGCTTCGAAAGATAAGTATGTGGTGAAGTGCGGCGTATGTGTGAATCTGACAATATCATTGCAGATGGCGCCGGAGTAGATCCGGACAAGCAACAACTCTTGCGCCGGTTAAAAGCCGGGGAGAGCGTTCTTACGAGGGTGAGGCAGGAGAAGAATAATCTCCAAGATGCCAACACCCAGCTGGGAGAGGAACTCAAAGATGTTCGTGCCCAGCTGGCGGACTCCGTGAAGGAGAATCGACGGCTTCGACGCGGCATTTTTAGTAAGTGCTTGAACGAACTTTGAAAAAGAGTTCGGCAAAGAAGTCGACTAACAGAGTTGTGTTTGTAGGTATGCTCACAGGTCGTCCTGCAGAGGAAATGCCCGGTTCTACGGGTGACCTTCTTCCCGAGCTCTTACAACTGCACGAACGAGTTCGGCAGGTGATGAAGGGCGTCGCCCAGGCCTTGTGGCCATCTGTCTCCCTGCCCGAAGGCCTTGGAGAGCTTGCAGAGAGGCTTAAGGGAGCGCGGCGGCGCTTCCGATTATGGAAGATATCGGCCTGCCGTCAAGGCGCCAGGGAGGCCTGGGCCATGGTGAAGACGCGGTACACGAAGGCTGACCCAAACCACATGGCCGAGGTCGGACCTGTGGGGCCCGATGGGAAGGAGATCCCTGTGAGCTTAGTGTACGGCCAAGTAGAATTGGCCGCAAAGTATTCCCAACAGGACGGTAAACTAGACAGCCTATTAGATGGTATTGAGGAGGAATACACCCAGTCAATTTGACTATGTAATTTAAGATGACATGTAAAAAATGCCTTCTAGCCGTATTGTAGATCGTTTGTCATGGCGGACCTTTTCGCTTCAACCTCGGGACCCTATAGTCCGGAGTGTGTCTGGATACCATCACGGTTATGTAAGAATCGGGGTATGCGTGGAGACCAGGCGTAGGGGTCATTAGTGCTTTAACAGACAAGTGCCCAACTAGTTATGTTATATTACATGGTTAGTAAGAAACATCTTCCAGGGAGAATAGTTCCGTTAGGGGTTCCTTTCCCTGGGAGGCATGCCTTAAAGTGCATGTCCGGACTGCGGAAAAAAGCAGAAAAGCATCTGGGGCGGATAAATAAATAAGTGAGAAATCATCTTTAGTTCACCGACCGAATATTTCCTTAAGAATGCTAGCTTTCGGCTTCACCCAGTCTGAGGTACACATCCGGCTGACCCGACAGTAACAATCGCAGAGGTGCTCCCTTTACCACCTAGCCGAACAATCGGGAACGTAGGGGTAAGCACAGGAGCCAGGCAACCCAGCTTGGCCAAAACTTAAGTCATATCGATGCATATAATGGTGAATAAAAGGTACATGCGGAAGCATTATGCATGTGTTAGGCATAAAGCCTGTAAAATAAGCTTCTTGTTAAAGAAGCCCCCAGGTATAATGAGCGCGGATAGCGCGTCAAGTTTGTGCAAACAATGCGCGAATGAGCCTTTAAAGGCTGTAAGAGAAAAAGATGGAGAAGGAGAGAAATATAAGACAACTAATGTGTAAAAAATAGATAGAGGAAAGAGACGAACTCAGAATCCGGCGCTAGGCGTAGAATCTTCGGAGACGGACTGCGTTCCATGGGTTCGGCTCGAGTCGGTTATCTGATGCATCTCGCAGACGGTACGCTCCACCGGTCAGGACTTGATCGATAATAAAGGGACCTTCCCATTTGGGCTTGAGTTTGTCCTTTTTCTTGTCCGGCAGGCGTAGAACTAATTCGCCAACATTGTAAGTTTTGGCCCGTACTTCTCTGCTTTGATATCTTCGAGCCTGTTGTTGATAGAATGCGGAACGGGCTTTGGCCACGTCACGCTCCTCCTCCAAGGCGTCCAAACTGTCCTGCCGATCGAGCTCGGCTTCTCTTTCTTCATACATGCGCACGCGAGGTGAGTCATGAATTATGTCGCAGGGCAGAACTGCCTCTGCGCCGTATACCATAAAGAATGGTGTGAATCCGGTGGTGCGATTCGGCGTGGTCCGCAGCCCCCAGAGTACGGAGTCGAGCTCCTCTACCCAGTGCGTGTTAGATTCCTTGAGAGATTGCACTAATCTGGGTTTGATGCCGCTCATGATTAGACCATTTGCTCGTTCGACTTGACCGTTAGTTTGAGGGTGATAGGCTGAAGCATAGTCGAGCTTGATGCCCATGTTTTTGCACCAGAGTTTGACCTCGTCGGCCGTGAAGTTCGTGCCGTTGTTAGTGATGATGCTGTGGGGGACGCCGTAACGGTGTATGACCCCTTATATGAAGTCTATCACCGGTCCGGATTCAGCCGTCTTAACAGGCTTGGCCTCTATCCATTTGGTGAACTTATCCACCATGATCAGTAGCTATTTTTGCTTGTGGGTTCCTCCTTTAAGGGGTCCAACCATGTCAAGCCCCCAGACCGCGAAGGGCCAGGTGATGGGTATAGTTTGGAGGGCGGTGGGTGGCATGTGGCTTTGATTAGCAAAGAGTTGGCAACCGACGCATCGTTGGACCAAGTCCTGAGCATCTGCCCGGGCCATCGGCCAATAGAATCCTGTACGGAAGGCCTTGCTTACAAGGGCCCGGGCTGCGGCGTGGTGCCCGCCGAGTCCGGCATGAATTTCAGCCAGAAGATTTCGCCCTTCCTCTTCGGAGATACACCTTTGAAGGACTCCGGTGGTGCTTTTCTTATAAAGCTCTCCCTCATGGACTTTATAGGCTTAGATCGCCGCACTATGCAACGTGCCTCATTTTGGTCCTCGGGAAGTTCCTGCCTAGTTAGGTAGGCTAGGAATGGTTCCGTCCACGGGGCAATGACTGCCATTATTACGTGGGCTGAAGATGTTACTTCGTTGGCAGAGCCTCCAATTGTGTCAGAATGTTCGGTGTCGGGCAGTGCTGTTGGGTCCGAGCTGCTATTTCCGGACTCCCCTTCCCATGATACGGATGGCTTGAACAGCCTCTCTAAGAAGATATTGGGGGGACGGCATCGCGCTTTGCGCCAATGCGTGCCAGGACGTCTGCTGCCTGATTGTTTTCCCGAGCTATATGGTGAAATTCGAGCCCTTCAAACCGAGCTGACATTTTTAGGACGGTGTTGCGATAAGCTGCCATTTTTGGATCCTTGGCATCAAAGTCTCCATTTATTTGGGATATCACAAGGTTCGAGTCCCCGCGCACCTCTAGGCGTTGAATACCCATGGATACTGCCATCCGGAGACCATGTAGAAGGGCCTCGTATTCGGCTGCGTTGTTGGAGTCCGTATACATTATTTGGAGTACGTATTGAACTGTATCTCCTGTTGGGGACGTCAGAACGACGCCAGCCCCCAGACCAGCCAACATTTTGGAGCCGTCGAAGTGCATGATCTAGTTGGAATATGTGCCGTACTCTTTAGGGAGTTCGGCTTCAGTCCATTCGGCGACGAAGTCGGCCAATACTTGCGACTTAATTGCTCGTCGTGGCTTGTAGGTTATGTCGAACGGGAGGAGCTCAATGGCCCATTTGGCAATCTGGCCCGTCGCGTCGCGGTTGTTTATAATGTCATTAAGAGGTACTTCGGAGGCTACTGTTATCGAACACTCTTGAAAGTAGTGTCGAAGCTTCCGGGATGGCGTAAACACCGCGTACGCTATCTTTTGATAATGCGGATACCGTGACTTGCATGGAGTGAGGACAGTGGACACGTAGTAGACTGGTTTTTGAAGGGGAAACTTGTGTCCGTCCGTTTCTCGTTCGACAACGAGCACCGCGCTTACAACTTGATGAGTTGCAGCGATGTATAATAGCATTGGTTCGCCCATGTTGGGCGCGGCCAGGACCGGGTTTGTTGCCAATATGGCTTTTATTTCTTCGAGTCCGGCCGTGGCGGCATCCGTCCACTCGAAGTATTCGGTGCACCGGAGGAGGCGATAGAGGGGTAATGCCTTTTCTCCTAGACGGGAGATGAATCGGCTTAGAGCCGCCACGCATCCGGTCAATTCTTGTATTTGTTTGAGGTCCTTTGGGATATCCAATTGTGACAGAGCTCGGATCTTGGCCGGGTTTGCTTCAATTCCTCTACCGGATACTATGAAGCCCAGGAGCTTTCCGGCTGGTACGCCGAAAACGCATTTTTCCGGGTTAACCTTGATGTCATATGTTCGGAGATTACCGAATGTGAGCCTCAAGTCGTCTACTAGAGTTTTGACATGCTTGTTTTTGACGACCACATCATCTACGTATGCCTCCATTGTTTTGTCAATCTGGTTTGCCAGACATGTCTGAATCATGCACTGATATGTTGCGCTGGCATTTTTTAGCCCGAAGGGCATTGTGTTGAAGCAGAATGGGCCGTATGGGGTGATAAATGCCGTTGCGGCTTGATCAGGTTTTGCCATCTTAATTTGATGGTAGCCAGAGTATGCGTCGAGGAAACACAATGAATCGTGTCTTGCGGTAGCGTCGATAATTTGATCGATGCGGGGGAGGGGGAAGGGATCCTTTGGGCAAGCCTTGTTGAGGTCCTTGAAATCGACACATAGGCGCCAGGATTTGTCCTTCTTGGGTACCATGACCAGGTTTGCTAGCCAGTCCGGATGTTTTATATCTCTGATGAATCCGGCCTCCAATAGTTTGGCTAGCTCCTCTCCCATGGCTTGTCTCTTAGGTTCGGAGAAACGCCGAAGAGCCTGTTTGACTGGCTTGAATCCTTTTAGGATGTTTAGGCTGTGCTCGGCCAGCCGGCGTGGGATTCCTGGCATGTCTGAAGGGTGCCAGGCAAAAATGTCCCAATTTTCGCGTAGGAATTCTCGTAGTGCGGCGTCTACATCAGGGTTTAATTATACCCCAATGGAAGCCGTTTTTGTAGGGTCCGTTGGGTGGACTTGGAATTTGACTATTTCATCTTCGCTCAATGCGGCTCCAGTCTATTTCCATTTTTCGAAGGTTTTCCTCGTAAATGAGGTTCAATCCGCTGCCGCCGTCCATGAGTACCTTGGTAAGGCGAAAGCCGTCCACTATTGGACTGAGGACTAATGCTGCTGGTGCTCGGGCTGTTCGGAATTTATGTTCATCACTGGCATTAAAGGTAATAGCCGTGTCACTCCATGGATTTATTGTTGCTACTTGGTAGACTTCGGCGAGGCTGCGGAGTGTTCGTTTTCGCATATTGTTTGATGCGAAAGTCTCGAAGACTGTTAATACCGTACTGGTATCCTTGGGCTGGTGCTCTGTGGATGCTGGGGTTAGAAGCTCCTCGCCACTTTTGGCCACCTGCCGGAGTATCCAACATGCTCTAAGGCTATGAGTTGGTGTAGCGCCCTCTGTGCTATGAATTTTACAGGGTCCGTTGAGCCACCCCTCTAGTACGGTTCCATGCCCCATGGGTTTTTTTTTTGTTTTTTGGTGTTTAACTCGGGTGGTTGGCGATAATGCACCCTTTTGTTTCGGACTGGGTTTGTATTCGGGGCCGGATTGTCCCAAAATCTTACTTCAGTTTTCCAGGCGCTTTCCATCGTACAGTACTTTCGTACTATGGACGCCAAGTCAGCAAAGCATGTAATTTCACGGCGACTTATGGCGTTGAGGATTCCCGTGTCCGTGCAATTATTGCAGAAGAATGAAATTGCGTCTTTCTCGCGGCAGTCCTTTATCCTGTTCACAACCAGGAGGAATCTGGCCTAGTAATGATGTACTGTTTCTTCAGGCTCTTGCCTAATATTGGATAGATCGCCTATGTTCGGGTGGGTGGGTGGAATTAGATCCGAAACCCCACCCAATCTAAGGCTCAAGGGCCAAGGAGTTTCCGAACTCGGAAGCTTGGATTCTTGGATGTTATCCACTGAATCTAGCCCGTTGCCTGACTCTAAGTTCAGGTCTTGAGTGACGTCCTCCCCTCCGCGGGTATCCGGCTTGGAGGGATTGGGAATCCGGACATAGTTAGTCCTTAAGATAGATGAGGGGTCGCCGCGTTGTTCCTCCACCACATCAACGTGATGGGTGACCTGGGGAGAGTTAATCTCTCTCAGATCGGGTTTAGGCCTGATCTGATCGTAGTCTGTAGCGACTCCCAGGGCGGCGATGCGATCCAAGAGCTTGTTTAAAGAAGAGAGCTCCATCGGATCTAACTGCTCGGCGAGTTCCGAGTTGACGTGAAGATTGCTTTTGATGACCCGAGAAGTCATCGTCGGCGCGGCGGCCGAACAGGCGGTCATAAGAAAACCGCCCAGCTGGAGAGTTTGGCCGATAGCCAAAGCTCCTTTAGCAATAGAGCCGTCTTTAAAGACGGGATGAGGCATCCTTCCTGATGGCGACAGCACAGCGGAACTCTCAATGAAAGCACCAATGTCGGTGTCAAAACCGGCGGATCTCGGGTAGGGGGTCCCGAACTGTGCGTCTAGGCGGATGGTAACAGGAGACAAGGGACGCGATGTTTTTACCCAGGTTCGGGCCCTCTCGATGGAGGTAAATCCCTACTCCTGCTTGATTAATATTGATGATATGGGTAGTACAAGAGTAGATCTACCACGAGATCAAAGAGGCTAAACCCTAGAAGCTAGCCTATGGTATGATTGTTGTTCGTCCTACGGACTAAAACCCTCCGGTTTATATAGACACCGGAGAGGGCTAGGGTTACACAGAGTCGGTTACAATAGAAGGAGATCTACATATCCGTATCGCCAAGCTTGCCTTCCACGCCAAGAAAAGTCCCATCCAGACATGGGACGAAGTCTTCAATCTTGTATCTTCATAGTCCAGGAGTCCGGCCGAAGGTTATAGTTCGGCTATCCGGACACCCCCTAATTCGGGACTCCCTTAGACGCAAACCCTAACAAAACTTGAAGAAGAACCAAAAAATGGAGCCCTCCCGCCAGCAAGGGTCGGGATCCACTGCGCAACCATGACACTAAGGCCACACGAGACATGGCAGATCGGCAGCGCCGCCGACGGAAGGCAGAAACCCTAGCCGCATTTTCTTGGAGAAGAGAAGAAGGGAGAAGAAACGTGAGTAGATATACAAGTAACTATATACTAGCTATGAATATCATGTTCATGACATAATCACATAGGATACTTTTAGATTCAGAGTGTTATTGGTGTTAGCTAAGCAATTCTAGCAAATTTGCTAAATCTCACCGTCTTTACAAAAACTCTTATTATAACAAATAGAGACTTGACAAGGGCAAAATTACATTCTAGCATATTCCCTAAATCTTACTCAATACTAAATCATTTGAGCCCCAACTCTTCTTTTATTCATCCAAATTCTATCTTTAATGTGTACTTTCATCCTAAAAGAGCATGTAACTTGGTAGTCTATATTAGAAGGGGGTTGTGCACACCCGTGCGATAGAGCCCAATTTTATTTGCATTATACACAAACGAGAGTGGGGCCCACCGGATGACCATATTTAAAGTTGTTGGAGGGGTTGTTGTGCAAAAAATAAAAAACCAAGGGATTTCTGCAAAGAAAAGATCACGCGTTGAACCAAGCGCCTCTGACACTACCCTCCACTGACAGTGGGCCTGTCACATTTTTGACATGCCGTGCATACATGGGATACGGCTGGATATAGGAGAATGCATCGTATATGAACGAGAGGACAAGTTCGTTGACCAGAAACACGTATTTTGCAAAAATTTATACCGTCGGATATAAGTTGTAGCACTCACAATTATTTATATTTAAAGAGAATAATGATGACCTCGTCATGCCGATGTTGAAAGTATGAACCCATATCTAGTTTATGTCTTTATTGTGAAGTTATTTACTATGTACTCCCTCTGCAAAGAAATATAAGAGTGTTTAGATCACTAAAGTAGTAATCTAAACGTTCTTATATTTCTTTATGGAGGGAGTATTTAATTCCAATTATCTCCTCTAGTACATGGTACTAAACAATGTATTGGTAGCTACCACTTATCTAATTCGAACGGTTCATCGCATATTGTGGAAGAAAAGGTAATCTTTTTATCCCTAAAACAGTGAGAGAGTTTCTCACTGCATTTTCAATTAAATAAAAGAATAGGTGTACATGCTATAGTTACATGGCCCTAGCCACTTTGGACCCGAGGGAGTGGTTTTTATTGGAGAGAGGCAACAAAGGTAGAATAAAAGGTATATGCTTCTTGTTCACCCTATGTGTGAGTAAAGATAAATCTTCAACAAATTTACCAAGCCAGGAGGAGAAACTGGAATGGACTCCATGAAAGTAATTGAAATCTTAAAAAAAAGTAATATTGTTTTTTGAGAGCATGCCAATGGCTTACCATATTTTTATAAAAGACACAAAGTTAATTACAAGAGCCCTAGCGTGATGCGAACAACACGTAGGCTTACCAAGACACCCACTCCTACACACTGGTACATGTAGTTACTCTCTCACAAAAGGGTCTAAGGCACCAACACCACCCAATCCTGCCTTCCTGCAATCGTCGATCTCGTCGAGTATCTCCATCTTGAGTTGAGAGTCCGTTTTTTGTCTTGAGATGTTGTTGAACACTCTTGCATTTCGCTGTTTCCATAGAGCCCAAGCGATTATGATGGTGATGGAGTCGAACCCTCTTCGTATCTTCTCGTTGAACTGTTGCCGTTGTAGTAGCCACCAGTCTAAGAATGCTGCATCCGTGGACGGGCCTTGAATGTTGACATTGAGTGCTTGGAAGCAAGAATGCCACACTTCTCTCGCATAAACGCATTGAGTGACGATATGGTCAATGTTGTCTTCTTCTTAATTGTAGGCAAGTGTAGCAAGGTGCTGGGGCATCCTGTAGTCCATGTCGGGCTCGACGATCAGACGTCCATAACCAGTATTGGGTGGCCAACCACATGAAAATTTTGCATTTCAGTGGAGCACAACTACACGAAATGCAGCCAACCGTGGTGGATTGAATGTGTCCCATACAGAGTCTCTTATACGTCGATGTGGCAGTGTAGTTCCTAGACACGTCGCAAGGCCACTCGAATCGGTCCGACATCTCGGTGTTCCTATCAACCATGGCGATGGCTTGGCAAAGTTCATAGATTTGCATGTGTCCCATAAATGATAACCCGCCCTGGACGTCGTCTGTCCAAGCATTATTAGTGAACGATGTTGTACAGTTCTTTTGATGTGGTTTCTTTTACTGATAGACTGCAGTAGGAGAGAGGCAATATTTGCTACCACGACGCCATGGATCCAGCGGTCTTTACAGAATAGCAGTTTTGATCCATCGCCCACTGTGATCTTGACAAAGCTATAAAAAAAACCTCGTGCTTGCTCATCCACCATCATGTGCAGGCCTTGCCAAGGCCTATTCGGGTCGGATTTTCTCGGTCATTCCCAGCGCACTCGGAGCACTAGCGCTTGTAAGCTTATGTTTTTAAGCCCAAGGCCTCCAACGCGAGTAATATTGTCATGTTGCCTTATATTGAAGACTTGAATCTCTATCCAATTGTCTGATCTCATGACAATAATTAATTGTTTATTTATCCCAAACATTTTTTACTTCATCATAACTCATAAGACATAAAATGCATGTCATTTTTATTGATATATGTCATTCGGTACCATATATTGAATATTATTTGAAAAATATAATTAATATTATGAACCACATAAACACATTCATGTATATTAATGTATATATCATTATCATATTTGTCATGGGAAATGTCACTTTGTAGTATCAATCTAAAACATGTACTTATTCACCAAAAGTCATTTTATATTTTGCTTGAGGTGTTTAAAATCTCTCTTATTAAAGTGGAATTGTTGTAATTGTATTCTGACCAAACTAATGTTATCACATTACGATTTTGTATGTATTTGTTTTCATACTATATGAAAATATCTATAGAACATTCAAGAGTGTTTTAGAGTGTATGAATGTAGAAAATACGTCATTGTAGATTATGTGATGGGTCAAGTAGCAGTTTGTCCTCAAATCTCGTCTTTAGAGCTCCCCTGGTAAGGAGTAGGGAGCAATAGTTACCCACATGAACATGTGTGTCATGTACTTTCATCAAAATCATTCAGCTTGTGGCATGCAATTTAGAATTCAAACTTAGGCGCAAATTCGAATCCCTCGGGCAAAATACAAACAACACCTACATTCAACTCCCTAGCAAGAACTTGTTTCAATTGCATATGATAAGGAATTTGAAGACTACTTCAAATACAGTATAAGGAAGCACAACTTGGGAAACTTCAATATCGATTGGCTTGCTAGTTAAATGGCAATTGGCACATATAATTCATTTAGTTGTTTCTCATGAGCTTTCATAACCCTGCTGCGCATAAATGAGCTGTGCATTTGAAATAGATGTTCGAAAAATCCCCTTACAAAAACAAATCCAGTTTCGAAGAAACTTCCTCCCCATGTTGGAAAAACTATTCATCTTCCAATCTTCCGTTCTTCATTTAATTCAGTTCAAAAAGAGATACCTCAAAATACTTCAATTGGTACGCAGAGAAATAGGCAAGTTCGACAACTTTTCCTTCAATTTCCCGGGAAGTAAAAAACCTTATCATCAGTAGTGTTCTTTATTTGGTTTTTACATTGATTATTATATCTAAAAATAGTGTGACTCACCTAAACTGTGTATCCACTCTGGACAACGAAGTAGTGCAAAAACTGTAGTGTGAAAAACTACAGTATTTTAAACTACAGGTACTAGATACCACAGTTTTCACATATCAAAGTACTCTCTCCGTTCCTAAATGTAAGTCTTTATAGAGATTTCACTATAAACCACATACGGATGTATATAGATGCATTTTAAGTTTTAGATTCATTCATTTTGCTTCGTATGTAGTCCACCAAGTGAAATCTTTATAAAGACTTATATTTAGAAACGAAGGGAGTATTTTGTAGTATTGAGATACGAAGGGAGTGTTTGGCTGGTGCTCATTTACAGCGACGTAAATTTGCTAGATAGCGCCTTCCAAAATGAACGGCCATGCCGGGAGGTCCTATATGACGCTCTTTGCGTCAAGTGGCTGGTGTTTCGCGATATATCAAGGTTGCAGGGATTCGAACCCAGGACTTTGCACTACACGAAAAGTGGTACTACCAATTGAGCTATCAATTGTTAATGATTCTTCAGCAGCGCCATGCTTAAAGAACCAAACAAGCAGCGCAGTCCAAAAAATGAAGAGATCTGTGACACACAAGCAAATTGCTGATTTGCAAAAAAGAAGAAAAACCAAAATGTTTGCAAAAATCAGGAACATTTTTTTGAAACGGGAACTTTTTTAAATTCCAAGACAGAAATTGAAAACTCGAACATATTTGAAAAATGTGAAAACAAGAACATTCTCTGAAAATTTTAAACTGAACAATTTTCAAAACTCCTGAAAAAATGAAAACATTCACATTTTTGAAAATTGCGAACAATTTTTGGAAACGAGAACATTTTTGAACTGCCCAATTTATTTGAAATTTGTGAACCAAAAGTTGAAACTGAACAATGTCAAAACTCCTGAAAAAATGAAAACATGCGCATTTTTCAAATTTGTGAACAAATTTTGAAAGCGGGAACATGTTTCGAACCGCCCGAACATTCTTTGAAATTTGTGAACAAAAATTTGATACTGAACGATTTCGAAACACCTGAAAAAATTAAAACATGCACAATTTTTAAAATTGCAAACAATTTTTTGAAAATGGGAACATGTTTTGAACCGCCCAAACATTTTTTGAAATTTGTGAACAAAAATTTGAAACTGAACAATTTCGAAACTCAAAAGTGAGAGTGTGATTATTTTTCAGAATTATTTTGAACAATTTTCAAAAATGGGAACATTTTTTTAAATTCCAGGGCAATTTTTGAATTTTTTTTGAAATTCCAGGGAAACATATCTCTTAAACAGAACATTTTTTAGTTTGTGAACAAAATTTGAAAAGATGAACACTTTTTTTAAATCCTAAAAATTTATGAACAAAAATTTGAAAACAGGAACATATTTTTCCTAGGAGAACAAAATAATTGAAACTGCAGAAAATAATTTTGAGAAACATGAAACTTTTTTGAAGTTGCGAACAAATTATGAAATTCTGAACAAAGTTTTAAACCACGAACATTTTTTGAATTTTTGAACAAATATTTAAAATGGGGCATTTCATGAAATTATGAACATTTTTTGAAACAAAGTGAACAATTTTTGCAAGTTATGAACAAAATTTGAAAACAGGAACATTTTCTGTAAAAATGAAAACAAAATGTAAAATGCGAACGTTTTTGAAAAAGAAAAAGAAATCTGAGAAAGAAAAGAAAATCAGATAAAAAAGAAACAAATAAAGAAAATAAACAGAAAAAGGAAACAAGGAGAGAAAAGGAAAAAAGAAATAGAAAAAAACAGAAAAAAAGAAATCCGGTTCAGGAACCTTCTAGAAGGTTCCCAAAACCGTAAAAAACCGGTTGGGAAAGGTTCCCAACACCGGGAACGCTGAAAATGCGCAGACGGAACGATCGCCTGATCGCGTGTGTGAAGCAGCTTCTGTTTGCCGCAGAGAGCAGCGAATAGGGAATTCCGGCCATGCCTGCACAAACAGACCAGCGGCATGCTGAGAGCATCTCCAGCCGCGCCCCCAACAAGGCCTCCCAGGCGACTTTTCGGCCGCCGGCACCAAAAAATCGGCCCAGTCGCGCCCCCAAGGGCCCATTTTTCGCCTGCTCGGGCCGAAATTGGCGCCGGCGGACCCAACCCGAACCCGGCGCGCTGGGGGCCGGGCGAATCGTTTTTGGCGCGAAAGCGCCGCGGGCCAGCCGCGTCAGCGACACCGGCCGCCTCGGTTTCCCGCGGGGAATCAATGGCAAGGCTGCCGCCGGTCAGCTTTGCCATTGATTCCTCACGGGCGGCGCGCCGACGCCTCCCCTCCCTTGACGCGTACACACGGACCCGGCGCGGCTATATATGGCCTCGCTCGCCTATGATGAGTGCCACCTCTCCCGAGCGCCGCCGCCGAGCTCTTCTCCCCCAGCCCTCCCTCTCCCGAGCGCCGCCGCCGAGCTCTTCTCCCCCAGCCACTCCATCTCCCGATGGCCGAGCGTTTCCCCGAAGACGAGGCGGTGGCCAACGGCTTCGGCCGCCGTTCGCTCTGCGAACAGGAGTCCTGGCTCCTGTTCCAGGCGAACATCCCGGCGCCGCCGGACACGCGTGCCGGGCCGACGGGCTGGAGGCTCAGCAATGGGGGAGTGCCCATTCCCCCGTTGCCCGACGCCGTGGCCAAACCATCCTACTTCGCCGACGAGGTCGAGATCGTGCGCGCCTCCCTCACCAACGCCGAGCTCTCCCTCCCCCAATACACCGCCGGCAACCACGCGGCTTGGGCGGTGTACTTCGAGCGCCGCCAGCAGCAGCGACTGGCGTACACCAACGGGGCGCCGGTGGTCGGCGGCCTGAAGAACAGCGAGGGGCGCCACCTGTGGTGGGGCGTCCCCGGCCGCACGCTTGAGGGCGTGCTGACGCACCTCGAGGGCGGCAACAACCCGCCGTTGGCATACCCCCCGGCGAGGGCGACCGCCCCGGCGCACCGCCGATGCGACGGGCAATGGGCGCCAAGGAGGTTCGGCTCCTCCTCCCCTTCTTCCTCGTCGCGCTCTTCCTCCCAATCCTCCGGCACTCCGACGCTGCTCGGCGTCAAGGCCGAGCCCGCGGCGGAGACGCCGCTCGGCCGGCGCACTCGCAGCGCCGACATCGTCATCAGCGAGGGCAACCGACACGCCTCCTCGTCAGCTCCTCCCCCACGCTTCGTCAAGCCGAAGACGGAGCCGGGTCTCGCGCCAATGAAGATGGAGCCGGTTCTGGCGCCGGTGAAGACGGAGCACGGCGAGGTCGAGCACGACGACGATGCGGCCCTTGAATGGGCACGCCAGGACTCCCTGAAGATGGCAAGGGAGCGCCAGTGCGCCGCCCTGCGGCGCTTCGCGCAGCGCCGCCGAGGCCGCGACGAAGGGGGAATCGTCATCATCGACGACAGCAACGACGACGACGATGCGCCGCCGCCGCCACCAGCCGGGGAGGGGTCCAGCAGGGGCGCCCGAGTCAAGGAGGAGAAGGCCGACGATGGCGGCGGCGACGACGACTTCTCGGCCTTCAGCAAGTTTTTTTATTAGTTTTTATATGTAATGGCGACTACTTGACTTAAATCCGCGAATATAAAACCCAAGTTTGCTGAAATTTGGCGTATTTTAGCCGAACTTGGCCTAAATTTGATATACAATTTTTTTTTCGCGCCTGAGGGCGGCGGCTGGGGACCAACTCGCCCTCAGGCCCATTTTTTACGCCGGGTCACCCCCAGACGGCGATTTTAGGCGCTCCCTGGGGAGCCAACGGCTGGAGATGCTCTGAGCATCAGCCGCGGCACGGAATATTGCGCCGGCGCTCTGGCTTGGCTGCTGCTTGGCCAACAGTGTTGCATAGTGGTGAGCCGGCTAGGGTGCCAAGCGGAGGCACGGGCGGTGGTCAGGAGCAGCGCATGCGTGACCAGCAGTGGTGAGCAAGACCGCAACATGACAGCGCGGCACACGTACTGTCCGGTATGACCGCACGCAACTAGGCATGCACATGCTCAACCAGCAATGCCTTGTGGCGTTGCAGCCACCAGCACGACCATTGCTGGCCAGCGGACTAACCAGATGCGTGGCGCAGGGCGTAAGAGGGGAGAAGGAGGAGCGCAAGCTGAACTACGAAGGACATCTTTTTGCCTTCTCTTGGTTTGTCCATGGCCGACGTTCTCAAACAGAGAGCGGCGGCCGCGGCGGTGGCTTGCAGCGAGGAAGGCGATAACTAACCAATTTGTTTTCTTCGCTTGCTCTGTTTAAAAAAAAGAGGTTGTGGATTCTTTTTTTAAAACAGAGAAAATGCTACAGTTTTGGCAATACTGCAGTTTTAAATACCATAGATTTTTGGGTTGCCAAACAGCTCACAGTAATTAAAACTATAGAAATTTAGAAAACTGTAGTATTTCTATAATACTTAGAAAAAACCGAGCTATCAAACTGGGCCTAACTTTGCCATTTCTGCAGCTAGCTCGAGACCAGTTATCTTGAACCAGCCAAATCTGTATATCTAGTTATCTTTGTATTCACATGCTAGCTAGTTGCAAAAATCATATATCTCCTTAGAATTTTTTTTGAAAGATCCAGCGCTGCTGGCATTCATATATTAAGCAGGAAGCAACGGGAAGAGCAAATACATGGGGCAGATCCTAGCTAGGATCAAAAAGTCTGAGTAAACTAAAAAATTACATTAGCCAATCCCAGCTGCAGGTTCAGCAAAAGGCAGCTCAAGGCAGCTTGCTCTTGCCTGCCGCCAGAGCTCAAGGGCTCGGTAGCTTGCAGCCACCACATCGCTGGCCAGCGCGTTCTTTCCCCGGAAGGCGCAATTGTTGCGCTTGATTCATACCTGCCATAGTACAAGCATGACGATCGACTTGATTCCTTTTGTCCATCTCCAGGTGTTGCAGCGACGATCGCTTCAACGATGTCGGTTGCCTTGTGTAGGTGTCCCCAAGTGGCCGGGTCCACAGCGCTGCAGCCAGCCCAGGAGGCAACAGTTTCCCATACCCGCTTGGCGATCGGGCATTGCCAGAACAGGTGCACCAAGCACTCCAAGCTTCTGTTGCAGAAAGGGCAGAAATAGCCGTTGGTCCAACCTCGTCTCTGGAGCTTGTCGTTGCACCATAATCTGTCCAGGTGGAGTAGCCAGCAAAAAATCTTCAGCTTGCCCGGAGCCCAGGCGTCCCAGATGAGGTTTTTCATGGTGGATTTCTGACGGCCCTGGAACTGAGCTTGATATGCAGATGCAGCCGAGTACGCACCGTTGGCTGACCAGTTCCAGCGGATTCGTCTTCAATCTCAGGGTTTAGGCTGTTTCTTGCTCCGGTGATCATTCTTGCCAAGGTGAGGAAGTCAAGAAGCAGAGGGGTGGTATCACCATGAGCAAGATCGCTGATCCACGTATCTGCGGTTAGCGCCTCTTTCACTGATCGTGCCTTCCTGCGGGAATGCTTGAACAGTCTTGGGAAGGCAGTCTTGAGCGGCAGGCCGTTTACCCAAGGGCAAGTCCAGAAGCGAGCGCGCTCACCATTGCCAAGTGAGATTGAGGTTGCACCGTTGAAGAGGGCCTGGTCAGCTTCATCACAGGGCAGTTCCTTGCCCACCCACGCACGTTGAGGATTCTTCCAGGCATGCCAAAGCCACCTGAGCCGGAGAGCTCTGCTGAACTTGTGCAGATCAAGAACGCCCAGCCCCCCGTGGTCAACCGGAGAACACACCTTTTCCCAGCTCACTTTGCATTTCCCCCAGTTATCTCTTCGTCATGGGCCCAGAGAAATCGTTGTCTGGACTTGTCAATCTCCCTGAGCAGCTTTTTTGGCACTCACAGGGCGGTGAGGGTGAATGTTGGGAGAGCAGTCAGGACTGCACGCACAAGAACCCGTCGCCCCGCGATGGTCAGCAGCTTCTGCTTCCAGCCTGCCAACCGCGCTCGGATGCGGTCGATTACGAACTGGAGGTGCACCATTCTGATCCTCGACGGCGTGATCGGCAGGCCAAGGTAGGTTATGGGAAAGTTCTTCGTTTGCCCTCCAAAACTCCGTAGGACCTCAGTCATATCGATGTCATCGCAACGAATTGGAGTCACAGTTGATTTGTGGAGGTTTACCTTCAGTCCTGTTGCCTCCCCAAAGTTGTTTAGGATGCTCATTAGAGTCTCGATCTCCTCAACATTCGGGTTTGCGAAGAGGATTGCATCATCTGCGTATAAGCTCACCCGATGCTTCAACTCCTGACCCGGTAGTGGGTTAATCATACCTCTCTTTGTCGCGAGCTGCAGCAGACGGTGCAACGGGTCAATCGCGAGGATGAACAGTAGTGGGGAGAGGGGATCTCCCTACCGCAGGCCGCGCTGGTGCAGCAGTTCAATCCCTGGCACGCCATTGAGCATGATCGCAGAACTTGAGGTCGCCAGCATCAAGGCAATCCAATCTCTCCACTTTGCACTGAAGCCTAGGTTTTGGAGAAGCTCAAGTAAATACTCCCAGGATATACTGTCGAAGGCCAGAGTGATATCCAGCTTCAGCAATACAACAGGTGTTCTTTTCCTATGCAGCATCTTGACCCCATTGTGCACATACATAAAGCTATCATGGATGCACTTGGATTTTAGGAAAGCAGTTTGCGCCGGGGAGATTATATCGTTTATTACTCTGGACAGCCTGATGGACAGCACTTTGGCAATCAGCTTGGCAATTGAATGAATTAGACTGATCGGGCGGTAATTAGTCACACTTGTGGCTCCATCTTTCTTGGGTAGGAGGGTCACAAGGGTCGTGTTAAGCTCGCTGAAACCCTGACCTGCCAAGCAGTAAAATTGATCGAATGCCCTGATGATATCTGCCTGAATGATGTCCCAGCAAACTCTGAAGAACATGCCAGTATAGCCGTCAGGGCCCGGCGCTTTGTCCGTTGGGGATTCCTTGATGGCAGCCCAGACCTCATCAGCCGTGAATGGATTGTCGAGGCCAGCTGTGTGGACTCTGGGGAGATTTAGCTGCTGCCAGTTCAAAGCCTTTGTGCGCGGAACCCGCGTCCCGAGCGCAGCAGCAAAGTGATCATCGGTCACTCTAGCCTTGTCATCATGAGGTAGAATTACTTGTCCTTGGTGCATGATGGAGTGGATGAAGTTCTTGCACCGTCTAGAGAGCAGCTTGGCATGGAAGAACTTCGAGTTTGCGTCGCCCAGGCGTAGTCCCCTCACTTTGGCGGCCTGTTTCTTGCGTGCCTTCTCAATCGCTGCCAGCCCAAGCAATCTGAGTTCCAGCAGTTTACGCAGATGGTCCTCGGCGTCCGTCAACATTCTACTCTCTTGTGCGACGTCCAGGCGCAGAATCACCTCGCTGACAATGTGGAACTGAATTTTTGCATCACTGAACAGGGTCTTGGTCCAGATTTTCAGATCCTTGGCCGTCCTTTGCATCTTGATCTTCAGTCTTGTGAAAGCACACGCATGATTCACCGACCAGTTCCACGCTTTCTAGACCGTCTCATGGAATCGTGGGAAGCGGGGCCAAAACTCTTCAAATCTAAACCTAGCTAGGTGCGGTGGCGAGCTTGGTGAAGCAAGGAGCAGGGGGCAGTGGTCGGAACACGCCGTCGATGCCGCGATCAGTATGCTTGCAGGGAAAAGAACCTCCCAGCTAGGATTACAGAAAAACTTGTCGATGCTGGCTAACACTGGGTTTCGACGCTCGTTGCTCCACGTGAACTGCCTAGTCTTGCATTTTAGCTCTCGTGGCTCAGCCGCGTCTAAAGCGTTTCTAAACCTGCCCATCATCTCCTATTGAGGTTGAGATTGTTTTTGTCACGCACCACATAAATAATGTTGAAGTCTCCGTTGATGAGCCACAGCTCAGAGGAGGGAGGCGCTGATCTAGCTAATTCAACTAAGAAATCCTCCTTTCTAGCGTCGTCTACCGGGCCGTAGACAGTGGTTAGCCAGAAGGAGGTCGCTGATTCGAGCAGGGTAACTTTGGTGGTGATCGCGAACCGACCAATGGCGCTGGAGACTACAGATACTAGATTTCTATTCCAGAAGATTGCCGCTCCTCCCTGGTGACGATCGCCGGGAGGACTACACAGTCCTGGAGCTGGGTGCCCCCAACATCCCAGACTAGGCTTTGATTCCACAGCTCAATCTTGGTCTCCTGGAGACATAAGATCGCAACACGGTGCGCTGAGGCCATTTCCTTGATCGCCTCGCGCCTCGCCGGCGTGTTCATGCCGCGCACGTTCCAACTCATCAAAGGGCAGAGGTTGTTATCCATGGGGGACACTCGGTTTGCTCCGACGACGTGGAATTGCATTTCTAAAAGCAGCAACAACAAGGAACACACACCAGCATACAGAGGACCGCCAACCTCCACCAATAGCCCCAAGATCAGGCTAGCGCAGAACTAACCTACATCCCAAGGTACTACACATTGGACACAAACCTAACTCAAACCGGCAGGGGGCCGGCCGACGCCAGAGACTACACCTAACGTGGACTAACATGATCAAACAGGGGCCGCAACAGCGGGATCCTCAGGTCCTGCCATGCCTGCCGCGACACGGAGTGAGTCGGGGTCGAGGCGTGTGAGCTTGGCAATCACCGCAATGTCGTCGTTGGAGAGCGGCTGGTTGAACTTGCGGATCAGCACATCTGCGGCCTCGGGCGTCATCTTGTCATTCTTTCCCAGCAGGCCTAGGTCCTTGATGAGCCTCATGGTGGCGCGCTGCGCGACCGGTACCGTAGACTGGTTGGCCGCCTGCCTTGCGCTATGGCGGGTTGGAGCAGCGATGATCCTGGTCTTGGGAGGTGCAGAGGCCCTGCGTGCAGGCGGTGCCGGGGCTGTGGTGAGGACGGGTGGCTGAACCTGCTGGAAGAGGGGCGCAGGGGCTGCAACACCGGCCTTTTCCCCTCCTATCTGAAGCTGGCAGACATGCTGGGACACCTCTTGCAGCTGTAGCTCGATCCGCGCCACCGTAGGGGGAGCCTGTTGTAGGAGGCTGCCCGCCGAGGTGGCCGGGCCGACCAGCGTCTGACTGAACGCGTCCGGAGAGGGGTGCTCGGGCTGCACGAGCTGGTCATCGAAGTTGAGCGGAATGGCAGTCGCCTTGGCCACCATGGCTTCCAGCTCAGCACTCATGCAGTCGAAAGCTGGGGGCGGGAGGGGAAGCGCGCAATAGCGGCGAAGAAGGCAGCGATCGGGTCAACGTCGATGACCCCTCCGGCCGCGCCAGAGCGCAGCGGGAGTGGGGGGTGCAGCGGGGCCGCATGGGTCGTTGCCGTGGGAGACTTGTCGGCGCGTCTGGTGGAGGAGCGGCGTACATGTGAGCTCTCCGTGTGCCGTGTGGCGGAAGGCGAGCGGCTGCGGCGGCGGGATGAGCTCCCCTGTGGCTGAGCTTCCCGGCCCGAATGACCTAGGCCGAGCAGGGTGTCGCGCCACGACTTGCGCCCGCCACGGCCGTCTTCGTCGTCCTCCCTCCTTGGGCCACCACGCGGCAGGCCCTGACAGCCTGAGTCCACCACCGGGGCCAGCTGCCTGTCCTTCTTGGGGTCCTTCTGGCCGTCCTCCACATTCTTGCTCCAGGTGCCAGGGTACACCCTGGGCATCGGCCGGTCGTCATCGCCCGAGTCGGAGGGGATGCCGCTTTGTGGCGATGCAGGGGAGCGCGGCGGGTACGGGGTCCAGTCCTCCACCAGGTCCACATGGATCAGCAGGTCGTGCCGTGACGCCATGGGTGGCCGGGCCACCGCTCGGCCCGGCGGCGAGTAGCTGAGCACCTCTTCGACACGGCCAGCGCCGCGCTGGAGGACCCAGAAGGTGTGCTTCGTCGGGATCAGGGCGGCGTCCCACACCCAGACCCAACAGGCAAAGGTCTTGGTGTGTTCACGCTCATGGGTGCGGCTGTCCAGCCGGTCGATGCGGCAGCCCAGCACCTCCTCCATGCCCTCCAGCAACCAGAACTATTGCGGCAGGTTCTCGATGACGATACAGACGTGGTGGTGAAGCTGTTGGATCGCCGCGTGGTCGTCTTCGTGCCAGCGCCTGATGAAGAACTTGACCCCATCCACCGTGATGGAGCCGAGCCTGACGACGTCGTCGCGGTGCACAGGGAGGTCGAAGACGATGAAGAAGTCCTCCGGGTGGTGGTGTGCGACCATATTGCTTGTTTATGCGAGTACGTACCACATATTCATTTACGTTTGATATATCCCAAATGCTTTCTGCATGTTTTTTTGCTGGGCGACTTAAGGCGGCGATATAGACGCTTTTTTTTGCCGGGCAACTAAAGGCATGCGTGAAGCGCTCGGACCTCAAGGA
Organism: Aegilops sharonensis; assembly: GCA_904067115.1. NCBI lineage: Eukaryota > Viridiplantae > Streptophyta > Magnoliopsida > Poales > Poaceae > Aegilops > Aegilops sharonensis. The sequence continues at coordinate 798,264,052 of LR880970.1, forward strand.
GGAGAGAAAGGCGGAGAGTTCCGCATTGTTGATGGAGGCAACAGAAAAGAAGTTCAAGCTTGAAGAGAGGAGGACCATGATCGGAAAGAGGAAGGCCGCGGTCAAGGAAAAAAACTTGAATATCGCCGTCGATGCGGAGGACGCCAAGATGTTGACCATAAATCTGGTCTCTTTGAATGCCGACGCAATAATATAGTCGTGAATTCCGTCCATCACTAGATGTTAGAATTAACTTGTGTACCTTGGTGTTAGAATTAATTTGGCAAGCGCGTACTGCAATATGCCAGCCAAGGGAAATAGTATTTTGTATAACAAGGAAATTACAGTAAATACTAATCCTTGAGATACACATATGATACGTGTACGTTGGCCTCGGCAACATGTTGCAGCCGGGCTGTAAGGACGGGCAGGTGGATGACTTGGACCCCACCCAGACGGGCGTGCAACAGTCCTACACCCAGATGGGCGTGCAATAGTCCTACACCTAGACAGGCGTGCAACAGCCCTACACCCAGACGGGCATGGACACACAACAACAACAACATTGCGCCACCAGACAGCAACAACCAGAGGGGGAGGAGGATGATGAAGAGGAGGAGAGGGAGGATGGCGAGGACGATGATCCGGCTAATACAACCGGCGATCCGAATAAGAAGGGTAGATGAGAAAGCTTCAACATGCGGGAGAACGAGCTGTTGTGCCATGCATGGTTATCCACTAGCCTTGATCCTATCCATGGCATGGAGCAAAAGGGCACAACCTTTTGGAACAACATTCATATATGGTTCCATGAACATAAGCATTCCGCGCCCTACTCCGACTCGGTCATCCGCATCCGTGAATGAAAATACCTCAACCATCGATGGTACACCATCCAAAAAGCCGCGTCCAAGTATTGCGAGCACTTGAAGCATCTCATTGCATGGTGCCCTAGGGGTGCACAAGTCACCGAGCAAGTAAGGTGATTACTAGCCGGACATGCATTCTTTTGTGGCCTACTTGCCAGACATGCATTTGTTTTGTTTCACACTAGCCGAACATGCATTATTTTGTAGCCTTTTTGTGCTTGTTTTGTGTACAAAATGCTGGAGAAGAAAAACTTCACTGTCATGCATTGTTGGTTGAAATTTTATAAAAAAATTATGGGGGAAGAAGTGGGAGGAGGAGAGGGCGAAGCGGAAGGTGTGGCGGCCAAGCTGACGGAGAGGTTCGAGGACATCTTGTCGAAGAAGGAGAAGGCATGCGTGAAGCGCTCAGACCTCAAGGAGGAGAGAAAGGCGGAGAGTTTCACATTGTTGATGGGAGCTCAAGCTCGAAGAGAGGAGAACCATGATCGAAAAGAGAAAGGCCGCGCTCAAGAAAAAAAAGTTGAAGATTGCCATCGATGCGGTGGACGCTAAGATGTTGACCATAAATATGGACTCTTTGTATGCCGATGCAAGAATAATCGTGAATTCCTCCATCACTAGATGTTAAAATTAATTTGCGTACGTTGGTGTTAGAATTAATTTGGCAAGCGCGTACTACAATATACCAGCCAAGGGAAATAGTATCTTGCACAACACGGAAATTACAGTAAATACTAATCCTTGAGATACACGTATGATGCGTGTATGTTGGCCTCGACAATATGTTGCGGCCGGGCTGTGAGGACGGGCAGGTGGATGACTTGGATCCCACCCAGACGGGCGTGCAACAGTCCTACATCCAGATGGGCGTGCAATAGTCCTACACCTAGACGGGCGCGCAATAGCCCTACACCCAGATGGGTGTGGACACACAACAATAACAACATTGGGCCACCGGACAGCAGCAACCAGAGGGGGAGGAGGATGAGGAGGAGGAGGAGAGGGAGGATGGCGAGGACGATGATCCAGCTAATACAACCGGCGATCCAAAGAAGAAGGGTAGATGAGAAAGCTTCAACATGCGGGAGGACGAGCTGTTGTGCGATGCATGATTATCCACTAGCCTTGATCCTATCCATGGCATGGAGCAAAAGGGCACAACCTTTTGGAACAACATTCATATATGGTTCCATGAACATAAGCATTTCACGCCCTACTCCGACGCGGTCATCCGCATCCGTGAATGAAAATACCTCAACCATCGATGGTACACCATCCAAAAAGCCGTGTCCAAGTATTGCGAGCACTTGAAGCGTCTCATTGCATGGTGGCCTAGGGGTGCACAAGTCACCGAGCAAGTAAAGTGATTACTAGCCGGACATGCATTCTTTTGTGGCCTACTTGCCGGGCATGCATTTGTTTTGTTGCTCACTGGCTGAACATGCATTATTTTGTAGCCTTCTCGTGCTTGTTTTGTGTACAAAGTGCTGGAGAAGGAAAACTTCACTGTCATGCATTGTTGGTTGAAATTTTATAAAAAAATTATGGGGGAAGAAGTGGGAGGAGGAGAGGGCGAAGCGGAAGGTGTGGCGGCCAAGCTGACGGAGAGGTTCGAGGACATCTTGTCGAAGAAGGAGAAGGCATGCGTGAAGCGCTCGGACCTCAAGGAGGAGATAAAGGCGGAGAGTTTCGCATTGTTGATGGGGGCGACGGAAAAGAAGCTCAAGCTCGAAGAGAGGAAAACCATGATCGAAAAGAGAAAGGCCGCGCTCAAGAAAAAAAAGTTAAAGATTGCCATCGATGCGGAGGACGCTAAGATGTTGACCATAAATATGGACTCTTTGTATGCCGATGCAAGAATGATCATGAATTCCTCCATCACTAGATGTTAGAATTAATTTGCGTACGTTGGTGTTAGAATTAATTTGGCAAGCGCGTACTACAATATACCAGCCAAGGGAAATAGTATCTTGCACAACACGGAAATTACAGTAAATACTAATCCTTGAGATACACGTACGATGCGTGTACGTTGGCCTCGGCAATATGTTGCGGCCGGGCTGTAAGGACGGGCAGGTGGATGACTTGGATCCCACGCAGACGGGCGTGCAACAGTCCTACATCCAGATGGGCGTGCAATAGTCCTACACCTAGACGGGCGCGCAACAGCCCTACACCCAGATGGGTGTGGACACACAACAATAACAACATTGGGTCACCGGACAGCAGCAACCAGAGGGGGAGGAGGATGAGGAGGAGGAGGAGAGGGAGGATGGCGAGGACGATGATCCAGCTAATACAACCGGCGATCCGAAGAAGGGTAGATGAGAAAGCTTCAACATGCGGGAGGACGAGCTGTTGTGCGATGCATTATTATCCACTAGCCTTGATCCTATTTATGGCATGGAGCAAAAGGGCACAATCTTTTGGAACAACATTCATATATGGTTCCATGAACATAAGCATTTCGCGCCCTACTCCGATGCGGTCATCCGCATCCGTGAATGAAAATACCTCAACCATCGATGGTACATCATCCAAAAAGCCGTGTCCAAGTATTGCGAGCACTTGAAGCGTCTCATTGCATGGTGGCCTAGGGGTGCACAAGTCACCGAGCAAGTAAAGTGATTACTAGCCGGACATGCATTCTTTTGTGGCCTACTTGCCGGGCATGCATTTGTTTTGTTGCTCACTAGCCGAACATGCATTATTTTGTAGCCTTCTCGTGCTTGTTTTGTGTACAAAATGCTGGAGAAGAAAAACTTCACTGTCATGCATTGTTGGTTGAAATTTTATAAAAAAATTATGGGGGAAGAAGTGGGAGGAGGAGAGGGCGAAGCGGAAGGTGTGGCGGCCAAGCTGACGGAGAGGTTCGAGGACATCTTGTTGAAGAAGGAGAAGGCATGCATGAAGCGCTCGGACCTCAAGGAGGAGAGAAAGGCGGAGAGTTTCACATTGTTGATGGAGGCGACGGAAAAGAAGCTCAAGCTCGAAAAGAGGAGAACCATGATAAAAAAGAGGAAGGCCGCGCTAAAAAAAAGTTGAAGATCGTCATCGATGCGGAGGACGCCAAGATGCGGACGCTCGTGAATTCCTCCATCACTAGATGTTAGAATTAATTTGTATACTGCAATATGCCAGCCAGGGGAAATACTAGTATCTTGTACAACAAGGAAATTAAATAAAAAATAGTCCTTGAGATGCACGTACGATACGTGTACGTTGGCCTCGCAATATGTTGCGGGCTGTCTCGCCTCACGATACGTGTACGTGGATCCGGCCAGGAGCAGTCGATCGAGCACCCACCGATCTGTTGCGGCAAGGGCAATGGCGGCGAGGACGGGAGCTGTGGTGGACGCGCGGTTCTGCGCGCCGCACGCGACGGAGTTCACCTTGACCAAGACGAAGAGCTGGTTCCGCGACTTCACCATCACGGACGCCAGAGGCGCGGCGGTGATGAAGGTGGACGCCCCCCCGTTCACCTTTGTCCGTCGCTCCATCCTCGTCGACGCCGCGTCGCGCCGGCCTTTGGTCACCACGGAGCGCTCGCCGACCCTGTTCACGCTCGGCCGGAGGTGGGAGGCGTTCAGGGGGGACGGCAGCAGGCCGAGGGAGCTGCTCTTCACCGCCGTGGTGCAGCCCTGGCTGTTCGTCATCAGAGAGGTCCACGTCCACCTCGCCGGCGGCGACCGCAGCGAGAAGAACCCGGACTTCGTGATCCGACTCAGTTCATGCGGGCGCGAGTGGACAGTCTCCCGCGGCCGCTCCGACGGCGGCGCCGCCGTTGCCACGATCAAGCGTACGACGGGGCTGTTCCTGTTCGAGGGGCTGGCTTTTGCCGTGAGTGTCAGCCCGGGCGTCGACCATGCTTTCATCCTGGCGCTCGCCGTGATTCTGCACGAGATACGTCAGGACGGAATCCAGCGTGGACAGCACGCCGCCTTCTAATCCTTCAGTTCACGAGATACTACCTCAAGAAGTGAACTGCCGCTATTTTCATATCTCTTTTCTGTCTTTTCTTGCCACATGTTTGCCCACTATAATATTTCCCAACCAGTTTGCTAAACTGGATAAATTTAGACAGAGTATAAATATAATCTTGTTTATGTTACTATTATAATTGAACTGTCTCAACTCATGATTCAAAAACAGCAACAAATTTCCTTATAGGAAATACTACCATCATGGCTAGCTTTTCTGGACCATGGAGGAAGAATATACTCAAGAACATGGGATTTTGCTCCGTGTAACTGTTACAGCTTTTGTGTTTCTTCTTTGCTATTCATTCTTTTCGAGACAAACCGAAGGATCCGGTCTTTGCACCATGCCTCGCCCTCGCATGCTCGATTGTGTCATCCATGACCACGAAGCCCGGCGCCGAGCTCGACCTCGGCTTGGACTAGACGCGCACGACACGCTCAGATCACGACTCGTGCTCATTATTTTGCATGTAACTGGAAAACGTATCCACACGTGATGATCACTAACAAATAACTCCCTAAACCTCGCGCGAGCCACCGAAACTAAACCGGCCGACACAAATCCTTGCGCCAAACTCGGAACATATATGCTCACGAAAGCAAACCAAATGCCATGTAAGAATTAGCAACCCCAACAGACAGAAAATCAACACACCTGATTCGGCAGAGCGCAGCGGAGCTGAAGGTCAACGGCGGGGCAGCACCGGGCTTCGGCGACGCTTGGGGAGGAACGAATCCGAGCAGGGGCGGCGCTGCGGACGAGCCGTGGGGCGCGGGCAGGAGAGGGATGTACGCGAAGGGGATGGCCGGAGGGGAGGGGATGGAGAGGACCGGCCGTCGAACGTTGCCCGCCGGAACAAGTTGGCCGGATCTGAAATTACTTTGTCGCCCCCACCGCCCACATCAGCACAATGGGGATATGAAAATCAGGGAATGAGTGGGAGACGAGATCTTTCCTTCTGTTTGGGCCAAGCCCAAAAACAGTGTGTTTCATAATGACACATTGAGCAAGTTATATTTAATATTTCGCCCGGTGCAATGCACATGCATTTGTACTAGTACAGGTTTAAAAGTATTCCTTTCATTTGCGATGTTTTTCTTTCATATTTTTACCACGCCATGATCTTACAAATAGATCTTTCTTTATTACCTCTACCTTTACTGTTTCAAGCCTCAGTAATCCACATGTGTTGTATTCCCTTCGTTTCTAAGTATAAGCCCTTTAGAAGAGCGGCGTTTTGGCTCCTAGATGCATATGCACTCATTGTTGAAATACACATTTTGAAAAGTTGAAAAATTCGGAACAAAAATTCCACGTGTATATCCGGACATTTTATGTGCGTTCACAAGGTTACGGTGAAAAACGACGTTTTTTGTGGCTTGTGTAAAAAAGATAAAGAAATGCCTCGTGAATAGTTAGAATGAAGCATCAGAATTTTTCAACTTTTTGAAATGTGTATTTCGACAATGAGTGCGTATGCACCTAGGAGCCAAAGGCAATTACCGCTTCCCTTTTAAAGATTTCAATACAGACTACATACGGAGCAGTATGTAGTCTGCGTTGAAATCTCTAAAAAGGCTTATATTTAAAGAGAGAGGGAGTACATAGGTGCAGGTATATTTACGAAGAATCAAAGTTCCGGACCGTAAGATTGAAACAATTTTTTTTTGCTTTCAAACTCATCACTTTTGGAGAAGCAAATTTAGTTCGGGAAATTCGGCTCACACCCACCGGTACCCGAATTAATGTGAAACATGGAAAAACTAAAAAGGACCTAATCCCCATGATGATATGATGATTCTAGTATTACTTTGTTGTTATTGTTTGTAAAAAGATAAATTGATGCAATGATACTATTACTATGTTGCTACTATTACTTGTGAAAAGTGATGAAAAACTCACGGGCGACACGAGAGCGACCTAACCCTAGCCTCACCGTCCCCTCCCTCCCCCTTCCCCGCCCCGCCGCCACCTGAGGCGCTCGCCGGCGCGGCTGCCGGTGAAGGTGGCGGCGAGGCTCTGCTGCTCTGCGCTGCAGGGAGCGTTGGATCTCAGGGTGGCGGCCCTGATTGGCGAGGGCGGCGTCGATCTCGTCCGGCGGATGGCGCCGCCGGTGCTGGCTGTCCCCACTGGCCGTGTGGGCGGCGGTGGGGCGGTGGAGGCTCGTCGCTGCTGCGGGATGCGCCGCTGGCCTCGGCTGGCTGCTTCCCGGTCTCCTCTCCTTTGCTGTGGTCCTCCCTCGACCGATCTGGGCGCTGCTCCTCCGGGCCGCCAGATCTGGCACATGAGGGTGGGTGGTGGCCATCCTAGAACGGGGGAAACCCCTGGTCGACCTCCCGTCGACCCCGACGACGGCGGCGCTCCGGTGTCGATCTCCCTCCGGAGGGCGTGTCGGGCTTCTTCGTCACCTCCTTCCTCCTCTCCCACGATCCCGGGCGAAAGCCTTGGCCTTGCTGGCCGAACGGCGGTGGCGCTGTGGCGTCTCGGTCCTCCTTGGAGGCGTCGTTCAAGGGAGGGCGAGGTTGTGGTCTCGCGGCAAGGTGCTTGGTGGCGGCGGCGTTGCTCTGCTCTCCGGGATGGCGGCTATGGTGGTGACGAGGTGGCCCCCCTGCAATCCTTCAGCGGCTCTTCATCTTGTTCGGCTCTGGGCAACCGGCCGGTGGACGGCGTCTGCGTGTTGTGGCACGGTTCAGACGTAGGGGCGATTGGATCTCCCCTCCGGCAAGGCTCGGGGCAGCCATACCTGGAGCCATGCTTTTCTCCACGCAGCCCGGGTCCTCTCGGCCTCCACTTGTGTAGTCTACTGATTGCAGTTGCTCCGCTGTTCTAGCTTGCGTAGAGTTCTTCGGCAGCTTGATCCTGTTTTCGCTGTGGTGGTGCCCTGCTCGCCATTGCTCTGCTTAGCTCTGTAATGTGCGTGCACGCCGCCTTTTATCTTTCAGTTTTTCTTCAAGCTTTCGCCTTTGTATCAGCACTGTTGTATCCTAGTCGGTTGATGGCTTCATTAATTTGAAGTCGGGCCTTGCGCCTTTTCTCTAAAAAAAGTGATGAAAAACATGGAAGTGCTGGCAATTGTTTTTCAAAACTTGTTAGTTGTTGTGCTTTTAGTCTACTTCGTTTCTGTTCGGTTAAAACCAAGAACCGGATAAAAAGATCTGGTTAAAAATCGGATCTTGATTTTTCAAAAAACCGACAACACAACAATTTTCAAAGATCAAATTTCTTTGCATACGGAGAAATTTAACGTGATCGGTTCGGTCAAACAGAATGTCCAGGTGGCCTAGTTGTAGATTATATACTCGCTGCCAAGCTACACTTATCGATCAAGAGTAGTATCCGGCCGCGAGTCACCACTCCAAGTGATCTCCATCTTTTCCATGAAGAAGCTGAAATTCACGCAAACTTTCCAAGAAAGGAATAAAGGCAAGCCCAAGTATTGCACGAGGCTTGCGACCAAGGAGAAGCCGGCCGGCTTTCCCTCTCGCTTCGTGCAAAACAATAACATATACTGTATATTCATCTCACTCTCATCCATGTATATTCATGGATAATTATTTGCAATTTTGCAATGTTTCTGATTTGGCACTATTAGGAAAAGGCCTACTAGTGGCGCACCAGTTTTGCCTACACTGGTACGCCACTAATACCACGCCACTAGCATATACTGTATATTCATCTCACTCTCATCCATGTATATTCGTGGATAATTATTTGCAATTTTGCAATGTTTCTGATTTGGCACTACTAGGAAAATGCCTACTAGTGACGCACCAGTTTTGCCTACTAATGGCGCACCACTGGTATGCGCCATTAGTATGCCTCCCAGGGGGCCATTATTACCATGTGCTTTGGCATACTAATGGCGCACTGTGGGGTGATGCGCCATTAGTATCCTTTGGCATACTAATGGCACACTGTGGGGTGATGCGCCATTAGTACCCTTTGGCATACTAATGGCGCACTTTGGGGTGATGCGCCATTAGTATGAATATTAGGTATTTTTTTTACTTTTCTGATATTTGCACAGGTTACAAAATATATTATTGGACATAATATAGACAGCACCACACAACAACAGCAGATTCATCGAATACAATAGAAGATTAGTCTCCGAATACAATTCATCATATTAGTCTCCGAATTCAAAAGACCGAATAAAGATAGAACATTACAAGTCTCGAGACCGCGAGTAGCGAGTTTGTCTTCACATTATAAGTCGATATCGATCATCTAAACTACCATCACATTGAAGAGAGTTGCGGTCATCACGATGAGCATCATCATGATGAAACTGGTCTTCATCCGGTTCCTCCAACGCTCCCTCCTCTCTCCCGCTAGATAGCGGGCGTATCTAGATTCCGCCTCCGCCCTAGTGGTGTACCCTTTGTAACTGTTATCGCTGAAACGGTGAACCTGTCTCCGACACTCCTCCCAGTCTCCAAAGAAAGAACACTGTCATGCAGACTCCGCATAGCACCGGTTGCAACATTGAGCATATTTGTCGGTAGCATCGCCCTACCCACCACACGCACCCTCCTCGAGCTATCCTTAGGTGAAGGTGGCCCGTCCTGAGCACGGATCATACTCGGTGCCGGCTGGCTCGCACCGGCGCCCTTGTTAGTCTTTCGTCTCCGTCCCTTCTTCTTGATCTGCTGTTATGGGACCGAGTTCTGCTCACAGACCGCCTTCTTGAGCGTGTTGGGGCTGATAATATTTCGCACCTCAGCTATCTGAGGCTCGGTGAAGGCGGCAGCTGGAGGCGTCTCCTGAGAACTGAACGCTAGACGACGCCTGTTGCAATTGGGTTTCTCCGCCGTACCAGCTAGATCGCGGTCGTCTTGGTGGGTTCTTGAGAAGGAGGCCCGCAGAACTCGTCACCGTACCCATGTTCGGCAAAGTACTTATCGACGTTGGTAAATGTACCGTCGTCGTTGTCGTCGTCGTCCGGATCCTGTGCCATATGCATGTCCGGATCCTGTGCCATAGGGATGTCCGGTAGCGTTGCGGCGTTCTTGCCATGGCTTGGCGCCGGCACGACTGGCGGTCTTGTCTGTGGGGTGGTGTCCCCCGCCCCCAAACGAATTTGGCTCTTCGGCCAAAGCAGGGGCCAGCTTACGCAGGCGCTGAGGGTCATCACATCATCTTCGTCGGCCCCAGCGGGTCGAATCGGAGGTAACAGCTCGTCGCAGCCTGGCAGCACCCGAACCAGTTGAACCCTATACAAGGTGGGTGGCATCGGATTACCGTGGAACACGCGGTTGCCCGGTTGAACGATTCTGCCCATGGCGACATCGACCAACTCGCCGCCCACGAAGTGCAGGAGAGTTCAAGGAACGTCAGCGGCGCCCTGCGAAAACATGTAGGGCGTCAGGGATGCCCAGTCATGTCACGACCGGTTTTTCAATAAAATACTTATTGAGAAATCGATCTTTTGATTCCAGTACAGGAAGAATTCTCCTTACTAGTAGACAAATACTTGATACAGTAGGCCAGTAGCATTAAATATGTTACAGGGTTGAGCTGAGGCTGCTCAACAATTTATTACAAACACGCCAATATTGTACATAAGGGCGGTTATGATACAGGGGTGGGGTGGCATACTACTGACTCGAGATAAAAGTGGTGGTGGAAATATCACAGTGAAGTGGATAACATGACTCCTAAACTGGCAGCTCATCGAGCGTCGAGGTGAGGCTCAATGAATTTATTCGGGTAGCGGAAGCAGATATAATACAGTGACCAAATCCAGGATCGCACGAGACTGACTGGGACTTCTCTAGGCGTCGGACTCGCTATCGAACTCTTCATCCATGAGATCGCCTTCGTCAACATCTGGCCAAATCAACAAGCCAGGTGAGTACTTTGAAAGTACTCGCAAGACAGTTCAGACATAAGATATAACAAATGCATGCATGAATGCGTCATGGGCAAATAGCAATGCACATTCAAATAATAAATATTGGCACAACATGATAAGTAAAAAGGGAGTCGGACGGTAGTCTTCCCGAAATCCCAACAAAATAACTGAAAACCGATCGGGTGTCTGGAGCGACGCCTCGAAGGGTAAACGAATAAATAATCATGCCGCAGTCGGGCGTCTAAGCGACACCACATAAAGGGCTTATATTGAAAAGTAAATGACATGCGTGCCACAGTCGGACGTCGGAGCGACATCGCAGAAAGGGCTTATATTGAAAGTAAATAACATGCGTGCCACAGTCGGACGTCTGAGCGACATCACAGAAAGGGCTTATATTGAAAGTAAATAACAAGCGTGCCACAGTCGGACGTCTGAGCGACATCGCAGAAAGGGCTTATATCAAAAGTAAATAACAAGTGTGTCACAGTCGGACGTCTAAGCGACATCGCAGAAAGGGCTTATATCAAAAGTAAATAACAAGTGTGCCACAGCCGGACGTCTGAGCGACATCGCAGAAAGGGCTTATATCAAAAGTAAATAACAAGTGTGCCACAACCGGACGTCTGAGCGACATCGCAGAAAGGGCTTAAATTTCATTATTCATATCTGATAAATTCACAAAGATATAATACTCATAGGAAATATTCAACACATAATAATAAACGGGTTAGTCCATCCACAGGAATAAACATTTAACCGAACTTAACACTCATGTGGTTCACCGGAGTTTTTGTCACTGAGACTGACACTTGACAAGATAAGTTGAACACAATACTTGGACATGGATAAGATGATTCAAAGGATTTTTGACTCTGCAGAGTTTGTACTAAATTACCCACATCCAACGAATTTCCGTAGTCACGAAGGACTAGTTCCGTTTACGGTATTTCGGTAGAAACACATCTAACCAGTACACAACCATTCCACCTCACGATGCCAGGAATCACCCTAGACAGCGTTCAAGAAAAACTTTGAGACGGGGAGATCACAACCTCGAATAGCATGGGATCAAATTTATATACGCGCGCTCTAAGGGGTGCCCCCCTCTCGGTCCCAACCGGAAACACCCATGCCCCCTGACCGGATGACTGGCTTTAATCCAGGGCCATGGAACCCTCATCACGGCCTCTCTATTTGGTGTGTACCAGGAAAGCGGTTTGCAACTTACTAAGCCATATCCCTTGCGGAAAACATGTGGTAGTACAGGAAGGGAAAACGGATGGAAACTGGACTTGATTCATGTTGACACTGGAGTCAAATAGTCTGGCATAAGACTGGCATGCTACAACACTGCCATCTTACCCATTCTCATGCCATCACATGGCCAGGCAAATTCATATCCAACAACTTATGGATTTTCGAACCTTACTTGCCTCAACTTTGCATGTAATATAACATTCATCGAGATGCTCATAAACATGCCATGAAACTACTTAATGAAAACATGCCAAAGACACTCATCATATCAAAAGTTCAAACATGCTTGCCTGGTTCGGAGTAGTCTGAGTCTAGCTTGGCGAAGTTCGCGGTTCCGTCACCTCCTCCGATATCTATGTTATAAGAAAATACGTACTAACGTAAATACCGAGAGTGCACAAAAAAATGTTTCAAATATTTTTCAAATAAATATGACAAAAAACTAGACAGGAAAATAAAGATGACAGAAAACGAATCAATCAAAAATCAGTGTCTATTTAAAAGTTATAAAGGTTTTAATCCAGGGACTTATCTGTAATGAAACAGAAAGTTTCCAGGGGCCAACTTATAAAAACAGAAAACGCTTCGGCTAAAAAGCCGTCAACTGCAAAGGGAAACGTATTCTGCCCGAAGGCGTTTTCAGAAAACGGTTCGAAAAAAAGAAAATACTGACGAGGGGTCCCACCCGCCAGGTTTGAAATTTCAAACGGGGGGAGAAACAGAGCTCGTCGGCGCCCGAGAGCTGCGGTGGTCACCGGCGGCGATCCACGGCGAGTTAGGAGGATCGGAGAGTACCTACGTGCTCAGTCTGTCCTTCCACGTTGGTGGGTGGTGGTGGTGGTGGTCCTCGGCGAGCACCACGTCGACGGCAGTCCTTGCTCCGGCGGACAGCGGCTCGGGTGGAGTTGGATCTCGTCGGGGAGGGCTGCGGAGGTCAAATTGAAGCCTGGGTTAGATCACTGGGTGCTCGAGGAGACTACTGACGAGGTTTGGGCGGCGAGGATGGCCTCACCGGAGTGGATCGAGCTGGTGGCCGAGGCGGATCGGGGCGGCCGGAGTTGGGGGAGGAGACCTCCTCGAGGTCCTCCTATTGGCTTGGCGGGGTTCTGGTGGGGTGCAGTGGTGGTGCGTGCTCGAGAACGAGCTCGGGACCTCTTTTTATAGGCGATCTGAGGCGGTGGCCGTGAACGGGGATCTCCGGCGATGGTTATGGCGGCGCAGTGCTTGGCCGGGGAGTTTAGGAGGTTGGGCATCAACGTGGAGGTCCACAGGTTCCGTTTAGAAGATAAACCAGGTTGGATTAGGCGCGCGTGGGTGGTTTTGACAGAACGGGGCGGCGCGGGCCCGTCGGCGGTAGAGGGTGTGCCCTGTGCTTGCCGGGCCACGGCGACGGTTCTGCGGTGTGCGCTGGCATGCATGAGGCCACGCGGAGGGCTAGGGAGCGTTGGGCGGCGCCGAACGGCATAGCGAGCTGGCGCTGGCTCCTGTTGGCCGCCACGGGTGGCTCTGCCACCGCAGAGGCTGCTGGCGTCGGCGCCACCGACACCTGCGCTCGTCCAAGGGAGCGTGCGGTGCTCAGGTTAAGAAGGAGAGACCGTGCGCAACGCGCCAGGGTGCACTGGTGATCGATGACAAGCACTGACGAAAAACGACACTGTCAACACTCTGAAACTCTGAATTTACTGAAAGTATACAAGAACAGTGCCGGCCAAGTGTTTTATGAAATGAATCAAGCATGAGAAGAATTTTTCTGGGGCTGATCTTTGCTGTGGTGGCCTCTCAAAGCACCTGGGGGCTGCCTGAATTTTGGTGAAATTTTTGGAGAAAGGAAAATATGAATTTCACCAAAAATGATGAATCTGGTCCAAACTTGCAGAGGTTGAAACTTGAAAATTTTGAAAAGAGAAAGAGTGGATCTTGATGGATCTAGGTTGGGGGTGCTAAGGACTATCCAGAGGAGTTGGTTTGAGATCAAAACTCAAAGGAAGTCAGGTACTTCCTTTGTAAATCATCTAGGCTTAAAATAATTGACAGAATTGTTTTGGGGAATAAAATAAATGAAATAAAATCCAAAAATGGATTGGACCTGTTGGAACAGAATGTTTGGGTTGCCCCAAAGTGGAGGGAGGGGTTTTGGGAGGATTTACCACATGAGGCATGGTAAAACCATGGGTGGTTTCAAAACAAAAGAAGCCCCAAAACCCATAGGGTTTCTTTTAAAAGAAAATAAATTCCAAAAATATATTTGCGATGGGAAAAATCAGAAGAAAGGTTTTTAATAACCAAACACTAGGGTTGACGAAGATACAAAAATAAAATCCTTGCCATGGGGAAAAGTTTTGAGAGAGAGAGGTTTTTGGAAGGATTTAAATGACCTTCTTCAAATCCAACAAAGTTTTTGTTGAAAACTAAATAAATTTTTTTGGAGTGTCACAACACCTACCCCCTTAGGAAAAATCTCGTCCCCGAGATTTCAGCTGATCCTCAAATAAGTGTGGGTGCTCTGTCCGAAGAAAATCCTCTCTTTCCCAAGTTGCTTCACTCTCGGTGTGATTACTCCACTGAGCTCTGAAAAACTTGATGGTTTTCTGTCGGGTCCTCCTTTCAGACTCCTCTAATATTTTTATTGGATGTTCCCAATAGGTGAGGTTTGGTTGCACGTCAATGTTTTCATGGGATACTTGCTTCTCTGGGTTGCTCACGCACTTCCTCAACTGCGAGACGTGGAACACGTCATGGACATCAGATAATTCTTCGGGTAAGTCTAGCTGGTAGGCTACCGTGCCTCTTCGTGCCACTATACAGAATGGTCCGATGAATCTTGGTGCTAGCTTTCCCTTAATCTTGAATCGTTGCAGGCCCCTCATAGGAGATACTCGTAGGTACACAAACTCACCGGGTTCGAAACTGACTCCCCGATGTTTTTTATCGTAATAACTCTTCTGTCGACTTTGAGCTGTCTTGAGTCGATCCCTAATTATCTTAACTTTCTCCTCAGCCTCCTTGAGCATGTGTGGGCCGAAGATATGGCTGTCTCCGGTTTCTGACCAATTTAGCGGGGTACGACATCTTCGCCCGTACAGAGCTTCAAATGGTGCCATTTGCAGGCTGGCTTGGTAACTGTTGTTGTATGCGAACTCTGCGTATGGCAAGCTTTCTTCCCAACTGGTTCCATAGGTGAGGACACTTGCTCTCAGCATGTCTTCTAGAATTTGGTTTACGCGTTCAGTTTGTCCATCAGTCTGGGGGTGGTATGCGGTACTAAACGCCAGTTGAGTTCCCAGAGCTTGTTGTAATTGATCCCAAAATCGGGAGACGAATTGAGTGCCTCTGTCCGATATTATAGTCTTTGGAACTCCATGTAAGCAGACGATACGGGAAAGATAAAGCCTACCAAGCTTATGAGTGGTGTGGGTTGTCTTCACGGGGATGAAGTGTGCCACCTTAGTCAGTCTATCTGTGATGACCCATATGGCATCATTCCCGTGTCGTGACCGAGGTAGCCCAACAATAAAATCCATTCCAATCTCGTCTCATTTCCACTCGGGTATCTTATTTGGTTGTAATAGTCCGGCCGGTTTCTGGTGCTCGGCCTTGATGCGTTGACATGAGTCACAACACGCAATGAACGTGGCTATGTCCCTTTTTATACCGTGCCACCAAAATTTCTGGTCCCCATGCGTACGACGAGGAGGAAGGCGAAGATGTTGAGGAAGATGAGGAAGCCGCAGAGCGCGAGGGAGGCCGGACGCGAGGTGGTGAACCCAGCCGCGGGCAGAGGGGGTACGGCGAGGGAGGCGGTGATCGGCTTGGGGACGGCAAGCACGGGGGGGGGGGGGGCCGCGAGACCGGCCCGGGGGGGGGAGCACGGGGGGGGGGGGGGCCGCGAGACCGGCCCGGGGGGGGGAGCACGGGGGGGGGGGGGGCCGCGAGACCGGCCCGGGGGGGGGAGCACGGGGGGGGGGGGGGCCGCGAGACCGGCCCGGGGGGGGGAGCACGGGGGGGGGGGGGGCCGCGAGACCGGCCCGGGGGGGGGAGCACGGGGGGGGGGGGGGCCGCGAGACCGGCCCGGGGGGGGGAGCACGGGGGGGGGGGGGGCCGCGAGACCGGCCCGGGGGGGGGAGCACGGGGGGGGGGGGGGCCGCGAGACCGGCCCGGGGGGGGGAGCACGGGGGGGGGGGGGGCCGCGAGACCGGCCCGGGGGGGGGAGCACGGGGGGGGGGGGGGCCGCGAGACCGGCCCGGGGGGGGGAGCACGGGGGGGGGGGGGGCCGCGAGACCGGCCCGGGGGGGGGAGCACGGGGGGGGGGGGGGCCGCGAGACCGGCCCGGGGGGGGGAGCACGGGGGGGGGGGGGGCCGCGAGACCGGCCCGGGGGGGGGAGCACGGGGGGGGGGGGGGCAGCGAGCACGGCCCGGGATGGCGAGCACGGGGGCGGTGGTGGTCGGTGGTGGTCGGGCGCGGGTGAGATGAGGTAGGGGAGAGATTAGAGAGAAATGTGAGAATTGGGGATTTAGTATGGGGGGAAGCTTACTAATGGTGCACCCCGCAGCGGTGCGCCATTAGTATGTTTTTTTAGATAGCAATGGCGCACCCCCTGTCGATGCGCCATTAGTAATCTTTTTTATATAGCAATGGCGCACCAGCCAGAGGTGCGTCATTAGTAATCTTTTTTTTATATAGCAATGGCGCACCAGCCAGAGGTGCGCCATAAGTAATTTTATTATTATTATTTTTTGTTGCATCTAATAATTTTTAAGAAAATGAATATGAATATGAAACAGTAATAATTTTTTATAAAAACAGTAATAATTTTTTAAAAAATGTCATCAAATTTGTTATTTGAAAATATTTATGAATATGAAAAAATATCATCAAATTGATTATTTGAAAATATCATCAAATTTGTTATTTGTAAATATAATCAAATTTGTTTTTTTGCATTCATTTGTGACGGTGGAGCGGGCCGGGGAGGGTGCGTGATAACCCACAAGTATAGGGGATCGCAACAGCTTTCAAGGGTAGAGTATTCAACCCAAATTTATTGATTCGACACAAGGGGAGCCAAAGAATATTCTTGAGTATTAGCAGTTGAATTGTCAATTCGACCACACCTGGATAACTTAGTATCTGCAGCAAAGTGTTTAGCAGAAAAAGTGGTATGATAATAAAGGGAACGGTAGCAAAAGTAAAGATAAATGTTTTTGAGTTTTTGTAGTAGTTGTAACCGTAGCAACAGAAAAGTAAATAAGCGAAGAACAATATATGAAAAGCTCGTAGGCAATGGATCAGTGATGAATAATTATGCCGGATGCGATTCCTCATGCAATACCTATAACATAGGGTGATATAGAACTAGCTCCAATTCATCAATGTAATGTAGGCATGTATTCCGTAAATAGTTATACGTGCTTATGGAAAAGAACTTGTATGACATCTTTTGTCCTACCCTCCCGTTGAGGCGGAGTCCTAGCAGAAACTAAGGGATATTAAGGCCTCCTTTTAATAGAGAACCGGAACAAAGCATTAGCACATAGTGAATACATGAACTCCTCAAACTACGGTCATTACCGAGAAGTATCCCGATTATTGTCACTTCGGGGTTGTCGGAACATAACACATAATAGGTGACTATAGACTTGCAAGATAGGATCAAGAACACACATATATTCATGAAAACATAATAGGTTCAGATCTGAAATCATGGCACTCGGGCCCTAGTGACAAGCATTAAACATATCAAAGTCATAGCAACATCAATCTCAGAACACAGTGGATACTAGGGATCAAACCCTAACAAAACTAACTTGATTACATGCTAAATCTCATCCAACCCATCACCGTCCAGCAAGCCTACGATGGAATTACTCACGCACGGCGGTGAGCATCATGAAATTGGTGATGGAGGATGGTTGATGATGACGACGGCGACGAATCCCCCTCTCCGGAGCCCCGAACGGACTCCAGATCAGCCCTCCCGAAATAGATTAGGGCTTGGCGGCGGCTTCGTGTCGTAAAACGCGATGAAACTTTCTCTCTGATTTTTTTCTCCCCGAGACGGAATATATGGAGTTGGAGTTGAGGTCGGAGGAGGTCCAGGGGGCCCACGAGATAGGGGGGCGCGCCCTGGGGGGGCGGGGGCGCACCCCTGTCTCGTGGACAGGCTCTGGGCCCCCTGGTGTATTTCTTTCGCCCAACAATTCTTATAAATTCCAAAAAGTGCCTCCGTTGATTTCCAGGTCATTCCGAGAACTTTTCTTTTCTACACATAAAACAACATCATGGTAGTTCTGCTGAAAACAGCGTCAATCCGGGTTAGTTTCATTCAAATCATGCAAGTTAGAGTCCAAAACAAGGGCAAAAGTGTTTGGAAAAGTAGATACGTTGGAGACGTATCAGTGCGGTGGGTCGTCGGCGGCGGTGGAGCGCGGAGGGTGCGGTGGGTCGTCGGCAGCGGTGGAGCGGGGGAGGGTGCGGGGGGTCGGCGACGGCGGCCGGTGGAGCGGGGGAAAGGGGGCGGGGGGGGCGCGGCGGCGGTGGCGCGGGGGAGGGTGCGGTGGGTCGGCGACGGCGGTGGAGCGGGGGCGGGCGCGGGGGGTCCGCGGCGGCGGCCGGCCGGGCGGGGGCCGGGTTGCGGGGGGCGCTCGGCGGCGCGGGCGCCGGGGTCGGGGGGGGGGGGCGGGCCCGGGCCGCGGGGGGGGGGGGGGGGGCAGGGGGGGGGGGGGGGGGCAGGGGGGGGGGGGGGGGGCAGGGGGGGGGGGGGGGGGCAGGGGGGGGGGGGGGGGGCAGGGGGGGGGGGGGGGGGCAGGGGGGGGGGGGGGGGGCAGGGGGGGGGGGGGGGGGCAGGGGGGGGGGGGGGGGGCAGGGGGGGGGGGGGGGGGCAGGGGGGGGGGGGGGGGGCAGGGGGGGGGGGGGGGGGCAGGGGGGGGGGGGGGGGGCAGGGGGGGGGGGGGGGGGCAGGGGGGGGGGGGGGGGGCAGGGGGGGGGGGGGGGGGCAGGGGGGGGGGGGGGGGGCAGGGGGGGGGGGGGGGGGCAGGGGGGGGGGGGGGGGGCAGGGGGGGGGGGGGGGGGCAGGGGGGGGGGGGGGGGGCAGGGGGGGGGGGGGGGGGCAGGGGGGGGGGGGGGGGGCAGGGGGGGGGGGGGGGGGCAGGGGGGGGGGGGGGGGGCAGGGGGGGGGGGGGGGGGCAGGGGGGGGGGGGGGGGGCAGGGGGGGGGGGGGGGGGCAGGGGGGGGGGGGGGGGGCAGGGGGGGGGGGGGGGGGCAGGGGGGGGGGGGGGGGGCAGGGGGGGGGGGGGGGGGCTCGGGGGCGGTGGAGCGGGGGAGGGTGCGGTGGGTCGTTGGCGGCGGTGGAGTGGGGGAGGGTGCGGGGGGTCGGCGGCGGCGGCCGGTGGAGCGGGGGAGAGGGTGCGGGGGGTGCTCGGCAGCGAGGGGGGCCGGATCTGGCGAGGTGGGATAGCGATCGAGATGGAGGGGGATCGAGATCGAGTGTCCATGAAATTTAAAAATATTCATGAGTTCAAAAAGTGCCCATGAAATACAATCGAGAAATGAAGGCTACAATTTAAATACAATCGATCTTAGCTAGCTATCTGTTCACAATCTTCTTGCCCTTATTTTTCGTAAATGGAGTTCTTCTCTTGAACGGACGTCCTTTAGGTAGGGTGGTCCTACTTGTTCTTGTGGTGTATGCTGATACTTCATCGTCGTCGTCATGTTCCATATTCGGGTCGCCGTACTTGTCGAAGTCTTGCTCTTTGGCGACTCCATCCATTCCGATGATCTTCCTTTTGCCTCTCCTCACGACAACACAACTGGGCTTTGGCGGGTCGGTAATGAAGAAGCATTGGTCCACTTGGGAAGCCAGTACCCATGGCTCATTTTTCGCGGTGACGTTCGCGCCCGCGGTCTTGGACTTGGTTTCGGGTATAACAATGATGGTGAAATACCGGTCTTCTTTTATGACGCTCTTGGCCCATCTGACACGGCACATCGGGACCTTCTCTCCAGCGTAGCTCAGCTCCCTGATCTCCTCGATCCTTCCGTAGTATCTGTCCTTGTCGTTACCGGTGTAGGATTCCATTGTTACCCCGGAGTTCTGATAACCATCGCTCTTCATGTCCTTTCCCGCGGTGTAGAATGTGTAGCGGTTGATATCGTACGCCTCATACGTCATCAGGTTGTGCTCGGTGCCCTGTGACAAGGCGAATATGAGTTGTTCTTCCGCGGAAGAATCCTCATGTAAAGGGTACGACAGAAGCTTCTACTTGAACCAACGCGTGAAACATGAGTTGTGCTCTTTGATTATATCTCCGTCCGTCCTCTGTTGGCCTCGGTCATTGTACGTCTTCTCAATAAAGGTTTTGTGCTCTACCACCCAAGGATCGGCCACGTCTATGTGTTGTAGCGCGACTAGATTTGCTCTTTCAAAGTCGGCGAGTCGACCCTCGAAGTCGACATGCATTTCGCGGCGACCCTCACGGTGACCCCATCCAACGAGCCTGCCGAGGTGCCTGTAGACGGGCAGACCAACGGGGTTCTCGATGCCTAGATAATTGTGCAGTAGGAGAAGCACTCTTCGGTCAGAAAGCCCCTGGCTATGCTTCCCTCTAGACGTGACATGTTGCGAACGTATCCTTTGATGACACCATTCATCCTTTCGAACGGCATCATGCTGTGCAGGAACGTCAGCCCGAGTTGGATGATATCCTCCACGATATGGACCAGCAGATGCACCATAACGTTGAAGAATGCGGGCGGGAAGTACATCTCAAGGTCGCATAGTATCACCACAATCTCTTCCTGTAGCCTTCTGAGTTGCCTCACGCCAACCGACTTCCGAGAGATGACATCAAAAAAGTTGCATAGGCCAAATAGCGTTTCATGGACGTGCGCGTCCATGATCCCACGGATTGCAACTGGAAGTATCTGCGTCATCAGCACGTGACAGTCGTGAGACTTCGTCCCGCTGAACTTCTGCTTCGCTGGGTCTAGGTATCTGCTTATCTTCCCCGCGTAACCGTAAGGAAGTTTTACTCCTACGAGAAAGGTGAAAAACTGATCGACCTCCTCCTGACTTAGAGTGAAGCATGCGGGAGGGTAGTCATTTCCGGTCTTCTTGGCCTTTTTACCTTTGCGATGACTTTCCGTGTCCTGCTTCGCCTCATCATCATCATCATCATCATTAGCATGAAGCTCCTCCCTGATGCCCATTGATTTCAAGTCTACCCTTGCTTTCGGCCCATCTTTGGTCCTCTCTGGCATGTTGAGCAGGGTACCAAGCAGACTCTCGCACACGTTCTGTTGAGGAACGTAGTAATTTCAAAAAATTTCCTACGAACACGCAAGACCATGATGATGGCATAGCAACGAGAGGGGAGAGTGTCCGTCCATGTACCCTCGTAGACCGAAAGCGGAAGCGTTATAACAACGCGGTTGATGTAGTCGTACGTCTTCACGATCCGACCGATCCAAGCACCGAACGTACGGCACCTCCGAGTTCTGCACACGTTCAGCTCGATGACGATCCCCGGACTCCGATCCAGCAAAGTGTCGGGGATGAGTTCCGTCAGCACGACGGCGTGATGACGATGTTGATGCTCCACCGACGCAGGGCTTCGCCTAAGCTCCGCGACGATATGACTTCTCCGGCGCAGGGCTTCGCCTAAGCTCTACGACGATATGACCGAAGTGGAATATGGTGGAAGGGGGCACCGCACACGGCTAAGGAACGATCCGTAGATCAACTTGTGTGTTCTAGGGTGCCCCCTGCCCCCGTATATAAAGGAGCCAA
>LR880970.1:798298905-798310450 GCA_904067115.1 Aegilops sharonensis
ATGTATGGGTCATGAAGAAAGCATTAGCAACATACTAAACGATCAAGTGCTAAGCTAACGGAATGGGTCATGTCAATCACATCATTCTCCTAATGATGTGATCCCATTAATCAAATGACAACACATGTCTATGGTTAGGAAACATGACCATCTTCGATTAATGAGCTAGTCTTGTAGAGGCATACTAGTGACTATCTGTTTGTCTATGTATTCACACATGTATTATGTTTCCGGTTAATACAATTCTAGCATGAATAATAAACATTTATCATGGTATAAGGAAATAAATAATAACTTTATTATTGCCTCTAGGGCATATTTCCTTCACGTTCTTCATGATATGCATGACATCAAGGCTGTGAGGCACACGGTGGATCTTCCAGTACGGCAAGTCCCAGAAAACAGACCTCGTTTTTCATACCTTCAGCAGCGGCTCTGGCACCTTTCGCTTCTTTCCCGGCTCTGGCGCCTTTTGCTTCTTTCCCGGCAGTGGGAAATCTTTCCAATTTTTCAACAACTCGTCTATTTACTCGCCGCTCCTCGTACGCGGGCGTCTTCGGGGTTCGGTTTCACCATCGAACAGATCCCTGCGTTTCCTCCACGGGTCATCATCGCGAAGCCACCTTCGATGTCCCTTGAACACGGTTTTCGAAGACCCGGGATCTCTATCTAGCTGGCGATACGTTGTGTCATCCATGCACCTGACGCATCCAGAAAATCCATGGACCACCTGCCCCGCGAGATATCCGTAACCGAGATAGTCGTGCACCGTCGTGAGCAGTTCGGCTCTCATAGGGAAATATTCTTTCTCTGCGGCGTCCCATGTATTGGCTGGCGTTTTCCACAGCGTGTCTAGCTCCTCTTTCAGCAGCCCCAGATACAGATTGATGTCGTTCCCTGGTTGTTTCGGCCCTTCAATTAGCATACTCATGTGAATGTACTTCCTCTTCATGCACAACCAGGGGGGAAGGTTGTACATCCACACAAACATAGGCCAGGTGCTATGTGTGCTTCTCTGGCTGCCAAACGGATTGACGCCATCGGTGCTCGCGCCCAGCACGATGTTCCTTGGATCCTTCCCAAATTATGGGTGTTCGAAGTTCAACGCTTGCCACTGGCTCCCATCCTTAGGGTGACTCAGCATCTTATCTTTTTTATTTATCACCAGATCATTCGCGTCATCTTCTCGCTTCTTCTCCTCCCTATCCGCGTGCCAACGCATGAGCTTTGCTACCTTAGGGTCCGTGAAATACCGCTGCAGACGAGGAGTGATCGGAAATTACCACGCCACTTTTTGAGGAGCTTTCTTCCTCTTCTTGTATCGAGTGACGCCGCACACCGGACATATGGTAGACTCCGCGTGCTCGTCCCGATAAATGATGCAATTGTTCATGCACACATGGTATTCCACGTGCGATAAATCCAGAGGACACACGATTTTCTTCGCCTCCTCGAAACTGGTCGGGCACTTGTTCCCCTTGGGAAGACGTTCGTGCAAGAATGACATGTTCTCGTCGAAGCATGCGTCGGTCATTTTGTGTTTTACCTTCATCTTCAGAGCCATGAGCGTTACTTTCAGGCGGGTATCCTCGGGCCTGCATCCTTCATACAATGGAGTAACCGCGTCTATCTCTAGTTGATACAGCTTGGCTTTCTCTCGGGCGGCAGCTCTTGCATTATCTGTCTGCTTGAGAAGCAGCTCTTGAATATGAGGGTCCTGCACCCAGCCCATCGATGGTCCATTGTCGTCTACTTCGCCGACATCTTCATCTTCATGATCATGCCCTTCGTCTGCTCCGGCATCTTCCTCATCATCATGTCCTGCATCTTCTACATGATGACTCTGTACAGTATCACCGTCGTGATCATGTCCTGGAGATTCTTCGTCTTCTCGCCCGCCCGAGCCGCGATGGTTGTCTTGCTGCCCTTCCTCATTTCTTGCCCGGCCCCCATGGACGACTTCATAGTCATCTTCATCACCTTGCCACCGATAGCCATCCATGAAACCACGCAAGAGCAGGTGGTCCCGCACCTGCCCGGAATCCGGGTCTGCAATAAGGCTCTTCAGCTTGCATCTTCGACACGGACATCTTATCTCCGTCTCGTTCTTTTGAAGCATCTCGGCCTTCGCGGAGCTCAAAAACCTATTCACGATGCCTTCGGTCATCGTGTGGACCATGGTCGCCTGCGGGGTAGAGCAAAACTATATTTTAGAACCAAGAAAAAATTCGGCATGACTTTCCCTAAAAATAGGACCAAAAAGAATGCATAGTGCCAAAATTCTCGCCGAAACAGAAATGAATCAACATTCCGGCAAAATATTGGCAACTATCGTATTTCAAATACAGGTACATGCAAACACAAACATATATGCAACACCACAAACATATACAACACCACGAACATACATAGATCTAGCTAGGCCATAAAAAGTGCATGTGCACGTTGTTGGAGGGAGAACAACATAAGGATAGCTTCCCCCTTACTTACCTATCAAAAAAAGGTAATTTAACCACTTAATTTGGATGAATCTATGGTGCAAATGAGGTGAGGAGGAGGAGGCAGCCGAGACAAGCTTGGAGGAGGAGGTGGAGAGAATGAAGTGGGGAAAGTGAGTGGGTAGGTGTGGCTGTCGAAAATATCTAGCTGGTCCCAGGTTACTAATGGCGCACCACCTGCAAATGCGCCATTAGTAACCCTGGTTACTAATGGCGCACATGCGGGTGGTGTGCCTTTAGTAGTTTTGCAAAAAATAAAAATAAATAAATAAAAATATATATATATATATATATATATACTAATGGCGCACCGTGGCACAGTGCGCCATTACTAGTTTAAACTAGTAATGGCGCACTACTTCCCGGTGCGTCATTAGTAGTTTTGCAAAAATAAAAGAATAAAAAAATATTGTAGTGGCGCACTATGTTGCTGGTGCGCCATTACTAGTTAGAACTAGTAATGGCGCACTGTGCCCTGGTGCGCCATTAGTATGTTTGGAAAAATAAAAAAATAATTTTGTTACTAGTGGCGCACCATGTGTCTGGTGCGCCATTAGTGTCTTCCATACTAATGGTGCACCAGCACATGGTGCGCCACTGCTATATAGTAGTGGCGCACCACATGTCAGGTGCGCCATTAGTGGCCATTTCATCTATAGCCCTTTTCCTAGTAGTGTGGCAACGATTTTCTGAAGTTTAGGGGATCGGCCCTTAACGGCGACACATTTCTCAATAGTATGATTGTTGATTCTTGTTTTTTATCACGAGTCCATCCAAGATGCAAAATTTGATCAATACGAGGCCTACAGCTCGTTGAAGAAGAAATCAGTTTAGGGATCGAACATTAAGCCTACTGAGGATATTGGGCTTGTCTTCGCATGGGGAGATATTTTGCCAATAAATATCAATCGGCCACAAAATATTGGATGCGCACCGGGAAGCGTTTCAAACATCCCATTAGGCGGACTGCCGGACCCCAACAAGTGATAGCCCGATCCATGAGGAAGGAGCTGATGATTGAATGGAGTTTATGCATACCTTTTGGATTGTATTTTAGTGCCAATACCCTTCATATCAGAACCATCTAGCACTTATTCATGTCCACAATGCATAATTTCCGGTCTTTACTCATTTTACCAAGTTTGTCACACAACTTTATTTTTATTTAAGTTTTATTAGTTTTCATTTGTTTTGTTTTTTTTAGGTGTATTGGTGAAAGTGCAACTATCCCTAGGTGGTTTTGCTAATTCCTAACAACATATATCTCATTGAGGTAATGCTACTTCAAGATAAATATTTCAGGAAAGCTCAATGATTGGCATGGCATGAATGAGAAAAGTGAATGCCTCAAAATGCTAAGGACAAAATGATTGGCTCAAGCTCAAAGCACAAGACTCTACATTTTCTATTTTAGTGATCCAAGATCACATTGAGTCTATAGGAAAGCCAATACTATGAAGGAGGGATGAGGTGTTGCTTAACGAGGCTCTTGCTCAAAATGCTTAGTGATATGCTCCAAAGCCCTCAACTACTTTCTCATATCCACATATGACCTAAATCATAAGTCAAACTCGGCCCCACCGATTCTTACTATCCGGCGCCACCGAGTTCAGATGTCATAGCCACTGCCACAAACCCTAGGCAAATCGGTCTCACCGAGATGGGGTTGTAATCTCTCTGTTTCCATTCGTAACGTTTCGGTCAAACCGAGATGAGCGATCAGTCCCACCGAGATTACAATGCAAACTCTCTGTTTCCTTTTCATAACGTTTCGGTCCAACCGAGATGAGCGAATCGGTCCCACCGAGTTTTCCTGACCAACCCTCTGTGTGTCCATTACCAAAATCGGTCTCACCGAGTTTGTGTAATCGGTACCGCCGAGATTACGTTATGCCCTAACCCTAACCATATTAGTCCCATCGAAAACCCTAATGGTCACATGATTTGCTACATCGGTCCGATCGAGTTTCTCAATTCGGTCCCACCGAGATTGGTAAGTTGTGTGTAACGGTTAGATTTTGTGTGAAGGCTATCTATACCCCTCCACCCACTCTTCATTCGTGGAGAGAGCCATCAGAACATGTCTACACATACAACATACATTTTCTGAGAGAGAACCATCTACACTTGTGTTGAGACCAAGATATTCCATTTCTACCATATGAATCTTGATCTCTAGCCTTCCCCAAGTTGTTTTCCATTCAAATCTTCTTTCCACCCAATCCAAATCCTGTGAGAGTGAGTTGAGTGTTGGGGAGACTATCATTTGAAGCACAAGAGCAAGGAGTTCATCATCAACACACCATTTGTTACTTCTTGGAGAGTGGTGTCTCCTAGATTGGCTAGGTGTCACTTGGGAGCCTCCGACAAGATTGTCGAGTTGAACCAAGGAGTTTGTAAGGGCAAGGAGATCGCCTAAATCGTGAAGATCTACCCCTAATGAGGCAAGTCCTTCGTGGACGACGGCCATGGTGGGATAGACAAGGTTGCTTCTTCGTGGACCCTTCGTGGGTGGAGCCCTCCGCGGACTCGCGCAGCCGTTACCGTTCGTGGGTTGAAGTCTCCATCAACGTGGATGTACGATAGCACCATCTATCGAAACCACGACAAAAACATCCGTGTCTCCTATTGCGTTTGCACTCTCCAAACCCTTCCCTTTACATTCTTGCAAGTTGCATGCTTTACTTTTCGCTCCTCATATACTCTTTGCATGCTTGCTTGAATTGTGTTAAGATTGCTTGAACCGTGCTAAGTTGCTAAAATCTGTCAAGAACTAAATTTGGGAAAAGGATAGATTTTTATTTGGTCAAGTAGTCTAATCACCCCCCCCCCCCTCTAGACATATTTTCGATCCTACAATTGGCATGTTCATGGACTTGGCACATCAAAAGCACCAAGTTGGGGGGACAAACTAGAGAAGTTCCAGGCACAAAATTTAGACCCTATGGAGTGTTTGATGTTTTGACATTTATCGAAGTATACAAATTGAAAATCGTATGTCATAGGTGGATTAAGATTTTCAAGAGGAATCCAACGAGGCCAAAAACATCATAATCGAGTTTATACAAAGAAATGATGGCCAAAATATGAAAGTACTTCTGAAGTCCAAAGTGTTCGATGACCATTGGTACAAGCGCCCAGTAAATATGTCATAACTCCGCCAATTTTTGTCTCGGATTATTCCTACACGATCCATGATGACAGGGGATGTTTGGGGAGAGAATTTGGCTCACATAGAGCCATTGGATGAAGCAGGAGGAGTCATATCTACGAAGGAGACCCGAGGAGGTCTCCGAGGAGGTCTCCTATATAAATACTTCCAACCCTAGCCGCCAGGAATAATCATCATCATTCCACCGTAGCACCACGCAGCTGTCGGGAGGATCTCTCATATCATTTGGAGGGAGGCCTCTCCCTCCATCGCCGCCACCACTAAGGCCACACAAGAGTAGGAGAAAGAGGCGTCGCCTACCACCACCAGGTGTCGGCCGTACGCCGTGCATGCCGGTACCCATCTCCATCCTCGCACTTGTAATTTGTAAAATTGAATATGTTGATGACATCAATGAGGANTGTTTGATGTTTTGACATTTATCGAAGTATACAAATTGAAAATCGTATGTCATAGGTGGATTAAGATTTTCAAGAGGAATCCAACGAGGCCAAAAACATCATAATCGAGTTTATACAAAGAAATGATGGCCAAAATATGAAAGTACTTCTGAAGTCCAAAGTGTTCGATGACCATTGGTACAAGCGCCCAGTAAATATGTCATAACTCCGCCAATTTTTGTCTCGGATTATTCCTACACGATCCATGATGACAGGGGATGTTTGGGGAGAGAATTTGGCTCACATAGAGCCATTGGATGAAGCAGGAGGAGTCATATCTACGAAGGAGACCCGAGGAGGTCTCCGAGGAGGTCTCCTATATAAATACTTCCAACCCTAGCCGCCAGGAATAATCATCATCATTCCACCGTAGCACCACGCAGCTGTCGGGAGGATCTCTCATATCATTTGGAGGGAGGCCTCTCCCTCCATCGCCGCCACCACTAAGGCCACACAAGAGTAGGAGAAAGAGGCGTCGCCTACCACCACCAGGTGTCGGCCGTACGCCGTGCATGCCGGTACCCATCTCCATCCTCGCACTTGTAATTTGTAAAATTGAATATGTTGATGACATCAATGAGGAAGCATTTCTCTTTGTGTCTATATTCATCTATGCTTGAGTGATTGATTCGGTCCTAGGTTGAGGTATGATGTGATATGCGATACTAGTCTTTGTGGGTCTTTGTGGCATCATCTAGTATTTACTTTCTTCATGTTGAAGGTAATGATATGTTAAAAGACGTACTTCCATATGATCTAGTCAGCACTTGCATGTACACGAAAAGGATTGCCGTCCTTCCCATAGCCCGTTGTGTATTACTAACGTGTGACCTTGCCGGCCGAAAAGAATTGATGTCCTTTCCATAGGCCTAGTCCGCTCCAGAGCTAGCCAAACGCGCCAGTCCGGCATGGCACGATCCGTGCTAATCATGTCTGGCACGATACGACCCACCGTGACACGTTTAATAGCCAGGCCGTGCTGCGCCGGTCCACATGCGTCGCTCCTCGAGCCCAAACACGACGTTGTTTTTTTTTGTTGTTGAGAAATTCTTCATTTAAATTACAAGTCAGTATAAAGTAGTTGACTCTTGCAAGCACACTGAAACGTAAATACAAAGGACCGTGAACACCTAGAATATCTTAAGACAACCAAAACACAAAAAGATCTCCGAAGCCCTGCGTCATCATCCCTGTATCTTGAGAGAAGACCCCTGCAGCAGAAGGATCTGCAACCAGTCGCAAACAGGTCATCATCTTCGACCACGGTACAATTGCCGCCACGCTGCTTCCTCCTTCCTTGACACCAGCACTGAGAGGGCATGGACATCAATCCAACACACCTGCAACAGCCGTCGCCATCTTTGGCTTTAAGTACCGTGAAAAGTGTCCCTTCCGAAAGGAAGAGAACTCGAGTCATCCGACCAATCCAGCACCGCTGCCGGGCCATCCGCCCGGACAAAGCAGGATCTCCCACCAGCATCAACGCAGAGGAAGGAGAAGAACAGCAGCAGCAAATCATACCAACAAGGAAGAAGAAAGGTCTTCGTCTCCCTGCATCCATCGCCCATCTGAGGATCCAAACGGCCAGTGCCGATGGACCTCCAACCACCATAGCCCGCGACCTCGACGAGATCCGGGGATCCCAACACTGCTGGCTCCTAGACGAAGGCAAAAGCCTCGCCTGACCGCGAACGGAGCCTGGAGAAACTTATTCCGACGCGACACCACCGCAACGGCCTCGGCAGCGTCTCCCTCAACCCTAACCCTACCACACACCCACCTAGCGAACATACCCGGGGTTCCCCCTCCCTCCCGCCGCCAGAGCGGCCGACGGAGAGAGAGGGAACCGGCGGCGTCACCAGCGTGCTTGCAAGGGATCCCGATCGCCTCCTTGATCGCCTCCTTGATCGCCTGATGCGATCCTACCTTTTCGGGTGGGCCTATTAGTTTGGCTGAGTCCAAAACACGACGTTGTTATTAAACGAGCCGGCCCATGCCACGTTTAGCACGTTGGGCTGCATGTTTTTTAGCCTATTTGGCTTTATTTTAGGCCTATTGGATTGTAATTTAGGCCTCCACATCCTATATACTCCCTCCGTCCCGAAAAACATGTCGGGGGCGCAGTTCATTGGTGATTTTGCAAAAAAGCCCTTGTAGTTTTAAAATCGTCTGAAACAAGCCCCTCCGCCCTGTCTTCTTCCTCCGGCGTCGATAGGGGCCGGCGCCGCCCAGCTGCGCAACTCGCCGCCCATCAGGAGGTGCTCCGCCGCCGTCGCCACCTACCTGCTTCGCCGCCTCCGTCGCCAAGTACCTGCTCTGCCGCCTCCCCCGCTCAGACATGCGTCGACGCGATCCCCTCCCGCCTCGATTACCTGCGGGCATCGTCGGGACCTCCGGCCACGTCCTCCTCGAGCTCGCGGGCGTCCACCTCGAGCTCCCACGCATCCTCCTCAAGCTCCAACGCATCCTCCTCAAGCTCCAGTGCATCCTCCTCGAGCTCCCGCGCGTGCGCCGCTGCAATTCATCCCGGCCGCGATCCCCTACGGGCGTCGCCGGAAATTGCCTCCACGATCCGGTTGACCAGGAGCTCCCGCGCGTCCTCCTTCTCCCCTGCCCGCGCGCCCTCCTCATTCTTCCGCGCGAGCCCGTGCGGTTGCTACTCCCCTGCCCGCGCGCCCGTGCGGCTGCTTCTCCCCTACCGCCGGTGTTGCTGCTGCTCGTCTGCCCGTGCTGCCGCCAGAGCTCCCGCTCGTCAAGAGGAAGAAGGTACCGTAAGGAGTTGCTCCTCTGCTCCCTCTCCTGAATATGATCAGTGTACGGGAGTTGCTGCTCTGCTCCTGTTCGTCAGGAAGAACTGCTCTGCTCCTGTTAACTGAATATGATTAGTGTTAATTGAATAAAAATCAGTAGATATCAGGGGGGGTGTGGAGGGAGCAAGCTAGAAATAATTGGTTTGGAACTATCCATGATTTAGATGAATCCAACTTTTCAATTTAATCTGTATGCTGTTAGCAGGAAACCTTGGAACTTGAAAACCCAAATCTGGTTCAGTTGAGTAAACAGCAAGAAACACATATTTTTGGTCTTGAACTTGTTTTGCATGTTGGTGGATGGCCATGCTTGTGCTGCAAGTACAAGTTAAATGAAAATAATGTTCAGATTTCTTCAGAGAAACACTGAATAAAACAGTTAACAGTAGGTGTGTACAAAACGTGGTCTGAAGCTTGTTGGGAGAAAATCATTACATAAGGCACATATTCACACTAAACCTTGATACAAAAATTATTGGTTTCATGCTACTGTCCTTGATACAGTACAACTGAGTTGATCCAGACTCAAATCTGAGTTTTTAAATGCAAAATATGGATGAACATTGGTGATTACCACTACACTACATCCAATTGTATTTGTCAACCTAAATAAAGTGGTGGATGACATGGATATTGACACAGTACATTACATACTCAAATCTGTACCATCCTTAGCTTGAAGAAAAAGATCGATAGATGCTTCAGAACAAAACAAAGTTAAGGAACAAAAGCAATCAGGACACAAAGGAGGTTTCTGAAATTTTAGTAATGAAAGTTTGTGTACTGCTGATCATGTGGCATTGCTACAAAAAATGGCTTATGGTTATGGTTAGAGCAAAGTGTTTGGCTGCCATGGCAGCATTTCTTGTTTGGCTACTATGGCAACCAAACTAGAAATGGTACATCCATGCCATATTTCTTGTTTGACTTGCATACTCATTTTGTGTGTGTGTATTCTTGTTATGGTACCATGGTGTACTCATCTTTTGTCATTGATGGCAGGAAACATAACTATGGATTTGAACTTGATGCCTCAAAAGGAAGAACATGAAACCATTGATTTGAACTTGATGCCTCAAGAGGAAGACGATGAAGGTATTAATTTGAATTGGACCCCTGAACAGGAGGAACCTCAAGTGGCAGAGAATGTAGCTATGGATTTGAACTTGATGCCTCAAGAGGAAGGCGATGAAGATATGAATTGGATGCCTCCAGAAGATGAAGGGAAAGAGGACGAAGCTCAAGAGGAAGAGGATGAAGTTATGAATTGGATACTTCAAGAGAAGAGAAGAGAATTGTCAGATAAGGAGAGGCATGGTGTTTACTTCGCTTTGCTGGTAATCGAGCTCAGAGATGGGTCTGTTCAACCAGACGACAAGCTGCTAGTCTCAAACCTGTTGGACGTAAGTGTACGATCTGTTGAAAGAATCTGGGAAAAAGCCAAAAAGCAAATTGCCGATGGCAAAGAAGTAGATGTCTCAAGCAAGAAGCCAGGAAGATCCGGCCGAAAGAGAAAGGAGCTGTATCTAGAGAGGACCTCAACAATCCCACTAAATAAAAGAAGGACAATTCGATCTCTGGCACGGTCTCTAGGTGTGGCCCGATCGACCCTACATAAGAGGTTCCAGTTGAATGAGCTCAACCGCATCACAAGCACCGTGAAGCCTCACCTCAAGCTAGAGAACAAGCTTGCGAGATTGAAATTTTGTATGTCCATGGTCGATGACAATTCAATCTCAACTTCTCGGGCTATGTTAAAACCAATGACGAATATGGTTCACATCGATGAGAAGTGGTTTGACATGACGAGAGTGAAGAATAGTTACTATGTACTTCGAGGAGAACCTGAGCCGAAGCGCACCGTGTCAAACACTCACAGCATTGGGAAGGTGATGTTCCTAACAGGTGTTGCCAGGCCTCGATATAACAATGAGGGGGAGCTAACATTCGACGGGAAGATTGGCATTTGGGCATTCGTTGAAGAGACTGAGGCGAAGCGGACAAGTCATAACAGAACAAAGGGAACAAAAGTGTTGACATCAGTGAAAGTAACTAGGCCTGTGTGTAGAGATTATCTAATCAATAAGGTTATCCCGGCAATTCAGGATAAGTGGCCTGACGATGACGAGGGAGCAACAATATTCATCCAACAGGATAATGCAAAGCCCCATGTCCTTCCCAATGATGTAGCTTTTCGAGAAGCTGTGGAACAAACTGATCTTGACATTCGATTGCTACAACAGCCCCCAAATAGCCCTGAGTTAAATTGTTTGGACCTCTGCTTCCATACCTCTCTCCAGTCTCTAACCGACTGCAGGTCACCTACAAACATCCAGGAACTGGTACAGGGTGTGGAAGAGGAATTCGAGAACTACGATCCCGACAAGTTGCACAGAAGCTTTATCACACTAGAAGCAGTTATGTTTGAAGTTATGAAAGACAAAGGAGGAAATCAATATAAGTTGCCCCACTTGCACAAGGATCGCATTCAGAATGCTGGCAGGGAAATCATCAGTGTATATTGCGACAGTCGGGTAGTTGTTGATACTAGGGCCATTATAGAAGAAATGGAAATTGCAATAGGAAAAGAAAATGAAAGGAAAGAATTGGCTAAAGAAGGGAAAA
>LR880970.1:798310626-798334333 GCA_904067115.1 Aegilops sharonensis
CAACAGCCCCCAAATAGCCCTGAGTTAAATTGTTTGGACCTCTGCTTCCATACCTCTCTCCAGTCTCTAACCGACTGCAGGTCACCTACAAACATCCAGGAACTGGTACAGGGTGTGGAAGAGGAATTCGAGAACTACGATCCCGACAAGTTGCACAGAAGCTTTATCACACTAGAAGCAGTTATGTTTGAAGTTATGAAAGACAAAGGAGGAAATCAATATAAGTTGCCCCACTTGCACAAGGATCGCATTCAGAATGCTGGCAGGGAAATCATCAGTGTATATTGCGACAGTCGGGTAGTTGTTGATACTAGGGCCATTATAGAAGAAATGGAAATTGCAATAGGAAAAGAAAATGAAAGGGAAGAATTGGCTAAAGAAGGGAAAAGAAAGAAAAGTAAAGGGAAGGGAAGGGAAGAAGTGGCCAGAGAAAGAATGTAGTCAAGAGGGGGCAAAGAGGCCCTTATGTCATGTAGTCAGGTGCTCCTTGTGTATGTCTTGTGTAATCTTGTGTCAAGAGGGGACAAAGATGCCCTTATGTCATGCCCTTGTGTATGCCTTGTCTAATCCTTGTATATCAACTCCTTGTTGGAATTTATTGGAATTTGGATTAATTGAATTGGATTAATTTGAATTAATTTGGGTTATTTGGATTTATTTGAATTGATTTGGATTAATTTTAGTTATTTTAATTAATTTAAAATATTTGGATTTATTTGAATAATTTGGATTAAAACTGAATTTGTGCTAACTTACTTTGCAATTTAGGACAATATGGATTTGATCAACAATAGAAAAATAGAACATGTATTGTCAATACAGGTTTGGACTTGTACTGTCAAAAGAAAAAAAAATGAAGCAAAACTCTTGCAAATTTAGGGGCTAGTATTACTCCAAAACCAAAAAATATGATGAATGGAAGAATATCTGGAGTAGAATGAAGACTGAACTGAAAAACTGCAAACCTCATCTGTTGCAAAATACTGACAGTTCACTGTTTTCCAATATAATCCCTAAAACTGAACTTTCCAGGCACACCACGAGTCCTCATGACTTTGGACAATGTAACCATAAGTGGCTAGAAGTCCCACCAAACAAACACTACAAAACCTGAACAACAAGCAAACAGAAATTAGTAATGTAGGAACACCTGGTACTAGTAGCAACATAGCAGTGAATTTCAAGAAACAATGTGCATCCAGAGGACATAAACGATGCATAAACCCAACAACTCTGATATTTGCGTGAAGAAGATCACCACAAGCACACTGCAAGTTCACAAATAGCACAGGTGGTGGATTGTGATGAAGCAAACATTTGGATTAATTTAAAACATTTGGATTTATTTGAATAATTTTGATTAAAACTGAATTTGTGCTAACTTACTTTGCAATTTAGGACAATATGGATCTGATCAACAATAGAAAAATAGGACATGTATTGTCAATACAGGTTTGGACTTGTACTCCAAATGAAGCAAAACTCTTGCAATTGTTCAGTTTCAATTTTCCTGCGAAGCAAATGCCCTGTTTTACAGACTGTCAAAAAGTCATAGTACTCCAAATTAACTTCTGCTTAGTGCTAGAGCAGGTCTTCTAAGCTAAGATCCTAATTAACTTCTAAGTACCTACACATCATAAGATAGTAGTGGTGGTAATCCTTCTGCTAAATGCTAGAGCAGATCTTCTCAGCTAACAAAAGAATATGAGGTTTGCATGGTTTGTATGGTGGCTCCAGTAATAAAACTGTAGATATCTACTGATGATGATATCCCCTTGGGGCCCAGTGGTTCACAATATTACTTCTGCTAGATGTGATGTAACTAATCTTTGCGCCATAATCTTTGCCATTTTAGAAATGCACTAATTAAATTTCTAAAATGAAGCTATAGATATACAGTGTTCTGTTCTGACAGTAGCTAGGTACTGTAGATATGATAGCTGAAGTTTCAGAACAGAGGAGAAGGAAAAAGTAGGAGTAGTCACTATAATTTCAGTTAACTGAAAACAACAACTCTGCAAGTTGAGGTTTAATTTACAGGAGTATCTTGAACTTTAGAAGTGCAGTCCTAACTTGAATATTTAAAATGCTATTGGGACAGTAGTAATTTCAGAGTTCATAGTTCATGACTGAATTTAGAGACAGTATAAATCTTACAGAAAACAAAATTGTTCAGAGATCGAATGCTTGCAAAACTGTTCAGTTATCTGTGCAAAGTTGTTCAGTTAACTCTGCAAATACTCCAAACTCTAAACTAGCAGAACTAGTCCGAATATTCCAACCAAAAAATGAACAGATTTTACACACATTCAGTGAAGTGGTTCAGAGATTTAGAAAGTTCAGAACATTTGAGTAACAGAGAAGATGGAGATGTAAACACTGACCAGCAATCCACATGTTGACGTGTTCATCTTGTTCTTGCACCGCTGCGTCATAGCAGTAGCTGAATATTCATCTTGTTCTCTGTTCGTACCCCACGCTCTTGGGTATCGTCAGTAGACGCCTTCATCAAACAGAGAACTGAATCACTTCAGCACAAATGAGGAAAATTTACAACAACAACGAGGTGGTCGAGGTCCACGAGGGCGTAGCGCACGTCGTACTCGAAGGTGTGCCCCGCCGGCCGCCGGCGCGAGTGCCGGACGCGGCCCTCGTACAGCCGCACGGTGCTGGCGCTACCGGGGGCAGCAGAAGCAGCTGAAAATCAGTTTCGTGAAGGCGAAACTATTGACGTTGGCCGTCTGGAGGATCTCGCCCTCGCTCCGTGGCGTCGACGACACCATCGTCGTCGATGGCGAGGACGACACCTGGCTGCTCGTCGGTCTTAGGTTGTTGGTGGTGGTCCGGATCCGGCGCCTTCGGGCTCTCCGATGGCAATTCCGGCGCAGCCGGAGCAGGGAGCGGCGGTAGCTGGGGAAATCGAAGATCTTTTTGAGGAAGGGGGGAGCTTGGGGAGGCAGGCGGGCGGCAGCTGCGGCAGCGGAGCAGGAGGCAGTTGCGGCGGGAGAGCGGGGGAGTAGGGGGGCTGCGGTGGCGGGGAGTAGGGCAGCTGCGGCGGCGGGGAGCAGGGAAGCTGCGGCGGCGGAGAGCAGCGCAGCTGCTACTTCTGTCGGAGGTGGAGGACGAGGAGCGCGGGTTTGGTCGGGAAAAGCTAGAGGGGTTTTTTATAAAAATGCCATCGCGACATGTTTTTCGGGACGGAGGGAGTACTTAACAAGTTCATTCCCACTATGATATTTATTTTACAGGTTTGCTATTTCACATCTAGATGTAATATATTATCCCACATCTAAATCTAGAACCGTTGATCTTTGTTTGTCTTTAAAGTTCGTGCAACGTGATTGTCTCCTTCGCATGCTCGTTCGCATCCTGTTGTCGTACGCCGCAGCCTCTGTCCACGTCCACGCGAGTGGGTGGGCTGTTCCTATTTTGTTTATTTGGGCCACGTGCCAAGTCACGGGCTGCGGTTTGGTTGTTGGGCTTTTGTACTGGAATTCAAAGAGACTGAGTTGCCAATTGCTGGCCGTTCTAACCAGACTTGGTTCCGATACGTGATCAAGATGATGTTTTGTTAGGGTTTTCCTCCTCCCGGAGGCGATTTTCGCCACTGTCGAGAAGATTTTCTTCCCTCTCGCCGATCTAGCCAGGAAACGACTGAGGAGCGATCAAGGGGCGATCATTGGGATCGCTACCCGCTCCTGGTCCGCTCCCTGGTTTTCGACGGCGTGCTAGGGTTTCCACCAAAGGCCCGATACATCTACATCGGGTTAGTGATCTCCATGGATTCGATCGGGGCCTCGGGGTCATCGGAGGTTAGTGATGTTGAAGCAATGATGAAGGAGCTGGGCCTGCGTGAAGAGGATTTGGACGACGTTGTGTTTGATG
This sequence comes from Aegilops sharonensis, assembly GCA_904067115.1. Lineage (NCBI taxonomy): Eukaryota > Viridiplantae > Streptophyta > Magnoliopsida > Poales > Poaceae > Aegilops > Aegilops sharonensis. Next base: position 798,314,512 of record LR880970.1, read on the forward strand.
AGAAGGAGGTGCCAAAGGAGGCGGCGAGATGGGTTGCCCTCGCTAGGGTTAATACCTACAAGACTTACAGCAAGACTTGGTTCTATCGCAACATGAGAGCTGCCTGGGATATTGTGCAAGAAGCAAAGTTCAGACCATTAGAGGATAATCTGTATACTGTGCAATTTTCATGTTTAGGAGATTGGGAGCGGGTCCTGCAAGAAGGACCTTGGAACTTCCGAGGTGACGCAGTGATCCTAGTGCCGTATGACGGAGTCATCAAGCCGTCCCTGATCAAGCTTGACTATGTGGACATCTGGGCTCAAATACATGATGTGCCTGATCTCTATGCGCATCTAGTCGGCCCACTTGCTTCAAAGGTGGGAGAGGTACTGCATGTGGAGCATCCATCACATGATTTCACGGGGAATTTTTACCGTGTCTGGGTTCGTATCGAGGTAGATAAACCTCTCAAGAATGACGTTTCAATGATTAGAGATGGCAAGCGCCAAATCTACAGAGTTAAGTACGAAAGATTGCCGGACTGGTGCGCGGTCTGTGGCATGTTGGGACATCTTTTCAAGGAGCATGGTGATGGCATACATCCTCCATCGGCGCTGGTGTATAAAGATCTGAAAGCTGGCTGGTATTTGCAACCTGGAAGGGGACTCGGAGAAGGAAGAGGCCGCCAGGGGGGGACGCCGTGGTGGCCGATCTGGTGGTCGCGCAAACACTTATGAGATGAGCAAGGAGCAGGATGGTAATGAATACACAGGGGAGGTTCGTGACGCTGACGAGGATATGGCTACGGAAGAGAATAGAAAGAAGAGATCGATCGCGACAGAGAATGTAGCGAAGGCGACCACCCAAGGCATGGGAGGAGGGGCGGAAAGCTCAGATGCTACTCTGCTGGCGCTCATACCGCACAGTGATGCCACGTTGAGCCCTCCCCCGAAGAGGGATCCGAAGCGCAACAAGGTCTCAGAAGGCAAAGATGGTGTTGGTAACACAAAAAACCCGTTGGCGGGCTCCTTCGAGGGGCGCCGCCGGGGACAATGAGTGCCCTAGTGTGGAACTGTCGCGGAGCGGGTAATGACGCGACAGTTCATGAAATTCGCGATCTCGCGAAGAAGTTTACCCCTACCCTTCCGTGTATCATTGAAACTCAAATAGATGGTGTTAGGGTAGAAGCATTAGCAGGAAAGTTAGGCTATGACTGTGCTTATGCGGTCGATAGCCAGGGTAGAAGTGGAGGCATTGGTTTGTTTTGGAATAAAGAAATAAAGATTGAAGTTTTGGGTTACTCCGTGTATCACTTAGATGTTTCTGTGGAGGAACCGGGCAAGGAAAAATGGCGCATGACAAGTGTGTATGGTGAAGCTCAGACCAACCTGAGACACCAGACTTGGGATGTTTTGAAAAACATAAGCACGTTAAGTGCGCTGCCGTGGCTCTGCATAGGGGACTTTAATGAAGTGTTACTATTGGAAGAGCACGAAGGAGTTGGGAGACGAAGCAACGCTCAGATGCAAGCTTTTCGGGAGGCAACAGACGTTTGCGGTTTGCTTGATCTTGGATACAGAGGCCGTTTTTGGACCTTCGAAAAGAAGGTCGCAGGAGGTACTTTTACGAGATGCAGGCTAGATCGTGCGCTATCCAACGCGCAATGGTCTGCCATGTTTCCTCTAGCTTGCGTTGAACACTTGGAAGCTGCGACTTCTGATCATGCCCCGATTCTGTTACAATGGGACGGAACAGACAGAGTGACGACTAAATCTAGCTTCCGCTACGAAGTGATGTGGGAGACGCACGAAGGACTGAAAGATACGATATCCAGCGGGTGGGCGGGGCCGCCATGCATGACAGTACACGAGATGAGACAGAAGCTAACTGCCATGTCTAAGAACCTCCATGCGTGGAGTCGTGATACATTCGGTAGTGTCCGCAAAGAAATAAAACTTATGCAACAGGAGCTGAAGCGGCTACGGGATGATCCGGTGAGGACGGGCCCGAATCACCTGGAGCTCAAAATTAACGAGAAACTAGTTGAGTTGTATCACCGCGAAGAGATCATGTGGCGGCAAAGGGCGAGAGTACAATGGCTTGCGGCTGGAGATAAGAACACGAGATTCTTCCACTTGCGGGCTAGTCTAAGGCGAAAAAAGAATATGATTAGGGCCCTACAGAATTCGTTGGGTGTTTTGGTGGAGGACCCGGTGGAGTTGAAGGTATTGGCAAATGATTTCTACAGAGATCTCTATACTTCAGAGGGCGTGCATGATATGGAGGCTGTCCTACAACATGTCCCGAGGAAGGTAACGGCTGGCATGAATGCTAATCTTTGTGCCCCATACACTAGTGATGAGGTAAAAACGACGCTTTTTCAAATGTTCCCAACTAAGGCACCAGGGCCTGACGGATTCCCAGCTCATTTCTATCAACATCACTGGGACATATGTGGAGAAGAAGTGACCAGAGTGGTGCTCAGGATTGTTAGGGGGGAGGAAAGTCCCGAGAGCATAAATGACACAGTTTTGGTTCTTATCCCAAAAGTTACTAATCCCTCACTCCTGTCACAATTCAGGCCTATCAGTTTATGTAATGTATTATATAAGATTGCTTCTAAGGTTGTGGCTAACAGGTTGAAGCTAATCCTGCCGGATATTATTTCAAGGGAGCAATCTGCTTTTGTTCCTGGAAGGCTAATCACGGATAATATCATTTGTGCATATGAGTGTCTACACTTCATGAAGAGGACGAAGTCTAAAAATAACAGTTTTTGTGCATTGAAGCTGGATATGATGAAAGCGTTCGACAGACTTGAATGGCCATACCTGCAAGCCATCATGGTCAAGTTGGGTTTTGAGCAGCAATGGATAGATATTGTGATGGGCATGGTATCCTCAGTTTCATTTTCGGTTCTGTTCAACGGAGAAAAGCTTGACAGTTTTCAGCCTACTAGGGGAATCAGGCAGGGAGACCCAATCTCCCCTACCTTTTTTTGATTGCAGCAGAGGGCCTTTCGTGCCTCATGAAATCCAGTTCTGAATCATCAGTTTTGGTCGGTGTGAAGGTGGCTCCTACAACGCCATCTATCAATCACCTTCTATTTGCAGATGATAGCCTGTTGCTTTTCAAATCTAGCGTGGAGGGAGCTAATGCAGTGTCAAACCTACTGGAGTCTTATTGTAGTGCTTCCGGACAGAGGATCAATCATGACAAATCCTGAATCTTCTTCAGCAAGGGATGCAGTCAACCTTTGAGGGACAACATGAAGAACATCTTACAGGTCCAGAACGAGTCATTGACAAACAGGTATTTGGGGATGCCTACTGATGTGGGTCACTCCAAGAATGGGACTTTCAAATATCTCGTTGACAGGGTTTGGGATAAGGTAAAAGGCTGGATGGAGAAACTTCTGTCAGTTGGTGGTAAAGAAGTTTTGATTAAACCGGTTGCTCAAGCTATTCCAGTTTACTCCATGTCATGTTTCAGATTGCCTCGTGGACTGTGTGACAAGATCACCTCCATCATACGCCAGTTCTGGTGGGGCAGCAAAAGAGGTAAAAGAAAACCTAGCTGGGTTGCATGGGATGTGCTGACTAGGCCCAAGCATGTGGGAGGTTTGGGTTTCCGTGATATATAGATTTTCAATTTGGCACTTCTGGCTAGGCAGGCGTGGAGAGTGTTCAACGACCCTGAATCTTTAAGTGCTCAAATTCTGAAAGCGGCATACTTTCCAGGTTCAGATTTACTCGGAGCTGAGCTGGGCTCTCATCCATCACAAATTTGGCGAGCAATTTTGGACGGTCGTGACATCCTAGCTCAAGGGATTATAAGAAGGATTGGGGATGGGGAGACAACAATGATTTGGGAGCAGAACTGGATCCCAAGGGACGGTGTCAAACGCCCTCTTACCTCGTTAATCCAAGATCCGCCGATTCGAGTGGCTGAACTCATTGACAGAAGCTCTGCTATATGGAGAGAGGAGGTTGTGCGGAACACCTTTACACATTTTAATGCAGAAGCATTTCTTAGAATACCACTTTGTCACAGAAGGGTACAGGACTTCTGGGCCTGGAATGAGGAGAAACGAGGGATGTTCACAGTTCGTTCTGCATACCGTATGATAGTGAGGATCAAGATGGAGAGGGAAGCGTGGCTGCAGGAGAGGGAAAGCACGTCTCATACAGCAGTAAGACAGGGGGGTTGGGATGATATCTGGTCGTTGCAGGTACCGACCAAACTGAAGATATTCTTGTGGCGGTTAGCACAACACTCAATGCCTTCACAAGAGCTCCTTCATCATAGGAATATGTCCACATCGCCGGCTTGTATTTTATGCGGAGCACATGACAGTTGGAGACATGCCCTTTTGAGCTGCCCTGTGTCAAGGTCTACATGGGCCCTGTCGTCCGAACCAGTGCTCGAGCAGATCAGCACAAATCATGAGGAGAATGCCAGAAGCTGGATATTTAACATGAGCGACACTCTGGATACTAAGGCCTTTCAGCGCTTATCGGTCTCACTTTGGGCAATTTGGAGTGCCAGGCGAAAAGCTCTCCACGAGGGTATCTTCCAGAGTCCACATGCGATCAACGGCTTCATCAACTCTTACTTGGCAGAGTTGTGGTCACTTCACACAAGTCCAATGACAGCCACATCAAGGGCTCCTCCAGCGGCCAAGGTTTGGGTGCCACCACCAGAGAATTATGATAAGGTGAATGTTGACGCAGCCGTTAGCCGCAGCGGTCGTCATGGGGCAGTCGCGGCCATCAGCCGTAGCAGAGATGGGACCTTTCAGGGGGCGTCTATGGTCGTATTCCCCATGATGATCGATCCTGCAACCCTGGAGTCCATGGCTATAAGGGAAGGGATTGCCCTTTCACTGGATTTGAACAATCAGAACGTCCACATAGCGTCAGATTGCAAGACTGTGGTGCAGGAGATCAAGGAAGGGAGCAGATCAAGCTATGGTGCTATCATCCACGAGATTAGCTTAGCCTTTAGTGCTTTTATTTCTTGTAATATAGTTTATGAAAATAGGAGCTCGAATTTCGAGGCTCACAATCTAGCGAAGCATGCTTTACACTTGGGACCGGGCCGTCATGTATGGCTTGCTCACCCGGGAAATCTTCCGTCCGTCCCTGTAAATGTGGTGACGAGTTAATAAAGCTTTGTGTGATTGTCTCAAAAAAAAAGCTGATGTTTTGTCTGTTTTTTTTAGCAAATGATGTTTTGTGTGTTGTGGTGGAAAGCTTTGCTAAACTGTTTTAAGCAGTGCCCTCATCCCGAGATCGATGGATGTTTTTTTTTGTAAGAAGAGAAAGAAGTTTGTCTCGCTGTAGCCTTTTTCCAGCAATGATGTAATTAGCCATATCAAAAAAATTAGCAGGGGCAATGTTATAGTTGTACAATATAAATGCACTTTTTTACAACGTTGATCTACTGACTAATTTTTTGTGCATCACCATAGAATAAAACTTTTTTTTGAATATTCGATAGGATAAAACTTTGCTATAAGATTTTTTTTGTTTTTCATTAGTTTTTATTACTTTTGTTTTTTTGTTTTTCCTTTTTATGGTCTTTTGAAATTCATGATTTTTAAAATTTTATAAGTATTCTTTAAATCCGCCGCTTAATTTAGTTATCGTAATTTTCGTGTAAGCACTTTACCTTCCGCCTCGCTTGTTGTTGCTTGTTATATTGTGTATCCTATTGTTGGCCTAGGCCTGTTCGGTTCAGCTTTTGTCATCCCTCGACTCGTAACTGGGGTCTAACTTTTTTTGTCCCAATTGCAAGTTCAGCCTCGACTCGCAACTAGGACCCGATCATTTTTCGTCTCAGTTGCAAGTCCACCCTCAAGTCGCAACTGGGACCCGACCATTTTTTGTCCTAGTTGCAAGTCTACCCTCGACTCGTAATTTTGACTGGATCATTTCTTGTCCCAGTTGCAAGTCCGCCCTCGACTCGCAACTGGGACTCGGCCATTTTTTGTCCCAGTTGCAAGTCCGCCCTCAACTCGCAACTAGGACCCGACCATTTTTTGTCCCAGTTGCAAGTCAGCCCTCGACTCGCAACTGGGACCCGACCATTTTTTGTCCTAGTTGCAAGTCCGCTCTCAACTCGCAACTGGGACCCGGCCATTTTTTGTCCTAGTTGCAAGTCCACCCTCGACTCGCAATTGAGACCCGACCATTTTTTGTCCCAGTTGCAAGTCCGCCCTTGACTCGCAACTGGGATCCGACCATTTTTTGTCCCAGTTGCAAGTCCTCCCTCGACTCGTAATTGGGCCTGATGTTTTTTGTGCCAGTTGCAAGTCTGCTCTCGACTCGCAACTAGGGACCCGGGCTTTTTTTCTAGTTGCAAGTCCATCGTCGACTCACAACTCGGGCCTATTTTTTTCTAATTGCAAGTCCATCATCAACTCACAATTGGGCCTGAACTTTTTTGTCCTAGTTGCAATATCCCTCTCGACTTGTAACTCAGACCTGATATTTTTGTCCAAGTTGCAAGTCCAGCCTCACCTCGCAATTGGGGTCTGATCTTTTTTGTCCGAGTTGCAAGTCCACAGTCGAGTCGCAACTGAGGCCCGACCTTTTTTCCCGGTTACATTTGTACTCTCGACTCGCAACTGGGTCTCGACATTTTTTATTCTAATTGCAAACCCACCCTTGACTCGCAACTGGGGTCCAACCTTTTTTTGTTCGAGTTGAAAGTCCACCCTCAATACGTAAGGGGGGCCCAACCATTTTTGTCCTAGCTGTAAGTACACTCTCGACACAAATGGGGCTAGACTTTTTTTGTCCAACTTGCTAGTCCACCCTCGACTCGCAACTGGGGCCTAACCTTTTTTTGTCCGAATTGCAAGTCCACCTTTGACTCGCAACTAGGGTCCAACCTTTTTTTGTCCGAGTTGCAAGTACACCCTCGACTCGCAACTGGGGTCCAATCTTTTTTCATTCGAGTTGCAAGTTCACCCTCTACTCGCAACTAGGAGTAAACCTTTTTTGTCCAACTTGCAAGTCCACCCTCGGCTTGCAACTGGGGGGTGACCTTTTTTAGTCCCTATTACAAGTCCAACCTCGATTTGCAACTGGGGCCCGACCTTTTTTTCTCAGTTGCAAGTCCACCGTTGACTTGCAATTGGGGCTTGACCTTTTCTCGTCCCAGTTGCAACTCCACCCTCGGCTCGCAACTCGGGCCCAACCTTTTTTGTTTGAGTTGCAAGTCCAAACTCGACTCACAACTAGGGTCCGACCTTTTTTGTCCCAATTGAGAGTCCACCCTCGACTTGCCACTAGGGGTCCGATATTTTTTTGTCCTAGTTGCAAGTCCACCCTCGCCAGTGAACAAACTACAGACGAGTCGGCCCAAGTAGCTAGGATACATTTTTCGTCTTTCTTTTGTTTTGTTTTCTTCATGTTTTTCTTTTTTTATTTATCATTTTTCTTCATTGGTTTTCCTCTGCTATAATTTTTCTATTTTTTCAAAAGTTGATTTCATTTTTTCTGATATTTTTTTCTTTTTTCACAAATTCACAAGTTTCAATAATTGTTTCAAAATTTGTTAATTTGTTCGTTTTTCTAAAATTGTTCATGCCTGACAATTTTTTTAAACCAATCAAAATGTGTTCATTTTTTGTTCTCTGCTTATTTATCCATTTTCTCTTTCTTTTTTTGGTTTTTTTTTCCTGTTCGCTTTTAGTTCAATGTATATAAAAAAGTTTGCTTTTAGTTCATCGTGTATAATCAAGTTCACCGTACACTGTATATTTGCAAAAAATTAGTGTGCATTTAGAAAATGGTCATCATATATTAAAGGATTGTTCATCATATATTGTAGAAATTTTGGTATTCGTTAACATTTTTTGTAATTTGAAATAAATTATGTAAAATCCTGAACTGAACCGAATATGTCAACCATTCGATGGCGTCGTCTTCCTCCTGCCTCCTTCTCTTTCCTTCCGCGCAAAATCAACATCACGCGGCGTCAGCGCCGCGGTCACGCCCTCTGTCCACCGTGCGCCGCCCCCTCGCCTGGACGTCCTCCCTCTGCCGCCTGCGCTGCCAGATATGTTCGTCGCCCTCACCCCCATTGGTCACAGCCCCCGATCTTCATCCTCGTTGTCGCAGCTGCCCCCCTGCTCAGGTTGTAAATAAAACCTGATGACGCTCCGTCTTCACCCCCGTTGACGCAGCCCCATCTTCACCCTCATGCATCTCTGTCCCCATCTCCCGTCGACGTCGTTTGCCTTCGCCAGCTCGTCGTTCCCCGGTTGAAGCTTTTAAAAATGCCGGTTGTAGCACACGAAAAGGCCACACCCAGCAAAAAACCAAAGCAACAAAAAAACTCCAGTACTCAATTGAAGTAGAAAAATTGCTGGTTCCAGCAAAATTGAAGTATGGTGGTAGCAAATTTTGAGGCTGGTTCCAGCAAAAATCTAAAAGGATGGACGCAAAAAGAATGCGAAAATTGGACGATGTTACAACAAACCGAAAACACTAGTGGTAGCAAAAATAGAAGTGGTTCCAGCAAACCAAAACGCCATTGAAAACAAAAATGCAAAAATTAGACGTTTGTTCAGGCAAGAGCAAAATGTCCGGTTGTAGCGAAAAATGGATTTGGTTCCGGCAAACCAAAACACCAGTGGTAGAAAATTGCAAAAATTGGCGTCGATTTCAGCAAAATCAAAATGCCAGTGCTAGTAAAATTTTGTGATGGTTCCAGCCAACCTAAAAGTGGTGATAGCAAAACAGTAAAATTGGGACAAACCAAAAACATTGTTGGTAGCAAATTAGGGTGCTAGTCCCAGCATCTCGCTGCCGTAGTTGTAGCACTCGGCTGGGGTCGTTCTCGTCGTCTTGCTGGTTGCAGACCGCCATCGGCGGCCGTCGCCATTACCAGCGCTTGCCTCTGCTGCTTGCAGGTCCACCAGATGTGGTTTGCAGCTCCCCTTGCAAAGCATCTCAGCGGCTCGTACTCCAGCCCGTGAGGAAAGCAGCTTCGCCGGCACGCAGTTGCAACAACGACCAGCGCAGGGACGCCGGCGGTGGCAGTGAGGCTTGCGCGGGGCAGGGGTGCGGAGAGCGATGAATGGAAAATGGATAAGAGCGAGATGCAGGCGGTGGACTGGTATTTTCTGTGGCCCCACATAAAGGAATCGAGGGATGTGTTGTGTGCTTAGGATTTGCCTCAATCGCGCGACTGGCCCAACGCTCTGCTGGCGCGTCGAACCCAAACGTTTTTCAAGTGTTTGTTTTTTGCTCCTCCCACGTGGTTGCTGATATTCACTCCAATTTCAAAATTCGTTGTGAACCAACATGTGGTTGGATGGTTAGAAGGACTGTGGCATCCTCAGCTCATTAGGGTTTAAATTTTGATGCTGTTTCCGGCGATACGCATTCAGTGGGAGGCAGGGGCGGAGCCAGGATTTGGACATGAGGGGGGCGATGGGTATAATGATAGAGGACATTAAGGCCTCTCTTTTTTTGCGAGGGGATATAGTCCCAAAAGTAATCAAAAGTATCACTGATATGAATGGATATATAGCAACAATTGTTTGGTAATAAAAAATACATTTCTATTTGTTTAAATGTAGCTCGACGAGTAACATCAACGGATATGTGGATAATCTCGTCAGATATGAAATAACTATATTGGAAGCGGCGATGGTTTTGTTGTTATTCCATTGTATGGATAATCTCTCAAATATCACTGATAGTAAAATTTGATTTCTAAATTATAATTTTATTGATCTAATTAATAAAGTAAACCTTTCCTCGCAAAAAAACCATTATCTTACATGCAATTCTACTAATTCAGCAAGAATTACAATATATATTTTGTATTCTGTCTGACAAATCTAGTAGTTTTCTTTTGGATTGTGGCGTACCTTGAGGGTGAGGTATGAATGCATGGTGCCAAGATCAATATGCGAAGCAGCTGACCAGCCATGGATTCGATTGCTCGAGTGTGTTCAATTTTCGCAAAAAGGGGGCGGTGAGACCCGTGAGGCGGCGGCGCAGGAACGCACGGCAGCCTACTATTTTTCTGATATAGTTGTCTGTTCCTATTTTTCTGATGCCTAAAACCTAACGATTCTTCTATATCGGGCCTTTGGGCTGAAACGTTGGGCCATATAGCACCAAACTAGCACATTAGGCTGCAATACGTACAAGTACTAATACCTAACGAGATTTCACAGGGGGGGTGAGACGATGGGGGTGTCTGACCCCTGCTCGCACCCCCCGTCTCCGCCCCTGGGAGGAGACGTTCCCGTCGACGACGAGGTGACTACGGTGACTTTGTAAATTTCAAGATGATATGCTGGTTTAGTCTTTCGGAGATGCTTATAGGGGTAGGTTGTGCTTCATTGGGATGAGTGCATGCAGCGGCGAAGACAGCACCCGGCGAGCCGGGGCTGCTGCCCGGGCTCCCATGATGCATGTGCATGGAGCTCTAGTAGTAAACAAATGGTTTACTTACAGTTTGTTTGGGCAAAATCTAATTAACTTGGCATCATGTATACCTTGCTCAGGCTCTAAGTTTGAGCTGGCTCCGCCGCTGAGTGCATGCACGTGTATATGAGCGTTTGCGTTTGTACTGTATTAAAAGAAAAATCAAAATGCGACTTTTTAGCTTAACGACGCGTGGAAAACAATCCTACACGACCGAGGCGGCTCGAGCGACCCTGGCTATCGAACGACGGGTGGCTATGGCAATTTACAGAGGACACCCTGAAAAATAAGGAAATCTGTATAGCACCATATACTTATCCCGACGAGCCTCACGAGGTCGCCGTCGAGCACGTTCAGCCCGGGTAGGCGGAGCTGCAAACCAGCCAGCGCCGTCGTCCCAGCGGCCGCAACACTCGTCGCCGGACCACGTGATGCGAAGGACGCCGATGGCAGTGAGATTCCCCACGAAGGGGCATGTCTCGATGAGGTGGTTTGGATGGCATGTTGCCACCGCCGCGTGCGCCGCCGGCGAGTGAAGAGCCAAAGAAAGAAACAAAAGCTGTAGATCAAGAAAAGGCGAGCATCAACTTCCCGAGATCGCCGGCGAGCTTCTCGGTGACGTGGACAGCCTTCCGGATGTTAACTCACACCAGGGGACGAGTCAAGCCGGTACGGCGAGGCGCTCCGGCGCACGAGTTGATTGCTTTGAGATTCAGAAATCCAGGTGTCATTTAATCGATAGGGTCGTACGATGGATACGTGAGAAACTGTCGATCTCTAGGCTAAATTTAACCAAGTACTACAAAAAAAATTAGGCAGAGTTTTTTAATCTAGTTTATATGTGTAATCTGTTCAACTGTCTCAACTCATGCTGCTAAGCACCCAGTAACACTGCATGATACTGCCTCTGTCCCATAATATAAGAACGCTTTTCACACTAGTGTAGTGGCAAAAACGTTCTTATATTATGGGACGGAGGGAGTAGAAACAATAACATTGCGCCTGACACAACACATGGTATATATATATAGTGACGAACAGAGGTTTTAGAATAGCTATATAGGGTGTTCTGGCAAACACTTGCTAACAGGACACTTGGATACAGCATGATAGAGCACCCTCTGCTTGCACTTTTGCCTAAATGAGGCAGTGAATGCGGCATATGCACAACTACTAATACTTTCTGAATGTGAGGTTCAGACGCCCAGGGCGAAGATTTGCCTCGTCGGTCACCCAGGTCGGTGCAGTTTTAGGTTTGATCTTAGAAACCCCATGGAATACGAGCCTTGAAGGACCACCAAATAAGAGAACATCTCCGGATTCAAGATCAACCTTTGATGCCTTATCATCATCTCTGGCATCGCCATACAAGAATTCTGCAGTATCCCCCAACGAAAAAGAAACAACAGGCAGTTTTAGACTGTCTATGCTTTCATCTTTGTCCTGTGAAGCCACGAATGAGGCAATCATTAGTTCCAGCCATTAATCGTCAAACAAGGGTGCGGAGATAAGCATTCCAATTGCAAAGAAGTGAGAGTACCAAGAAATCATACAACAAATGCGCCACCAGAAGAGTATGTTTATTGAATTAATCTATCAGGGCTCAGTTCAACCAATAGATTGGTACCAGCAATGTGAAACGTAATGATGCTGATGTATATAAAAACATTCTTAAGGAAAGTTGTTCTTTTGTACCTGATGAAGACCTAACTTCCCGCTACTGGTGTAGTAGTTAACAATGCAGATGTCCGGTGACATCAGAGGAAGTTCAAAAGCAGGTCTCCCACCTATTCCATTCAAGAATTCATGGGAAGCTTCCATGGCACGTTGCACGAACTCAGTCAATTCATGTGGTATCTGTGGTGGTGGAGCCCCATCAATGGGTCGTATATCTCCATATTTGCTTGAATCTGGATCCCAGTTCTTCCCTAAGCACATCATCCGCAGATTTAACCTAGGACCTTCTTTGTAGCCAGGTTGATAAAATCCTCCTGTGCCAACACCAAGTTCCCGACAAAGCTTGATAATTTTAACCTGAAATGCACAGAAACAAAAGATGCTTAGATGTATGCTTTTTAAACACGCCTTAAGCATACTTGAACGCATAATAAGAGAGGTTCAATACTAAAATCAGTAAAGGAAGTTATATGTTTCTGGCTTATCAGAAAGTGTTACGAAGGTTGCAGCAAAACATGCACAAAAGAGAATGGAAACATAACACTTCAGTATCGAGCAAGCAAAAGGACTTAGATCTGATAAATTCAGAGGCACACAAACGTCTGATCAGATAAATTCCAAAGGCACACAAAAACTAATAGTGATCTAAAACGTCAGATATTTGTTTACAGAGGGAGTAATGTTGGACAACAGTTTTAGTCTTAGCAGTACAAAATAATCATTGGAGATAGCATTAAATAAAGAAATTAAGATGAGAGAACAAACAGAGCAAACCTGTGTAAATATAGACATACCTGATCATCCGGCTTTAAGAAGTTTTTCAGTAGAACCATCCCGGTCCTCAAACGTTGCGGCGGAGCTGCACTGTTTGAAAGCTCCCTTGCACGGAGGCGTTTTTCTTTGTTGATCTCAAGTAAAGGGCGTTTTAGCTTGAAAATGCCTTTGCTGTTATCCATGCATATGTCAAATGGAGCAGCTCCTAAATCAGACCCCACAGTTCCATAGCCACATGAAGCGCTACTGGAGTCTAGAGGTCTTGATAGTCGAATCGATGCAACCATTTGGACCGGTGAATCTTGAGATTTTGGTGGTTGAACTTGTTCAGCCATCATCAGCATTGACTTCCATGGTTGAACTGGTGAATTTAGAGACCCCACAGTTCCAGAGCCACTGGATTCTGGAGGTTTTGATATTTGAATCGATGCAACCATTTGGACAAGTGAATCTTGAGATTTCGGTGGTTGAACTTGTTCAGCCATCATCAGCGGTGAATCGAGAGACTTTCTTGGTTGAACTGGTGACTCTAGAGACTTTGGTAGAACTGGTGTAACCATCTGCGATTTTTTACTGCTAACAGAGGGAGAAGATGAACTTGGCCCTTCCTTTTGAGGTTCCAAGGACCTTTCGGGACCCTAAATTATAGTTGATATTTATGACTGTTAGCATGAAACAGGATAACATGATATCTCTGGAAGACCAGCAACATAAGACACATAAACGTACTTAACTTAAGAAATAAACAGGGCTTACTATCAACTTCAATTTCACCATGCCAATACTCACAAACCTTTTAATGGACATATACATGACTAGACAGAAGCCTACAACTACCAATTGAAATGAGCGAGCAAACACACAATTCTACAGAGACAGAGATTATAGAAAAAGGCAATACAAAGTGGAAACTGAAGCATCAGCATAGGGTCCCGCATTCTTTCCTTCAGATCCAGCAAATGAAATACACACAAAATAAAAACTCCATGGCCACCCCACACTGCAAACGGGTGACTGTATTCATGTTACTTGTTCAACTGACAGACAGAACAAAACCTCTACAAACCATTATAAAAAAAGATCCCATCTTTAGCGCAGCAACAAAGAGAGCCCAACAAATAACATGCTCAGTCGATCTGCAAGAGTACCAACTCTGATATTGTGCTAACACCAATTCAGACCCTAAGTGATCCAAAAATAATGGTTGCTGCTATGAACGACTAACGAGTTTGTAAAGTGGCGAAAATTTTGTGTTACGATTCATGAGATACTCTAGCGCAAAACAGAGAGGAACCCAACAACAAATAGCATGCTCTGTCCATCCACTCTGATATTCTGCTAGCACGTGAGGTGGCACGTTTCCTCAGCCACCAGTTCAGGCCCTATTTCCAGGCCCCGTCAGGGGCACCAATGCTGAGGAAGGAACGCCGCAGTTCAATTCTGCTACTTCCGCTTCCGCGGATGCAGAGGAGAAGATTCCCAATTTCGTACCAAACCAAAACCCGCAACGGACACGACGCTGACCCCTAACCGCCGCCCCGCACAAATGCCGCGGCGTCGCGCATCCCATGATCCCGGCGCCATGTCGCCGCGTCAATCCACGGCCGGCGGCGAAGCCCAAACCCTAGCCCCGTCGGAGCGGCCGGCCGGGAAGAGGAACAGAAAGAAACCGCCCGTAGGTTCGCGTTCAACGGAACAGAAGAGGCGGAAAAAAAGGTTAGGGCAAGGAGGGACGTACGAACTCGCGCGAGCACCGTGGCTTCCGCTGCCGGGACGAGGAGGAGGAGGAGGGGGAGGGCGCCGGGTTCCTTCCGGCGCCGCGGCCGCGGCCGCCTGCCATGGGCGCGGTGGCGGAGGCGGAAAAGCAGGGGGCTCTGCTCTGCTCTGCGCTGCCGTTTCGCCTTTCGCCTGTCGACTTGCCCGTTGGCAACAGAGCGGAGCGGAGCAGAGTGATTGGGAGGAGGCGAGGCGAACAGGGTCGCCGTTATTTATGACCCACTCACCAGCACCAACCAACAGGCGCGGGGCGGGCGGGTTCGTGGGCGGAGCGGAACCGACTCGACGGCCCGGATTCCACTGGCCTTGGAGTCCTCACCAGATTTCTCTGGAAAAAAAAAAAGACCTCGGAGTCTTCGCCAGTTCAAGAGAATTTGAAAAACAGAACTGCTTCACGGACGATTTTTTGCGACGTAATATCACCAGAAGTCATAGAACTTACGTTGCGCGTCCAGTTTGGTGCTAGAACTTTAAAAATGCGGTTTAAGCTCCACATACATGTATCCTCGTTTAATACATGTACGTTTAGATGCTTTTTTGGTGTTTAATTTTCGCGTTTGCATTCAAATGTTAAAAATTAGTTGGTGAGTCTTGGCATACGCTTTTTGTTGTTAATTTTCGCATATATGTGCAGTATTATGGTCCTGTTTTCTGTAAATAAAAAGAGTGAGGGTGTTTTGGAAAAAAATGCATCAGTGTAGTTGACTTTTTCCGCAAATAAATAAACACATGATGTTCTGTGTAAAAATACGTCGCGCCTAGCGCCATTAGTCACCGACAAGTGGGGCCATACACATGGATACACCCGCAAACACGTACTATGACCGTATCTGCATGCTTGAGTCAAGTTAGGTGACCACAAAACCGTATTTTTAAAGTTTTAGCACCAAACTGAACATGCGGCGCAAGTTCTGTGACTTCCAGTGATATTACTTCATTTTGGCTGAACGATACCTGCATGATAGCAAATCCAAGCGCCTACGGTTGTTCGGAATTGCTAATCGATGGTGTGAGGAGCCATGTCGTGCATGTATTGGCTAGCAATTGTCGCCTGTGTAGCAATGCTCTTTGAAAAAAGATGCGAGAGGAGCGAAAGGCGTGAATTTTCAGCTGAAAAGAAGGCGGGCAGTTTTTTCCCGATGAAAAAAGGGTGTGAACTTGGCTTGGATTCTCTACTCCTAGGCATTGCCTCCTTCGACGATAGAAGGGATATATAACATGGAGGGGAACTTTTGGTCTATGGGACATATGCATCCTATATGGGGAAAAAATTAGTGATACAACAAAAATTCGAAAATTCCTGAAAATATTTTTGAAATAAACTTGACCTTCTATTGTACTTGTGAGAAAAAATCCAAAAAAAATATCCCTTTGACTTCTTTTCAAAAAAGACAAATTTTTGGCTAAAATAGTGTGAATAGTGACCTATAATAGCAAATAAATTTTGTCTTTTTTGCTGTGAGGTCAACTTTTGTTTTTTTCATCGAGATTTATATACTAGTGCAAAAGTAAGTCAAGTGTTTTGTCAAAATAGTTATTACCTATTTTGACTTTTTATTAAAATATTAAAAAAATCCCCATATAGGGTGCATATACAACCAGGAACACAAGTGTATTTTCCTATATAACATCGTAATACTACCTCCGTTCCATGAATATAAGATCTCTAACTTTTATTTTAAAATTCAATGTACATAGACGCGTTTTAGTGTGTTTGTTCGCTCATTTGTATGTAGTTCGTACTCAATCCGTTTCTTTTTAGTCTGCATATAAGATTAGGTCAACGTCAAAATTTATCAACTTTGACTAAGTTCATAAAAAAAAATATCAACATTCGGAATATAAAACCAATATTATTAGATGCATCACGAAATTAATTTTCATACCATATAGCTTTAATATTGTAGATGTTTATATTTTTCCAACAAAGTAAGTCAAATTTCACAAGGTTTGACTTTGACCAAATTTTATATGCAGACTAAAAAGAAACGGTGGAAGTATTTCTGAACGGAGAAGGTACTAGCCAAATTCAAGATCAAAATAGCCTCAAAATTGAACAAAGACTTATATATTTTCTGGAGTATGTTAGGGCATCTCCGATCCTTGAAACAGACACACTATTTGTCCAGTGGGCTGGACTCGTCCATGGACACGAAGCTTAAACATATCTTTCTTAAACTGTTCGTGACTTGTTTGATGCCGAATTTGTTGATTCATTTGGACAAACTCATCACACATGGCCGGATTCTAATTTGAAAGTTGGATAGGATCAACCATATTCTCAAATTTAAGACCTGGCCGGTCCTGAGATTTCGGGGGCCCAGGGCGAAACTAGAGCGGGGGCCCTTGATATGTGGGCTGTGAAATGAGTGAAGAGCTATCAACCAAGATGCAATGTATGGTATGAGTGCTTCTGTTGTAAATGATAGTTGTTGGGACAAATTGTCAGGAATTTGTTTATAGAGCATTTTCCAATTAATATCTACGATGTTATTGATCCCACAATGCAGCGGAATCAACCATATGGCCTCACGCATGGGTATTAGATAAAGAAAATGAAAGTCAATATAGTACTCCATCCGTCCCATAATATAACACGTTATTTTACACTACACTAGTGTTAAAAACGTCTTACATTATGGAACAGAAGGAGTACTAAAAACTAGTGATTGAAATTCATGTAATGTTCTGTTTTTCTTTCCAAAGCTACCTGTAGACAGGGGAGAATGCCCTAGATCTTTTTTTCTAAACCTACCTCCGATCTACGGAGAAGACTGTCCAGATAAACAAAGCACATTTGTATACCTGACTGTCGCAGAACTCGAGTTTGCTTAGCCCTGAATCCTGAATGCCGCCGCCGCTGCTTGTGCTGCACTACTCGTCCATAATGCGCAGCGTATAGGAGATGGGAGCCTCGGCCTTGCCGCTGCAACAATTGCCACACGTCCATAATGAATCAGAGGTGACGGCGAGGAGGCGATTAGCTGCAGCCACGAAGAGAGGACCAAAGGAAAGACCCCAAAGAATGCCTGATCTGATGCATCATGTGTAGGCCCTAATCATGCGTCGCATCTACCAGGCTGTCTCCTGTAAATCCTATCACGATCGCTATCTAGGAAACTGATCGCTAACTCGGCGTCTCCGTTATGACCGATCATATCTCGTGTTACCACTTGGGCTAGGCCCAATAGCATCATAACAACACATATAAATTGGGGACCCGGGGCTTAGGGCCGGCCCTGCCTCCGGCAGCATATATATTCACCCTCATCCTCCATGGTTATGTTGCATGATCATAAAACATGTCATCGCGTCTTACAAAGTCTTCGGATTCCATATCGAACAACTGTAAAATGGGCTTGGAGCACTCCAAATGTCATCTTCACATTCTTTCTAGCTCATTCCTATCTTTGGGCGAAGTGAGCTCTTTTCTGACCAACTAACTCAAAGATGATCTTGAAGAAGGTCGCACACGAAGGATAGCTACTATCAACCAGATAGTAGCACATATTGTAGTCATGCCCACTGATAGTATAGTTGCATGGAGGACCTCATCGCTCAGTCAACCTAACAAGAATGGAGACTGTTGCAGCACATTGATAGAATCTGGCTTCCAATGACATCCTTCTTCAAGATGAAATAGTTATAGTAGGCACAGGCCATTGTAGAGGCGAACGAAGACACTTCTCCACGTCTGGAAGCGCAGGCAAAAATAGTCTGCCATCATCCAGCGTCACCAGAACAGGGTATCAGGAGCAAAGCCATCGTCCACCAGCGTCAAATATCCTCATGCCCTGTTCCGATTCAACAATCGGTGACCCTTGATCAATCTTTCAAAATTGAGAACATGCTCTTTCGCATGCTCCACGTCTACAAGGACTGTCTGCATCATCTTTGTTTCATCCACATAATCCTCCTTGTCGAACGAGTCGTCAGACGCCTGATGTCTTGCAAGTACATAGAGCTTTGTATCAATGTAATAAGTAAGGTTTGCCGATCCCACAAGGAGCTAAAAGGAAGGCACTACTATCCCCGTAACTATGTTATCACTTATGCAGCTATGCTCACACTCAAACTAGAGTTTGGAAATAGCTTACTCTAATCGGTTGCTAGGGGAAACGATGAAAATGGAGAATTAAACAAGTACTAGAGTGACTGGAAACATTTCATCCATAATTCAGAATCATTGTTTCAAATTTAAACACTCAAATTCAAACACAGCATATAGTCCACATGTGGCAACAATTCAAATAAACACGAGATGAAGCACAAGAATCAAGAACTATGAATTTTTCACATATGCTCAACAAGATCATCTTGGAGTTAGTTATGAGCTACTTTGTTCTCGATCATGTGATGTGTTGCGTGGAATCTCTGGATCTGGTTGATGAACTTGGAACATCACAACAGCTCTCTGAACATCATTTATTGTAGTTTTCTAGCACGCTGCATAGTGAGATCTCTTGTGTCCTTTGTGATTGTTGAGTTGTCTTCACAAATCTACTTATTAGTGTCGTGCGAGGTGTGCTCATTGGTGGTCTGCTCGACGCATGTCACTACCGCCCCGCCACTCGTTACCAGTGGCATGCTCATACCACTGGTTCCTTCAATACTAGTGGTGTGTCATTATTCCTGAACGCTACCAATAATATGTTTTTGCATTTAGAAAGATATATTAATATTAACTTATAAATGATGTGCCACAAGGGGCACACGCCGCTAGTAACCTACTCCCTCTGTAAACTAATATAAGACCGCCACCATTTTTATATTAGTTTACAGAGAGAGTATATATTAGTTTTTTTAAGGGGGGGGGGGGGATCCCCGGCCTCTGCATCAAAACGATGCATACAACCATAATTATTAATAAGCAAAAGGTTTAACACAAGTCTTCAAGCCTCGAACAAAGAAACGAAAAAGGCTCACAAAGAGCTAAATGGTATAGTAAAAGAAAAGCCACAATCGGCCAGCATAAAAAGGTAGGAACACTAATTGCCTATCCTATTACATGACCGCCATCCAAACTGGATGAAAATAGCCCGTGCTACCATCTTCCATCGGGTAGGTCCAGTAACCATACGCCCCCTGGCCTCCGTCGGAGTGAGTAGCGACCACATACGGATCAACGCAGTGGCTCAGAAAATAACCTGCAAAAA
>LR880970.1:798348463-798369783 GCA_904067115.1 Aegilops sharonensis
GAGAGAGCGCGACAACAGGATGGAGAGTGGCGAGTGTGGATGGTTTTAGAAGTTTTCATGTGTTTTTTTCCTTCTTTTTCTTCTACGTGTGCATTTATGTATTGGTTTTCATCCGTTTTTCTTTCGAGTTCGGTTTGTTGTGTTTCTTCTTTAGTTATGCTTTTTACCTTTTGTTTTCTTTCTTTTTCTTTTTTAATACATGTCTACTTTTTTAATACATATTAATATATTATAAAATTTTGTATACACGTGAAACTTTTTTGTACACGATGAACACTATTTTTTGAATACATGATGCACATTTTTTAGAATTTATGTTTAAATAAATATTGAATACATGATAAATAAAACTCAAATACACGTTGAACATGTTTAAAAGGCATGAAACCTATTTTTGAACCACACGAGGGTCGTGAGGGGCGGTGTTGGGCCAGCCGCCGCGGATCTGGCGCCAGGAGGCTGGATCCGTCGGTAGGGCTGCCCAGGCGTGTGGCTCTGGCAGCTGCACGTCCGGCTGGTTGAGCTGCGGTGGTGGCGGCGTGTTGTAGCTCCTGGATGGCGGCGCGGCGGCGCCGCGTAGGTGGATGTGCTGCGGCGGTCGTGCGGAGCGGTCCCTGGCCTCCGGGGCGGTGTGTGCTCTGCCAGCTCCGGCCATGCGAGCAGTGGAGAGGTGGTCATGGCTGTTGGCGGTGGCTCCGGGTCGGTGTCGTGTGGCATGGCTGCTAGTGCTTCCAGTGAGGATGGTGGCTCCCTGGATTTGTCAAGGGCTACGACGCGGTGGGCTGTCCTCGCGGTAGTACGGTGATGGTGGTTGTCGTGGGGCTTTGGACGAAAGTTTCTTCCCGACTCGATCGGTGCCAGCGACGGCGGCGCTCTGTTGCGCCGTTTCCATCTTGATGGCGTCATCGAGGAGCCCCGACCCGCCTCCAACCAAAGGAACCTCGTCTTCCGGGTGAAAACCCAGATTTAGTTTGCTGGATTAGATGACGGCGACGTCTTCTTGGACGTCATTTATCTTTCTTGGAGGCGCCATCTTTGGAGACGAGGTTCGATTGGCGCTTGTGGCTTTTGTGCTTCTGGTGGTATGCCGAGACGGTGGATGCCGGAGCGGCGGCTTCGAACGGTGGATGTATGGCGAGGCGGCGGCATCAGACGGTCATGCAACGGCGGTCCTACGGGGTAGGTCCGCTGCTTTGCTTGGCATGGGCGGCAACCTAGTGCTGCGAGGGTGGTCAGTTCGTCGGCTCGGTCGATGCGATCTATGGGGTCGGTCTGGCTGGAAGTCGGGGCGGCGGCCCCGGATGTTTGGTACAACGTTCGTGGTCTGCAGGCGGTCATCTCGTGTAGTAAGGGCTACGAGGCGCCTGAACCGCGCAGCGTTGTGGCTCGCGTGCGGGCGGGGGATGTCGGGGCGGCGGCTCCGGAGTCGGGTGTGTGTGTTTGTTGCAATGTTGCCTTGGGTCGTGTGGTCGGCAAGGGTTCGTTGCGTGTGCGGTTTTTCGGTCTAGTTTTCCTCATAAGCTGGGCCACTCTGTTAGGTTTTCGATCCAGTTTCCCTCATAAACTGGATCAACTCTCTTCTTCTATAATGCAAAGCCAGAGCACCTGGCCCTCTCACAAGGTTCCGTAAAAAAATATTTTAAAAAGATTCATGAACATATTTTGTAACGCATGAACAATTTTTTAAATGCTGCATTCATTTTTTTGAATGGTATGAACATTTTTTTGAACTGGCGAGCATTTTCGGTATACTGTACAAACATTCTTTTAAATGTGTCACACATTTTACAAATGAGCTGATTTTTTTTAAATGTCACGTACATATTTGAATGCCACGGAACATTTTTCTGAACTATGTAGGCATTATTTTACATGGAAAAATGTCATGAACAATTTTTTGGAACGTGTGATCATTTCAAAAACTTCATGTGCATTTTTTAATGTTGTCATATTTTTCATTGAATTGCAAAAGGTACTTCTTACATTTTATAAATAAAAATCTTAATGTGCGATGAACATCTTTAAAAAGTTATAAATATTTTCGGTTTTTAAAATATAAATAAAAGTAATAAAAAGGAATAAACATGCGCTGGATAGCAAGAGCTCCTCCCGTGCTGGACTGGCCCATTTTCAGGTCGCCTGAGGCGAGCCATACTTTCAGCCTGCAGCAGGCGAGACATAATCCCTCCTTGAAGTACTTGCTCGTACTAGTACATGCTACTCTTAATTTTTATATAACCATTAATCTGAATTCTTGAGGATTATTAGTATTAATTTATACTACCTCCATAAACTAATATAAGAGCATTTAGATCACTATTTTAATAATTTAAACGCTCTTATATTAGTTTACAGAGGGAGTACAAGATATTGTTACTCACGATGTTGACATTGGTCTTTGGTTGTTCACGTGTACAATCTAGCTGCATGTCCCAGTTGAGTGCAAGTGCAGGTTTGTGTCCTGCTAGCTGCATGTTTATTTGGTAGTGTAGCAGGACCACACCGCCCCGCCGCGCAGGAGAACACCAGCGCCCCACCCAGGAGAACACCAGCGCCCCACCGTCAGCCGCTCCCTCTGGTAACGACGAAGAAGGAGAAAGGAGGTGTTGGAGTATATCTGGCCATTCGTCAGGCCAGGCCAGGCCTAACAAAGCCCAAAGCAGAAAATCTAGGCCCAAGGCCGGCCATCAGGCCTAGACTTCAGGCCCAAGCTCGACCTGTCATGAAAAAGCCTGTTGGACCTTGGGCCGGGCCTCTTCCCTGAAACAAAAATATGGCGAGACTGGGCCCAGCCCAACGTGTCGTTCGGGCTCAAAACCTAGGCCCAAGACCGGCCCATGGGGCAAGAACAAGCCGACCGAATCGGGCCGGTACAAGATGAAGACGGTGTGCTCGGGCGCCCACTTTTTTTCTAGCGGCTCGGAGATAAGAAAACTGTGTCTAATCAAGGCCTTTACTTGGCAACAAAGAGCAAGTGGCAGCTCCAGGACCAAACTAAATTTCTTCCATTTTTAGTAGTGCATAGTACATGCTATCTTAATTCTTATCTAACCATCGATCTGGATTATTCAAGATTATTAGTATTAATCTATACGAGATATTACAAGAAATCTCTTCTCCCGTCAGCGTCACCACCGGTCTGTCCCATCTCCGATAGCCTCTAGGCCATGGAAGCGTGGAGGATCAGGCTCTCCATTGGCGGGAGGGACCCCGTTCTCGTTCTTGTTAGAGCCAGTGTCTTGGTTGGGGATGTGTGTCGGTGGCGATGTCCCTTAGCAGGAATAATGTCTCCCATGTTCTATCCGTGTCCCGATGGTGCGCCTAGCATCATCGGAGGGCGTGTGAAGGTTTGTCTTCGTCGAATCATGAGGGATTCGGTTGGTGCTGGTCCTCGGTGGATCTATTGGATCCTGTATTCGTTCGTCTTCATTTAGGTGTTTACAGGTTTGATTACTCTGATCTACGACTTTCTTCATCGGCGCTGGTTGCTACTCTAGTGTGCTGGTCCTGTGGGGCGTTAACACGACGACTTTCCGACTGTCTACTACAAGCTTTGCCTGGCTCCAGTGAGAGAGGGGCGATGACGGCGGCGCGCCTTCGACTCGCTCCAGTGCTTGCAGTCTTCGCTAGGTAGTCCACGAAAATGGTTGGAATACCTCTATTGTTCTTTTGTACTGCCATAATTGAAGATGAATAGATTGAAAATTTCTTGCAAATTTATTTTACACAAGATATTATTACTCAGGATTCGGACTTTGGTCTTTGGTTGTTAACGTGTAGTACAAGCTAAGCTTATCCCGCAAAAAAAAAAGGTGTAGAAGCTAAGCTGCATATTTCAGTTCAGTACAAGTGCATGGCCTTTGTTATTTGAACACATGATGAGCATGGAAAAGCCTGATAATATATAAGCTAGTATAAAGTAAACTGCTGAAACTCTGTTTAAAAAAAAATGCAGTACCGGTCTTGAGAGCAGCCGCGACTGACTCAGAAAAGCTCATTACTAAAATTTGAGCCCCTTGTCGTGTTCATCGTAAAGTTGAGGAGAAAATCAGAAGAAAAAAAGGCCGGAGCAGTGAGAAATTTGGTGCGGAAGTTGGCACGAGAGTAGAAGCAAAGCTACCCCATCCCATGTTCTAGAAGATCACTTTATTTTTTTCAGAAAAAAAAGAAAGGTAAACTGGAGCCGCGAGTCAAAAAAAGCCGCGTGGGCGGGCCGGGCCGGGGCCTCCACGTCTCCTCCCATCCCACCGAAACATTGAATCCCATCGCCCTCCGATGGATGAATCCCCGGACGCGGTTTGCGCGCCTTCCGCGAAGCTTCCCCCGACGACACGGCCACGTCCCGCTGCCTTCGTGACCCACCGGACACGGCGACAGTTGACAAGATCACAGGAGAGCGAGCAGACGACTAGGTCCAGTCGAAGCTACTTCCACTGGAAGCAATCCAACTCGATCGGCCACCCCACCAACCAACCACACCGCACCCCGGCACTTTGTCCGGCCGATAAAAGTAGCCCCTCCGCCCCGGCCACGGCCTCCATTTTCCTTTCCATCCGCTGCACCCACCAAAAGTGTACGCACACCTCGGAGCAGCAGCAGCGGCGGCCGGCGGAGATCGTCCTCGTATCATGGCGATGGAGGGGTACGACCGCGAGTTCTGGCAGTTCGGCGACCAGCTGCGCCTCCAGACGGCCACCTTCTCCGGCCTCTCCCTCGGCGACTCCATCTGGTCCCCCGCCGACGCCGCCCCCCGCGCCCGCAACGCCGACCTCTTCTCCCCCTCCCCGGCGCCCGACAACAACAACGCCGCCAAGATGAACGGCGGCCTCAACGGGCCCGGCCTCATCGGCTCCGGCAAGCTCGCCTTCGGCGCCACCACCACCAGCAAGGCCGACCGCTACAACAACGTCAGCCTCGCCGACGCCAAGCCCTACGCCAACGCCGGGTACGGCGCCAAGCCCAACAACACCAATAACAACAGCAGCTTCGGGCTCAACAAGATGGCTGCCGGCGGCGGTGGCTACGGCAACTTCAACGGCGGCAACGAGGGGGTGAAGAGCTACTTCAACAAGTCCATCGGCAGGCCGGCCAGCAACAACAGCAGCAGCAACAACTTCAGCGGCTACGGCGGCAAGAAGGGCGCCGCGGACGGCAGGAAGAAGCACGCCAAGAACGAGAGAGGGGACAACAACCACGGCGCCGCGTCGGAGAAGCGGTTCAAGACGCTGCCGGCGTCCGAGGCGCTGCCCCGGAACGAGCCCATCGGCGGCTACATCTTCGTCTGCAACAACGACACCATGGAGGAGAACCTCAAGAGGCAGCTCTTCGGTACGCAAGATTTTCCTCTTTAATTCTTCTTTTAACTTCTGATTAAATTAGTTATACCTGATCCTCAGGATAAAATCAAGTCATCTCTTAAACTAATTTAATCAGCTCAGATCTAGTGACGAACGGTTTGGTTGCTTTGATTTGTAGGGTTGCCATCCAGATACAGAGATTCAGTGAGGGCGATCAGGCCGGGGCTGCCCCTCTTCCTCTACAACTACTCCACCCACCAGCTCCACGGCATCTTCGAGGTAAAATTAATCAGATCAATTTGCTCTCTTGTTTGCAATTTTACTCTGCTCTCTTGTTTGTAATTTGATCACAAATTAATTAACTGAATCGCATGCACAGGCTGCGAGCTTTGGCGGAGCAAACATCGACCCGGCGGCGTGGGAGGACAAGAAGTGCAACGGCGAGTCCCGCTTCCCTGCACAGGTTTGTGCCTTCACCTTCACCTTCACTCGCCATGGCAGAGTGCCGCTAAGCTACTTATTAAGTTGATATTATCAATATAATTCCACGAACAAAAGTTGGCTAGAGATATCTACTACTGGCGAGACAGTTGCAAGGCTAGCTTGAACCAGAAGGAGATCAGATCAGATCAAGGACGACTAAAAGCAATCAACCAATCGATTAGTTTATTTATTATTGCACAGATGGATGTTGTTGTCTTGTTTAGTTGGAACCTAGTAGATCGTCGGCATAAAACTTTGCTAGTGACTGTCCAACAACCTCAGCTTGATTAGGTTGGCCGGCCAATCCTAGGCCAACCACCTGTTCTTCTAGAAATAGTACACTTGTCAACACACGCTCGGTCGGTTCTTCTAGAGGGACTCAAACAAAGATCACTTTTTTTAATGGGCTCAAACATGATTACCTTTTCTTTCTAGGGACTCAAACAATATCACTAGCTTCAAGTATTTGAAGTTATATCTGATGCTAAAAAAGATGCCTGCTTAGTGATGTAACCTAGTTATTGCACATCTAATTAATTCAATCAAACTATAAAGAAAAAGAAAAAGAAGAAAGAAGAAAAAGCTTGCACGGATCATAGCGTAAAATCAATGACACATGACTTAGATGTGTAACTTAGAGCACATCTTGATGTAGTACTTTAGCAAAACTGAAAAAGAAACATGCCTTAAATTAACAAACCCAGAATCTTTCTACTGGCCTTTTGCGTGTAAACAAAAGATGAACAATCTGGAGCGTTGTACTTAATCTCTTTGCTAATTAATTATTGACGATGAATTCAGGTGAGGGTTGCTACAAGGAAGATCTGCGACCCACTGGAGGAGGACGCCTTCCGCCCGATCCTGCACCACTACGACGGGCCCAAGTTCCGGCTGGAGCTCAGCATCACCGAGGCCCTCTCCCTCCTCGATATATTTGAAGACAAGGACGATGCCTGATCCTGCTGCCCAATGCTGATCAGGGACTGTTGAGGAAGGAACAGAGCAATAAGATCGATCGGAGTTATATATATATACATACATATGATTAATATCATTATCAATTAACGGTGATATATACGTGCGTGAGTTTTATGTATTGGGTTTTCCATCTCGCGGGCTATGAAATTATGCGCCCCCCGTTGTCTATCGTGCATGCGTGGTGATGGCTGCACAAGATGAGCCCTCGTGGACATAACTAATCTATTGTCACGGCTATGTATGTATGTATAATATTGAGACTTTAAGATGTTTCTCCTGTTGTGTACCTTAGCAGAATAAATCATATTTTTTTTTACTGAATTTATTGATTGATTGGAAATTTCAAAAACCAAGCAATGCTTGGTGAGCTAGTGTGGCGCATCTGCACCACGCCCGCCGGGTTCAAGGCTCAGCCCCCACTCGGAGGAGCTCCTCATCGCGTCCAATAGAGCGCGCACAGGGGACCGTTACTTGGCTGGCCTGATGACAGGAACCGAA
Organism: Aegilops sharonensis; assembly: GCA_904067115.1. NCBI lineage: Eukaryota > Viridiplantae > Streptophyta > Magnoliopsida > Poales > Poaceae > Aegilops > Aegilops sharonensis. The sequence goes on from LR880970.1 coordinate 798,355,720, forward strand.
GCATAGCGCGTAAAAATCCAGAGATAAGAATAGAAGCTCCTCTCCCGGCTCCTCAGCGATTTGGCATTCCTGGCCATTGGATCTGGCTGCTTGATGGATCTTGGGCCGTCGGATCAACCCCTGGAACGACCTCGTCCGTCGGATAAAAAAAATTTACTGCTGGAATGAATAGTTACCCCGTTTCGTGCCACCGCGCGTAATTTCCTTGCCCCGCCGGGGCCATTTTCGTCATTTCACTCGCACGGGGTATAAAAGGGCCGGCTCCCGTGGTGAACCCTGGCCGGCTCCTCTCCCGCTCACGCCGGCTCCTCCTCCCCACCCGTGTTTCCCTCTCCTCCTTCCCCGCCGCCGCCCGACCTTCTCCCTACCCGCGCCTCCCTCTCCTCCTTCCTCGCCGCTGCCCGGCCTTCTCCCCACCCGCGCCTCCCTCTCCTCCTTCCCCGCTGCCGCCCGGCCTCCTCCCCACCCGCGCCTCCCTCTCCTCCTTCCCCGCCGCCGCCAGGCCTCCTCCCCTCACGACCTCCTCCTTCCACCCCTCCGATCTGGCGCCGCCCAAACCCTAACGCCCCGCCCCATCCCCGGCTCCCACGAGAGGGAAGAAGGAATGGCGAGGCGAGGCAAAGGCGGCGGCGTATGGGACGCGGCGCGGGCGGCGTGGCCCAGGGGGTCGGCCTCCTCCTCCCCTACGCCTCTCTCCTCTGCCCCCAGCGCATAGTCGCGCCGCACGTCTCTTCCTCTCCCGCGTCCATCCCGGCGGCGATGGTGACTTGCAGGCAATGGGCGAGTCCCTGTAGCCATGGCCCGTGGCTAGGGTTTCGGGCTGGGCATTGTCTTCGTCGCCGGCGCGACTCTGGTGCACTCCGGCGGCTCCTCTTCGTCTCCTCCCTCGCCCCCACGCGTGGCTCCGCTTCCCGCTGGCCATGAGGTACAACCTTGCAGGGGCGCATCGGACTGGGCCTTCTCCTTTTCCGGTGAGTACGCCAAACTAAAGACCACAATGTGAAGGTTCTATGCTTGTAGGTTTTTGGTCTTCTCTGTTTGGAGATGTTGTGGGATTAGGACTACTATATTCCAAAGATTGGGGCCTTTGTGCTCTTTGGTATGGCTAGATTCCAAGTAATAGGAATTTTTTTGGCTGGATGGTCTGGCTAGGTTCCAAAGATGGCACTTTTTTTGGGCCTTTTGTGCTACCTTGCTTGGAATCGATGGGAGATAGAAGGATTTAGCTAGGTTCCAAATATTGGAATCTTTTGAATCGGTGGTTTGACTAGGTTCCAAAAAAATGGACATTTGTTGCTGCCTTGTTAGCTTTAGCTGGTTTGCATAAAGTGTGCCTTTGTTGTTTACAAGGGACTTGGTTCTGCTTAGATTCTTGAAGTCATTTAGTAATTAGGAGGTTCTCTTATGATGTGGATTGGGATTAGTGTTTGGGATTATGGATGTGCTGCCAGGAAGGTGTGCAGAGTGAATTATGTGGGCTTTAGTTTGGTCTGGTCCAATTTCTTCCTTGGGTTAGGGTTAGGTTTGGATGCAATAAACTATGTGCCCTGTGGTTTATTTTGGTGCATTACAGTTTACATTGGGGATCAGCGAAGTCGCATGGTTGGTTAAGTAGAAGATGTGGGATCTATGCCTGCTCCAGTTATTTGGATTACGTTATGGTTGCAGTTGTTTGAATCAAAGTGTTGTTTTCAGGTGCTAGATCACATGCCAGATAAGTCACATGGTTGATTAGAAAAAGATCTTCGAGGGTCTACGCTTATTGTGGTTGTAGTTCTGCGAATCAAAATGTTATTCTTGGTTATGCTAGATTAATTTGATTATCCAGTTGGCTCCCAGTTTCCAGTTTCTGATTATATGAGGAATTGGTGTTTTACTGCTAACTATATTGTTTGGTTCTTCTATTTTCCGATTCTTTGCTTGATGTGTTTTTGATTGGGAGCTCTCCACTTGGAAGATACCTCCACGCCCAGCCACCTCTTCACCACCATGTGCCAGTCAGCGCACGAGGCGCCAGAATTGGCGGCGCCGTCCAGCGGGAGCATGGACACGGTGTAACCCTTGCTCGTTCGTGTGCGTGAAGTCGAGCACGACCGCGTTGATGGGTGTTGTCACCGTCGACGGCAGAAGTGCAAGTCACGGCTCACGCCGCTGCTCCGTTGGGGTCACCATCGTGTGCGGTTGTTGTACTGGTGTTGCGCGTGCGCTCAGGTACTGCATCTCAGGTTCCCCTCTCATAGATGTCCATATATACAGTTCTGATCTCCTTTTTTCTGCTGCTCCATATAGCTTACAACCGAGTCGTTGATGCAGTGAGAGCTTGGTGTCGTGTCCGCCGGCTGAGCAGCAAGCCGGAGCTGCAAGTCTCTAAACATGGTGGTGCTACTGTGAGGATCTCATGTCTCTCACTCTGTGTATCTTTCATCAGCCCGTTCCACTTTTTGCTAATCATTCGTGCCCTTCATGATCACTAAGGCTTTTCTTGGTTTTGTATTTGTGGGTTGTGATTAAGAATAATGATGACCCTGGTTAATTATAGGATTTACCATGAGAGCATGAGATCTTTGCACCTGTATGTCTTACCTATTAGTCATTTTGCTAAATAGTAATTACTAAATAATTGTTTCTGATAAATAACGATGCCTTTCTTATACAGGTTTTTTTGGTGTGTTTGTGCTCGTCGGCGGGACGGTGCAAGGCGCAACTCCGACACGGTTCCTTGCCGGTTGGACTGTGTTCACGCGCAACCCCGGCGTGCACTGAGTACTGCCTCGACTACAACCTCCCTCGGTGAGCTCCATCTTCCTCCTGCTCCTCTGCTTCGGCTACTGTATGGGACATGGCCATGGCTATATTGATCCATCCATCCATCCAGAAATAAGAGATGAAGCATCCACCGAGCTCTCTCAGAGCTCCGGCTGCTTCAGTTTGCTCTTCCCACTCTCACTTACCTTCCCTCTCATGCATGCGCTTGGTTTTTTCCTCATGCAGGCAGGCTGGGTGGGCTCCTCGTTAGTGTCGGCTTTCCCTGCCTGCCACTCCTCTCTGATGGAGCAGACCTTTGGATGCTCCTGCGCCTCCGGTCGTGGGCTAGGTAACTCTCTTTCTTTAATGTGCTCGTGGATGTAATAGGATTTTAGTGCAGATTGTCATGGGACAGCTAAAACAAAAAATCTTTAAACCTTTCCTGGGCATTATAATTGAAAAATAACCTAAAATCCTTAACTTCATCAAGCTTGCTATCTAAAAAATTCTTAGCACTATTGCTAATATACCATCCTACGGGTGCTTAAAGATCTACTTATGAATCAGCTGCATTTTCCAATAGGCCAGCTCCTAATCTACGGCTGTTTCGGCCGTTGGATCAGATATGTTTAGTATAGAGTAACCACATCGAATAAATGTGTACAGAGCATAGAGATTAAATATACTTTATAACTGAATATGGGGTAAGCAACGTCGGTTAGGTAATACTCCACTCTTGCCCACTGAAGGACAAGCTCGCTCTTGGGCTACCACTAGGTGAGCTAATTGACTCGGGGTGTCTTTTCTCAAAAAAAAAGAGGCTCAACCATGAGAGCATGAGATCTTTGCACCTATATGTCTTACCTATTAGTCATTGTGCTAAATAGTAATTACTAAATAATTGTTTCTGATAAATACTATGCCTTTCTTATACAGGTTTTTTGGTGCGTTTGTGCTCGTCGGCGGGACGGTGCAATGCGCAACTCCGACGCGGTTCATTGCCGGTTGGACGGTGTTCACGCGCGACCCCGGCGTGCACTGAGTACTGCCTCGGCTACAACCTCCCTGGGTGAGGTCCATCTTCCTCCTGGTCCTCTGCTTCGGCTACTGTATGGGACATGGCCATGACTATATTGATCCATCCATCCATCCAGAAATAAGAATAGAAGCTCCTCTCCCGGCTCCTCAACGATTTGGCATTCCTGGCCGTTGGATCTGGCTGCTTGATGGATCTTGGGCCGTCGGATCGACCCCTGTAACGACCTTGTCCATTGGATAAAAAAAAGTTACTACTTGAATGAATAGTTACTCCCATTTCGTGCCACTGCTCGTAAATAGCTTGCCCCGCCAGGGCATTCTTGCCATTTCGCTTTGTCTTTGGCGGTGGCGTTCGTGCTAGGGCGATGATGATTAACTGTGGCTGGAATAAGTGTGCCTTTGAGCAATCAAGGCACCTGTGGGTATCAAGTTGGATCCTCCCTGTTGTCTCTAGAATCCTTTTTGATCCTGTGATACCTATTGATCTATCCTTGGATGGTCATTCTTGTTGAGTGATAACCAGGGCAGCTCCATTGTATAAACAGATTGATCTGGTGATAAGAGATGATGGGGTAGGTTATATGATCGAGAAAAGGCGAATCTGAGCCCACTATGCAATAAAACTGCAGCTACCTCCCCTAATGTGTGTAGTATTGAAGGCAAAAGAGAACTTTTAATGCCTTGATACTTAAAAATTCTAAAAAGGTGCATTCTTCCTTTGCTGGTTACTTAACCATGATTTTTTTGCTTTGGTTCTGGTTGAGATACTAAAGGTTGTTTATATATGGTCATAATAATAGACACTTGTAGTTTTGTATGCCTCACCTGTAGCTCAGGATCCAGTGTTGTAATGTTTTGCCTGAGTAAAAATAACTCAAATCAATAATAGTGGTTCTATCCTTATGATTTGAACTGAGAGAGGGCCACTGATTCTTCATCTTAAGGTGACCCCATTTTTCTATGCCTCATGATCCTGCTGCTCTATGTTCCCTTTTAAAAATTCTTGCTTGCATTTTGGGTTGGTTTTCTGCTCTATGTTCCCTTTTAGCATTTCTTTCTGCTGTTGCTGCATTCCCTTTTTTTGTATATTACATGTTCTTTTTGTATCTCATTCTGCATGTAGCATAACTAAATAATACATTGAGATGAAAGGTTATTTATGATATCATTGAGAGGAGCAGGCCAACATCCCTACCTCCCTCTTCAACTCCCACCCAACACAATTGTGGTGAGCTCCCCCTCTCATCTACCTGCTATTTGTACCTTTGGTTTTGGATGCATACAAATTGTGTATGCCATGACTGAAACTTGAGCAGCAAATTGTGTGTGTGTGTGTGTGTGCGCGCGCGCGCACGCACATCACATTTTTGTTTAATTTTGGATGGCTCAAACCGGCTGGAGCCAACTTTGTGTGCATGCGAGTGCGCATCCATTGCATGTAAAAATCTTGTGATATTAATGCCCACTACCTTTTATTTCGCTTGTTTCTTACCATCTTCCTTGCTTCTCTGGCTGTTTCACGGTTGGGACGGTGGCGTTGCATTGGGGCTGTCTTGCGGGTCGGTCGGAGAGGGAGCACACCGAGTGGGCTTCTAAGATGGCTGAGGTGATTATTTGCTCCCTTGTTTGTCTTTCCCTTTGTGATGTGTATGTGCTCATCAAGGGCTTTGTTGTTTTTTAGGGATTTGTCTAGGGTTTACTGGTTAATCCATTCTGATTTTGGTCTGCTCATGCTCTTGGCTTCCGGACCGTGGTGCTCAAGGTGGTCTGGCTGTCGCCGCCGCCCCTGCTCAACGATGATGCACCCCTACTCGATCACTTTATAAAAATAGCGTATGCAGAAGTGAAAACGAGTCAAACATATGATCAGTGCCTCAGTCCTTCAGTACTTGAGGTATGTGTTGACTGTATTAATGTTGTTATGTTTTTAGTGGCCAATATTTCTAACGAGTGTATAAACCCACAGTTGACCATGGTCCGCATATGAGTTTAATTGGTGTCTAAGATAATTAGTAGCATGATTTTATAAAGCTCCAATTCCATGGTTCTGAGCACTTGTGTTTAATTGGAATCACTTGTTATTATAGAACTATGTTGTTTACTATAGTTCCATGTAGCTTGAGTATTTATCTGTACTTGAAGTCTACAAGTGTTTTCTTAAGTATACCAGAACCACCTGAACGAGAATAATTAATTTCGTAACTATTAAGTAAACTAAATTGAGCATTTCTTAGATTTTTTGGTTCAGAGCTTTTATTGTCTCTTTGGTGATATGTTGGAGTTTACTTGGAAGTTATTTGCATGTATACTGGTATGCGGTTGTCTACGTGTCCCCTTACAGCTGCTTATTATCTATAAGTGGTGAAAATTATTTTCCTGAGTTTAATTGTATGTATCAAGCCGCTTGGTGGAAAGACTTACTATTGTATCTTGACATGTGAATTGAATGATGTGGTTATATTAACATCGCTCTTTGTTTTGTTGTCTACTTCTTTATTTCCCTTTGGATGGGCGCTCATGTCGGCGTGGGGCACAGCGGCCGCCGAGGGAGCCGAGCCGGCGGATGTGGAGGATGCCGAGCGGCGGTGCTCGCGTGAAGGATGAGTTCATGTTAGTCCCCCTATCCTGATCTGGATTTTATGGATCTTTCAAAAAAAGTTCTTGTTAGGGATTTGAGTTTTTTCCATTTAACATGCTCTCATGTAGGGTAGTAGCTCTCTCTCGGCTGTGGCTGCACGTTCAACTGGCCAGTCAAGGAGCTCCAGCAAGCAGGTCCGCCTACTCTCCTTTCCCCTGAGCTCCTACAACTACACAAATCATCTTCTTGGTATTTTCTCACTTTTGATTAACAGACTATGTATTGTAGTTAGTTCTGGTGATTATCAATTGATCTAAGACCACTGTACGTGCATATCCCAGACTTGAGAAGAATGCACACAGCCTTGCTGAGAACATAATATTGTTTCGATGATTATCTTGTCTGTGCGCTTGTTTTGATAAAACACAGGGGTTATAGAGGAATTCAAACATGTTACATTGAAATCAGAGAGCATGTCGTTGTTGCTTAATTCCGTTAATCGTGGCTGTCACTGTATACCTTGAGATTCAGGTAGAAGCAATAGAATCTAGGAAAAAAATACCTACCTGCATGTGTTCCTTAGAGAGTTTGTTTTCTTCATACCTCACCATTCTTGATATATATGGTCATCTCTGTTCTGGATATCACACTCGACGGCCTCTCTTCATGGCACAAAATTGAAACTACGCCATGAATATATTTATTTAGTGAAATAGCTGATTCCAATCATTCATCAACTAGCTTTGTTTTAATCACAGCAATAAGTCATGATATCTTGAAATTGCCTGATTGGTGATTATACATTTTATATGATGTTTTTCACCTGCAAGCTCTGCACTTCTTTCCTTTCAACTTTATCTCTCTTGCTTTATTTCATGAATATATTCCTCTTCTCATTCCATCATTCAGTCTGTTTGCAACAAAATCCTGATTCATAGTCTATTTTTTTTAATGCTTGGCACATCCTAAACAAAATCCTGATTAAACGATAGGCTTGGCATATCTTTTTTATCACTATGGTTGCTTTTATCCACAACTGATTTCTCTGATTCCTTTCCGATGCTGTAATGCAATTGTTTTGGGCAATTCCCCAAGGCCTTATGTTTTATGGACACCCAGCGAGTGTTTAGGATCCCACACATGGCAGTTCCTGGCATGCTCCTGGCACACCTTGGACTATCACTGGCTCAGTATGAACACGTTGTTCATGAGGACGGCAAGACCCATGTTGTAAATTGTCTGTAAGCGACGTGTTGCCGTATCTTCTATGCCTAAAACGTCTGTAAGCGACGTGTTGTCATATCTTCTATGCCTAAACGTCTACGTTATGCCTAAAACTTAAAGTTATCTATGCATAGTTGTAAATTATCTTTAAGCGACGTGTCGTCGTATCTTCTATGCCTAAGATATTTGGTGCTAACCTATCGTGAAACATGCTTTCTATGTTCATGCATTGTTAAGTAGCTTCTTATTATGTGCATACAAAAGGTAGCAATGTGTAAAGTTAAATGATTCCACACAGTTAACTCCGGGGATAGTCTAATGGTTATTTTAACTTAAATGACTTGGTAATTGATGCACTTACCTCATCTCATCATGCAAATATAACCCACGGTATTGTACAGTGGTAGCCCAACTCCAAATCAGCTCGACCCCTCCTTCTCGACTTCTTCTCGCATGCACAGGTAAAGTGGCGGGTTGACGCAAGTCTTTGAGCTGTGATGCGGAGCGCACTGCAGAGTGGCACGACCTACAAAGAGCTTTGCTGCTCGCAGGACCAGGAGTGCAGCAGCACGGGGGTGCCGGGAGATGGACGCAGGCCAAGAAGAGGACCATGACCGTACCAAGGAGGTGATGAACACAACAAACAGCCGGTGTTCAGGGTGAGTTTCTTTTGTTCCCTGAATCTCTCTCATGTACGTCCGGCGTTCCTGTATGTGGGCGTGCAACTTGTGCTTGGTCCCTGGATCCCTCTCATGTATGTTGCAAATTAGTATTTCTTTTAGTTTACAGTAGTATTTGGAGCAGTAGTATTTTTTTTGTTTCTGAATCCCTCTCATGTATGTCTGCATATTAGGTATTTCTTCAGTACAATAGTAATTGGAGCAGATTTTTTGTTCCGTGAATCCTTCTCTGTATGTATAAAATTAAGTATTGTATTTCTTTCAGTTTATAGTAGTTATTGGAGCAGTAGTATTTTTTTGTTTCCTGAATACCTCTCATGTTTGTCTCCAAATTAATTAATTCTTGCAGGTTGCAGTAGTAATTGGAAGATATTTATAGAGTTAGGTAAATTATTGCTGGTTACCAAATGAGCACATATCATTTGGATAGATGATGTGATCTGTAGCTATGCAGGTTAATTAGTAATTAGGTTATACCAAATGAGTGTATTTTAATCTATAGGCTTGTGAATGATTAAGATTCATTAGAATCTGACTTGTAATCTGGTAGGTCTATCTTATTCCATAAAAGAAGATAGAAAATTTAATTTAGGTTGGTAGTTACCATTCACTACAATTTAGAGATTACAATATTTCCAAACCTGTAAAATTTAGACACTATGTATGTTGACTCACTTTAATTGAAACTGAATATTGTTTTTTTTTTCATGTATAAGTCAATAGCTTCTCATGATGGAGCACAAGGCCCTGTTGCAGTTAGCCCTGGAAATGTTAGCTCCGCCGTCCGCGTCCAGGCCACCTTCTATTATTCGTCCCTTCTCTCTGCTCCGTCCCTTTCCGCCAGATCCGACGCCCTTCCGGCTTGTCGTTGCCTCGTCGCCATGACAAAGGTTCGTTTCTTTCGCCCTTGTCCGCTTCTTACTTTTCCTCGCGTCTAATTTGCCTGGTCGTCTTCTTGCAGGAGCAACTGAAAACCAAAGGAGCCCCACCTTTCCCGCACGCACGCGTGCGATGCGTCTCGCCGCCGCCATCTTCGGTCCCTGTCCCCAGCTCCGCCTCCTCCGCCACGCCCCCATCGCGAGTTCCACGTCATCTTTCACGGCCCACGCCACGAGATCCGTCGTCCACTGCGCGCCGTCACTTCAACCGAAGAGCAGCGGGGGTAGAGACGCAGGGTGAGGAGCACCCGTCGGAGGCGCTCGATGCGGCTCCCCCGTCACTCCTCCTTCTATGCCCTCCATCGTGAGGCCCTGCACTTGGTCGCAGTTCTACTCTAGCCCCCCCTCTCTCTCTGACCGCTGCTCCATTTTTTTCGTTCGATTTGTTATCTCCGGGTGCTCGTCTAGGTCTTTTGTTGCCCCGTTAATGTTCTAGGGTTAGGATTTTCTATTGGATTGGTGACTGCTGTGAGCTGGTAATATGTGATGCTCAGCCATCCTGTTGCAGGTGCTCATCTTCTCCCATCTTTCTCTGTTCGTATTTTAGTTTAGCGGCTGTATTTTAAGCAAGGATTGTGCCTTAATAGATCTATCTACTATTATTGTTAGGCTTTCTTTTTTGTGGGGGGTTTGCTTATGTTCGGTTTTCATCGTTTGTGGCTGGATTTTTGCTGTCAAAATCTTGTGTTGCTCAGCTAATTTGTATAGCAGCCATTCACCTATTTTGTTGATAATGGAGCATCTGTCGAGTATCTTTTTTTAAGCCAATCTTATATTTTTTTTCTTCAGGTTGCCACTAATGGGAATACGGCCAGTGGACTGGTTTTGCTTGTCAGCGACCAAAACAAAAACAAGTCAATTCTTATCTGTACATATTCAATTTGTGGATGGTTGGAGGCTCTGTGTTCATGGTTTATATGGGTCATCTTTATATCTGGCCATGGTGGTTGTGATTCAAATGTTTATGGAAATAGAGCTTTTTAACCTATTGTATGCTGTCTTATAGTTTCATGACGATGTTGAACTCAATGGTGTTTTGCTCCTATTACATGTGAATGTTTCTTCTTCCTTTTATTTTGTTGTATCCTGTTTGAATACGTACGCTAAACTTGATTTCCTACTAAACTGAGCATTCACTACCTTGCCATTGCGTTGTGACCGGCACCCTCGCGCCAAGGTGCGTTTTCGATTTTGTACAATATGGAGTGGAATGGTGAGGAGTCCAACTCGCGACCTCCCCGTCTGAATATACATGTGCTGCTAATCACTGGAACAGTTGGTTGGCGAGCAGTGGAACTCGCGACCTCACACTCGAAATATTTGTCGCTAACACTGGAGCAGCTGACTGTCGGTGACAGATTGGTAGTGCGAGTGTTTAAGAACTTCCTGCACTAATAGATTTTCAAACATTTTTTGATTTTTCTTGAGCATTCCTTGAAATATGTGAACATTTAAATGGCAAATGTTTTGGAAAACAAAAGTATTTATTATAATTCCAAACAGTTTATAAAAAAATGTGAACATTTTTCATAATTATTTTTTTGATAAATAGGATTTTTTTTAAAAGTGGACAATTGTTGTAATCCCAAACATTTTTCAATCTGTAAGAAATTTTGAAAAAGGAACATTTTCGATATTCCATTCAAAATTTGAATGCACAGACATTTTTTGAAATCCACAAACAGGATTTTTTCTAAATTTGGAATAAAATTTGAGGACTTTAACTTTTTCCAAAAAAAATTGTGAATATTCTTTTATCACGAACAGCATTTTATGAAAAATGTGAGAACTATAAGAAATAAATAAATCAATAAAAAGCCAAAACGAAAAATAAAAAGGAAGCCAAAAAATCCCAGAAAATAAACTATATAGAGAAAAAACGTTTCAGGGAAACCTTCTAGAAGGTTCCCAAACCTGTTGGCCGCACTGTGTGTGCGCTGAAGTGGGTTGGCCCATATCGTGTGGCTCACATCCTACTCTGTGCGAATCGGCAACAATTCGCCATGGCGAGCGGCGAATAGAAAATCCCTCCCACGGTGCTCGCTCTTGTTCTAATTAATGCCCATGATGCCTAGTGTCTTTCTTAAACAAGATGCCAGTGTCTTCCGGGTCACCCTTTTATAGAAAGAGAAATTTCGGTCTATGTCATTAGCGAGTTTGGATCTTTGAAGGTTGTCCCTGCTCATATTAGTCTCTCCTAGACCGGTTTTGGGAATCTTCTAGAAGGTTCCCTCTGGTCCTTATGGGTCGGTTTTCTTTTGGATTTTTTGTACTATTTTTTTATTTTTCATTATATTTTATGTTTTCCCTTTTTCATTTTCTTTTCTATTTTCCCTATTAATTCGTATTTTCTTAAAATTCATGAACCTTATACAAATACATGAATATATTTTTGAGTCTATGAAACTTTTTAAATTTTTGAACTTTTTGAGCATTTTCTCAAAGTACATGATTTTTTTCAACCCCACAAACTTTTTAAAGTTCATGAATATTTATTTTTCAAATCCAGAAACCTGTTTAAAAATAACAATTTTTTAAATCAAAATCATGATTTTTCTTTTAAATTCATGAACATTATTTTGAAGTCATAAACTTTTTGTTAGGGAACGTAGTAATTTCAAAAAATTTTCTACGATCACGCAAGATCTATCTAGGTGATGCATAGCAATGGTGGGAGAGTGTATCCACGTACCCTCATAGACCAAAAGCGGAAGCGTTATATAACTATAGATTGGTAATTGTGGGTGACTAGTAGTGTTGATTACATCTTGTAGTTGATTACTACATGGTTTATTTTGTGAAAGATTATATGTTTAGATCCATTATGCTATTTAATACCTATCTAATCTTGAGCATGATTATCATTTGTGAGTAGTTACTTTCGTTCTTGAGGCTACGGGAGAAATCTTGTTGCAAGTAATCATGTGAACCTTATATGTTTTCGATATTTTGATGGTATATATGTTGTGATTCCCTTAATGGTGTCATATGAACGTCAACTACATGACACTTCACCATATTTGGGCCTTAGGTAATGCATTTTGGAGTAGTTATTAGATGATGGGTTGCGCGAGTCGTAAGGGGCTGATTTGGATCCAAAAGTTTAATGCTACGGTTATAATTTATTCTTAATACTTTTCTTATAGTTGCGGATACTTGCGAGAGAGTTAATCAAAAATAGGAGGTTTGTTCAAGTAAGAACAACACCTAAGCACCGGTTCGTCCACATATTAAATTATCAAAGTAGCGAACACAAATCAAACTAACATGGTGAAAATGACTAGATGAAATTCCTGTGTGCCCTCGAGAACACTCATTTTGGCCTGTCCTTTGCCTCAAAAGGATTGGGCTACCTTTCTGCATTTTTGTTACCGTTACCGTTATTTGCTCGTTACAAATTATCTCGCTATCAAACTACTCGTTACTTATAATTCCAGTGCTTGCAGATATTACCTTGCTGAAAACCGCTTGCCATTTCTTTTTTGCTCCTCATTGGGTTCGAAACTCTTACTTATCGAAAGGACTATGATTGATCCCCTATACTTGTGGGTCATCAGCAGGGAGGCCAGGTGGACATAGAGCCGTGCAGTAGAGCTGCGCGTGGGCTGAGGTGAGTGTGGCGGCTAGCATGGTGAGGGTGAGCAGCTCTGCATGGGAGACACCATGGGAGAGCACCGTGGTGGCACATGAGGGAGGGAGGCAATTGCCCCCCTCCCCCAAACCTGAATGAAGTTCATGTTTTATTTGTGATGAGCATAATGCATGTTGTCTAATTTAAAAGTGCGTCAAATTTAAAAGTACGTCAAATGGGTGCGTGTCGCACATGGCAGCGCGCCCGATCAGATGGGTGTGTGTCGCATATCGACAAAGGGGGTGCGTTTCGCATATGCCAGACACTCGATCTGCTAGCTGCAGTACGAGGTATTGGCGCGACATCTATCCATCCATCTGCATGCATTGCGTCACCGCACCCGCGACGCGCCCCAACCGGAAAACTCGTGGAGAACCCGTGCAACAAGCCTGGAAGGCAAACTAGAGGGGGCTTTACTTATTAATAATTTATTAATGCGGTTAGCAGCTCATATAAGCACCTATATATGCCTTAATTATGCAAGCCATGGGTGTGTGTGATACTGACGGTGGTAACAGACGTCCGCCTCATTGTCCTCCTCCACAGTTGCAGTGTGCTCGGCAGCAGTTGTCGTTCTGCTGCGTTGTTCCTATGGGCTTTCCGACTGTCTACTACATTAGTCCCGGTTGGCAGGGGCTGACGCGTGGTGGCTGATGTCGCTTGAACTATGTTGGTCTTTCTCCAAAGAGAAAGGGATGATGCAGCACACACTACTGGAATCATCAGATTTGCCGTCCGCCTACTCTTTACCGTCCGCTAGCTGATGGCAAAGGTAGGCTCTGCCATAAGCCAGCAGAAAGCAGACGGCAAAGAGGCAGAGGACGACAAAGGTTGGCTTTGCCATAAGCCATCTCTTTGCCGTCTGCTAGCGGACAACAAAGAAAGATTTGTCGTCAGCTAGCGGACGGCAAAGAGGGGGTTTGGCCCACTGGCTGTCAACCCCTAACGGGTTCCCTCTTTGTCGTCCGCTAGCAGACGGCAAATCTTTCTTTGCCGTCCGCTAGCAGACGGCAAAGAGGGGGCAGACGAGAAAGCTTCAAAATTGACTTAACGGTCGTGCCCCCGCCGTCGCCCTCTCTCTCTGTCTCCTCTCCTCTTTCTTCCTCCCTCGTGCCACCCCACGCTGTCGCCGCCGCACCCTCCCCGTGTCGTCGCCCCCGCCCCTCTCCGCACCATCGCTGCCCCTCCCCACTCTGTCGCCGCCCCTCCCTGCCTCCCCACCCCCTTCCG
>LR880970.1:798375218-798388380 GCA_904067115.1 Aegilops sharonensis
AGATCTTTATCGGTCAAACCGCATAAGAACATACGTTGTTCCCTTTGTCATCGGTATGTTACTTGCCCGAGATTCGATCGTCGGTATCATCATACCTAGTTCAATCTCGTTACTGGCAAGTATATTTATTCGTACCGTAATACTTCATCCCGCAACTAACTCATTAGTTACAATGCTTGCAAGGCTTATAGTGATGAGTATTACCGAGAGGGCCCAGAGATACATCTCCGAAACACGGAGTGACAAATCCTAATCTCGATCTATTGCAACCCAACAAACACCATCGGAGACACCTGTAGAGCACCTTTATAATCACCCATTTACGTTGTGACGTTTGGTAGCACACAAAGTGTTCCTCCGGTATTCAGGAGTTGCATAATCTCATAGTCTGAGGAACTTGTATAAGTCATGAAGAAGGTAGTAGCAATGAAACTAACACGATCATAATGCTAAGCTAATGGATGGGTCATGTCCATCACATCATTCTCCTAATGATGTGATCCCGTTCATCAAATGACAACACATGTCTATGGTTAGGAAACATAACCATCTTTGACTAACGAGCTAGTCAAGTAGAGGCATACTAGGGTCTATATGTTTTGTCTATGTATACACACATGTACTAAGTTTCCGGTTAATACAATTATAGCATGAATAATAAACATTTATCACGAGTTAAGGAAATAAATAATAACTTTATGATTGCCTATAGGGCATATTTCCTTCAGTCTCCCACTTGCACTAGAGTCAATAATCTAGATTACATAGTAATGATTCTAACACCCATGGAGCTTTGGTTCTGACCATGTTTTGCTCGTGGAAGAGGCTCAGTCAACAGGTCTGCAACATTCAGATACGTATGTATCTTGTAAATCTCTATGTCCCCTTCTAACACTTGATGACAGACGGAATTGAAGCGCCTCTTAATGTGCTTGGTTCTCCTGTGAAATCTGGATTCCTTTGCCAAGGCAATTGCACCAGTATTGTCACAGAAGATTTCCATTGGACCCGATGCACTGGGTATGACCCCTAGATCGGATATGAACTCCTTCATTTGCTGCTTCTGAAGCAGCAATGTACTCCGCTTCACACGTAGATCCCGCCACGACGCGCTGCTTGGAACTGCACCAACTGAGAGCTCCTCCATTCAATAAAAATACGTGTCCAGTTTGCGACTTAGAGTCATCTGGATCAATGTCAAAGCTTGCATCGACTTAACCGTTTATGACGAGCTCTTTTTCACCTCCATAAACGAGAAACATATCCTTAGTCATTTTCAGGTATTTCAGGATGTTATTGACCACTGTCCAGTGCTCCACTCTGGGATTACTTTGGTACCTCCCTGCTATGCTTATAGAAAGACATACATCAGGTCTGGTTCACAACATTGCATACATGATAGAACATGTGGCTGAAGCATAGAGAATGACTTTCATTTTCTCTCTATCTTCTGCAGTGGTGGGGCATTGAGTCTGACTCAACTTCACACCTTGTAACACAGGCAAGAACCCTTTCTTTGACTGGTCCATTTTGAACTTCTTCAAAACTTTATCAAGGTATGTGCTTTGTGAAAGTCCAATTAAGCGTCTTGATCTATCTCTATAGATCTTGTTGCCCAATATGTAAGTAGCTTATCCGAGGTCTTTCATGGAAAAACTCTTATTTAGGTATCCCTTTATGCTATCCAGAAATTCTATATCATTTCCAGTCAATAATATGTCCACATATAATATCAGAAATGCTACAGAGCTCCCACTCACTTTCTTGTAAATACAGGCTTCTCCAAAAGCCTGTATAAAACCATATGCTTTGATCACACTATCAAAGCGTTTATTCCAACTCCGAGAGGCTTGCACCAGTCCATAAATGGATCACTGGAGCTTGCACACTTTGTTAGCACCCTTTGGATCGACAAAACCTTCTGGTTGCATCATATACAACTCTTCTTCCAGAAATCCATTCAGGAATGCAGTTTTAACATCCATCTGCCAAATTCCATAATCATAAAATGCGGCAATTGCTTACATGATTCGGACAGACTTAAGCATCGCTATGGGTGAGAAACTCTCATGGTCATCAACTCCTTGAACTTTTCGAAAACCTTTCGCAACAAGTCGAGCTTTCTAGACAATAACATTACCGTCTGCGTCGGTCTTCTTCTTAAAGATCCATTTATTTTCTATGGCTTGCCGATCATCGGGAAAGTCCACCAAAGTCCACACTTTGTTCTCATACATGGATCCCATCTCAGATTTCATGGCTTCAAGCCATTTCGCGGAATTTGGGCTCATCATCGCTTCCTCATAGTTCGTAGGTTCATCATGGTCTAGTAACATGACTTCCAGAACATGATTACCGTACCACTCTGGTGCGGATCTTACTCTGGAAGACCTACGAAGTTTGGTAGTAACTTGATCTAAAGTTTCATGATCATCATCATTAACTTCCTCACTAATTGGTGTAGGAATCACTGAAACTGATTTCTGTGATGAACTACTTTCCAATAAGGGAGAAGGTACAATTACGTCATCAAGTTCTACTTTCCTCCCACTCACTTTTTTCGAGAGAAACTCCTTCTCTAGAAAGGATCCATTCTTAGCAACAAAGATTTTGCCTTCGGATCTGTGATAGAAGGTGTACCCAACAGTTTCCTTTGGGTATCTGATACGTCCATTTTGCGTCATGCTTTGATATTGATATTTATTGCATTATGGGCTGTTATTACACATTATGTCATAATACTTATGCCTTTTCTCTCTTATTTTATAAGGTTTTCATGAAGAGGGAGAATGCCGGCAGCTGGAATTCTGGGCTGGAAAAGGAGCAAATATTAGAGACCTATTGTGCACAACTCCAAAAGTCCTGAAACTTCACGGAGGCACGTTTTGGAATTAATAAAAAATACTGGCAAAAGAATCAACCAGAGGGGTCCCACACCCTAGCCACGAGGGTGGGGGCGCGCCCCCTGTCTCGTGGGCCCCCTGGCAGGCCTCCGGTGCCCATCTTTTTCTATATGAAGTCTTTCGCCCTGGAAAAAATTAGAAGGAAGCTTTCGGGATGAAGCGCCACCGTCTCGAGGCGGAACCTTGGCCGAACCAATCTAGGGCTCCGGCGGAGCTGTTCTGTCGGGGAAACATCCTTCCGGGAGGGGGAAATCGTCACCATCGTCATCACCATCGATGCTCTCACCGGGAGGGGGGTCAATCTCCATCAACATCTCCACCAGTACCATCTCCTCTCAAACTCTAGTTCATCTCTTGTGTCCGATCTTTGTCGCAAAACCTCAGATTGGTACCTGTGGGTGCTATGTCTTGAGCTTGCTTTGGTTTTCCTTGAAGAGGAAAGGGTGATGCAGCAATAGTAGCGTAAATATTTCCCTCAGTTTTTGAGAACCAAGGTATCAATCCAGTAGGAGGCTCCTCAAAAGTCCCACACACCTACACAAACAAACAAAGAACTCGCAACCAACGCAATAAAGGGGTTGTCAATCCCTTCACGGCCACTTGCAAAAGTGAGATCTGATAGAGATAGTATGATAAGATAAATATATTTTTGGTATTTTATAATATAGATTGGAAAAGTAAAGATGCAAATAAAAGTAGATTGAAAGCTTATATGATAAAAGATAGACCCGAGGGCCATAGGTTTCACTAGTGGATTCTCTCAAGATAGCATAAGTATTACAGTGGGTGAACAAATTACTGTCGAGCAATTGATAGAAAAGCGAGTAATTATGAGATTATCTAGGCATGATCATGTATATAGGCATCACATCCGCGACAAGTAGACCGGCTCCTGCCTGCATCTACTACTATTACTCCACACATCGACCGCTATCCAGCATGCATCTGGAGTATTATGTTCATAAGAACAAAGTAACGCATTAAGAAAGATGACATGATGTAGAGGGATAAACTCATGCTATATGATATAAACCCCATCTTTTTATCCTCGATGGCAACAATACAATACGTGCCTTGCAACCCCTATTGTCACTGGGTAAGGACACCGCAAGATTGAACCCAAAGCTAAGCACTTCTCCCATTGTAAGAAAGATCAATCTAGTAGGCCAAACCAAACTGATAATTCGAAGAGACTTGCAAAGATAACTCAATCATACATAAAAGAATTCAGAGGAGATTCAAATATTTCTCATAGATAAACTTGATCATAAACCCACAATTCATCGGATCTCGACAAACACACTGCAAAAAGAGTTACATCAAATAGATCTCCATAAGAGAGGGGGAGAACATTGTATTGAGATCCAAAAAGAGAGAAGACGCCATCTAGCTAATAACTATGGACCCAAAGGTCTGTGGTAAACTACTCACAACTCATCGGAGGGGCTATGGTGTTGATGTAGAAGCCCTCCGTGGTCGATTCCCCCTTCGGCGGAGCACCGGCGAAGGCTCCAAGATGGGATCTCGCAGATACAGAAGGTTACGGCGGTGGAAATTGTTTTTCGTTGGCTCCCTGGATGTTTTCAAGGTACGTGGGTATATATAGGATGAAGAAGTAGGTCGGTGGCCGCCCGAGGGGCCCACGAGATAGGGGGGCGCCCTGTAGGGGTGGGTGTGCCCTCCACCCTTGTGGCCACCTCGATCGCTTCTTGACTTGCACTCCAAGTCCTCTGGATCACGTTTGTTCCAAAAATCACGCTCCCGAAGGTTTCATTCCGTTTGGACTCTGTTTGATATTCCTTTTCTTTGAAATACTGAAATAGGCAAAAAAAACAGCAATGCAGGCTGGGCCTCGGGTTAGTAGGTTAGTCCCGAAAATGATATAAATGTGTAAAATAAAGCCCATAAACATCCAAAAGAGGTAATATAATAGCATGGAACAATCAAAAATTATAGATACGTTAGAGACGTATCAAGCATCCCCAAGCTTAATTCCTGCTCGTCCTTGAGTAGGTAAATGATAAAAACAGAATTTTTGATGTGGAATGCTACCTAGCATAATTCTCAATGTAATTTTCTTTATTGTTGCATGAATGTTCAGATCCAAATGATTCAAAATAAAAGTTCATATTGACATAAGAAATAGTAATACTTCAAGCATACTAATAAAAGCAATCATGTCTTCTCAAAATAACACGGCTGAAGAAAGTTCATCCCTACAAAATCATATAGTTAGGCTATGCTTCATTTTCGTCAAACAAAAATGTTCCCAAATTCTACACCCCCGATGACAAGCCAAGCAATTGTTTCGTACTTCAATAATCTCAAAAAAATTCAACTTTGACGCAATACATGAGCGTGAGCCATGGATGTAGCACTATGGGTGGAATATAATATGATGATGGAGATTGCGTGGAGAAGACAAAAAAGGAGAAAGTCCCACATTGACGGGGATAATCAACGGACTATGGAGATGCCCATCAATTGATGTCAACATGAGGAGTAGGGATTGCCATGCAACGGATGCACTAGAGCTATAAATGAATGAGAGCTCAACAAAAGAAACTAAGTGCGTGTACATCCAACTTGCTTGCTCACGAAGACCTAGGGAATTTGAGGAAGCCCATCGTAGGAATATACAAGCCAAGTTCTATAATGAAAAATTCCCACTACTATATGAAAGTGACAACATATGAGACTCTCTATATGAAAAACATGGTGCTACTTTGAAGCACAATATATGCGACTCGCTATATGAAGGACATGGTGCTACTTTGAAGCACAAGTGTGGAGAAAGAGATAGTAACATTGCCCCCTTTTTAAAATTTTTTCTTTCTTTTCTTTTTTCTTTTTTTCCTTTTTCTTCTTCTCTTTTTCTTTGGCCTTTTTTTTCAGGACAATGCTCTAATAATGATAATCATCACACTTTTATTGATTTACAACACATGAATTACAACTTGAAACTAGAACAAGATAAGACTCTATATGAAAGCCTCCGGCGGTGTACCGGGATGGTGCAATGAATCAAGAGTGACATGTATGAAAAATTATGCATGGTGGCTTTGCCACAAATACGATGCCAACTACATGATCATGCAATGGCAATATGACAAAAGTAATGCGTGTCATGATGATAAACGGAATGGTGGAAAGTTGCATGGCAATATATCTCGGAATGGCTATGGAAATGCCATAATAGGTAGGTATGGCGGATGTTTTGAGGAAGATATAAGGAGGTTTATGTGTGATAGAGCGTATCATATCATGGGGTTTGGATGCACCGGCGAAGTTTGCACCAACTCTCAAGGTGAGAAAGGGCAATGCACGGTATCGAAGAGGCTAGCAATGATGGAAAGGTAAAAGTGCGTATAATGCATGGACTCAACATTAGTCAAAAGAACTCATATGCTTATTGCAAAAATTTAGAAGTCATCAAAAATCAAGCACTACGCGCATGCTCCTAGAGGGATAGATTGGTAGGAAAAGACCATCGCTCGTCCCCGACCGCCACTCATAAGGATGCACAATCCAAGGACACTTCATGTTTCAAATTTGTTACACAACTTTAACCATACATGCATGCTACGGGACTTGCTAACTTCAACACAAGCATTCTTTAAATTCATAATCACCCAACTAGCATGACTTTAATATCACTACCTCTATATCTCAAAACAATTATCAAGTATCAAATTGATCATAGCATCCAATTCACTTCCTATGATAGTTTTATTATACCCAACTTGGATGCCTACCATTCTAGGACCAATTTTATAACCACAGAAAATGCCATGCTGTTCTAAGAGACTCTCAAAATAATATAAGTGAAGCATGGGAGACTAGCAATTTCTACAAAATTAAACCACCGCCGTGCTCTAAAAGATATAAGTGAAGTACTAGAGCAAAAACTATCTAGCTCAAAAGATATAAGTGAAGCACATAGAGTATTCTAATAAATTCTAATAAAGTAGGATTCTCCCAAAAGGTGTGTACAGCAATGATGATTGTGGAAAACTAAAAAGCAAATACTAATATCATACATGACGCTCCAAGCAAAACACATATCATGTGGCGAATAAAAATATAGCTCCAAGTAAAGTTACCAATGAACAAAGACGAAAGAGGAGATGCCTTCCCGGGGCATCCCCAAGCTTAGGCTTTTGCCACTCCTTATTCCATAGTCCATCAAATCTTTACCCAAAACTTGAAAACTTCACAACACAAAACTCAACAGGAAATCTCATAAGCCCCGTTAGTGAAAGAAAACAAAAACACCACATAAGGTACTGTAATGAACTCATTCTTTATTTATATTGGTGTTAACCTACTGTAATTAGAGTTATCTATGGTTCATACCACTTAATACTAGCCATAGATGCATTAAAATAAGCAAACAACACATGAAAAACAGAACAGTTTGTAGCAATCTGTAACCCACGAATACTTCTGGAACTCTAAAAATCCTACCAAAATAGGAAGTCCTGGGCAATTTTTCTATTGATCTACAGAAAATATAATCAACACAAAATCATGTTTCTGTGATTTAACAAAACTAATTTCGTGCGCGTAAAGTTTCTATTTTTCAGCAGAATCAAATTAACTATCACCATAGGTTATCCTATAGGTTCTACTTGGCACAAACACTAATTAAAACATAAAACACATCTAAACATAAGGTAGATGAAAAATTTATTACTAAATAGAAACAAAAACGAAAACACAAGTAAAATTGGGTTGTCTCCCAACAAGCGCTATCGTTTAACGCCCCTAGCTAGGCATTGAGATTTCGATGATGCTCACATGAAAGACAAGAATTGAAGCACAAAGAGAGCATCATAAAACACGTTGTAAGGGCATCTTTAGCCCTAAGATGTTTTGGTGATTGATGACAATGCTTTTGCGGACTAATCGTGTGCACTCAGATTTTCAGAGATTCATCCTTTGGCACGAGATGATTCCCTCCCCTCGGAGTTTGAAGCGAAGACGGTGTAGTCTTTTCGATTTAGTTTGGTGGAATAGTTTCATAAGAGATCACCGTACTATCAAGAGGGGGTCCGCTTTGGAAAGGCTAGGGTGGAATCATCACGTACACATCCCTTGCACACCTTCCGAGCCTTTCCACTTCAATGGAGAGCTNTGGCACAAACACTAATTAAAACATAAAACACATCTAAACATAAGGTAGATGAAAAATTTATTACTAAATAGAAACAAAAACGAAAACACAAGTAAAATTGGGTTGTCTCCCAACAAGCGCTATCGTTTAACGCCCCTAGCTAGGCATTGAGATTTCGATGATGCTCACATGAAAGACAAGAATTGAAGCACAAAGAGAGCATCATAAAACACGTTGTAAGGGCATCTTTAGCCCTAAGATGTTTTGGTGATTGATGACAATGCTTTTGCGGACTAATCGTGTGCACTCAGATTTTCAGAGATTCATCCTTTGGCACGAGATGATTCCCTCCCCTCGGAGTTTGAAGCGAAGACGGTGTAGTCTTTTCGATTTAGTTTGGTGGAATAGTTTCATAAGAGATCACCGTACTATCAAGAGGGGGTCCGCTTTGGAAAGGCTAGGGTGGAATCATCACGTACACATCCCTTGCACACCTTCCGAGCCTTTCCACTTCAATGGAGAGCTCGTTCTTGTCCTCATTGTGCCTTCTCTGACCTGAGCGGCAGTACCGCGGGCCGGAGCGGTAGTACCTCTTGGGTGCTATAAGCGGCAGTACCGCTCCACAGCGGTAGTACCGCTTGTAGCCCCAGCCGTAGTACCGCTGTGGTTTCGTGCTAGTGCCGCCTCGATTCGAGGGCTCGTTTTCCGTGTCAGACTTTACGGTACCAGTCGCGGCAGGAGAGGCGGTAGTACCGCGTGGAGGAGCGGTAGTACCGCTCAGGCTGTTAAGCGGTAGTACCGCTGGCCTAGCGGTAGTACCGCTCTCTGCGGGGCTGGTAGGGGGGTAACGGTTGGATTGTTCCCCCCACTATATAAGTGGGTCTTCTTCTCCAAACTTGACCTACCTCTTCCCCCAAAAGATCCATTGTTGCTCTAAGCTCCATTTTCGCCCGATCTCTCTCCCTAGCCAATCAAACTTGTTTATTTGCTCGGGATTGGTTGAGAAGGCCCCGATCTACACTTCCACCAAGAGAAATTTGATTCCCCCCAGTTATCCCTAGCGGATCTTGTTACTCTTGGGTGTTTGAGCACCCTAGACGGTTGAGGTCACCGTGAAGCCATAGTCCATTGTGGTGAAGCTTCGTGGTGTCGTTGGGAGCCTCCGACTAAGTTGTGGAGATTGCCCCAACCTTGTTTGTAAAGGTTCGGTCGCCGCCTTCAAGGGCACCAATAGTGGCATTACGGCATCTCGCATTGTGCGAGGGCGTGAGGAGAATATGGTGTCCCTAGTGGCTTCTTGGGGAGCATTGTGCATCCACACCGCTCTAATGGAGACGTACTTCCCCTCAAAAGGAAGGAACTTCGGTAACACATCCTCGTCTCCACCGGCTCCACTCTTGGTTATCTCGTGCCTTTACTTGTGCAAGCTTATTTGTGTTATATCCTTTGCTTGCTTGTGTGCTTGTTGTTGTTGCATCATATAGGTTGCTCACCTAGTTGCATTTCTAGACAACCTACTTTGATGCAAAGTTTAATTTGGTAAAGAAAAGCTAAAAATCGTTAGTTGCCTATTCACCCCCCTCTAGTCAACTATATCGATCCTTTCAATTGGTATCAGAGCCTCGTCTCTTTTTAAGGACTTTACTGTCCGAAGAGTATGGTTGACGTCGAAGATGATGTGGGAGAGCACTCCGGTGTGAATCCGATATCGTCTACGGGATATGGGGGTAACTCGATCTCACGTGAGGAATTCAATATGGCGTTGGACACATTGAAAACCTCCATGACGACCGAGGTCAAAGACATGTTTAAGGAATTCTTAGAAGGGCTTAAACTTTCCACCGCACCCGTGAAAGTGGGTGATCCCGCCAACACGGTGACAGATGCTAACCCCAACAAGGGGGAAGCTACTAGTGAGAAAGCTCCTTTGTCTAGTGGTAAGAATGGCACCGGCATCTTTGCCCATGTGCATCCTCCACCCGTGTATGGTGGACCGATTCCATCTACTCATTTGAATCATGCCGGTCCTCCCCCCAAGATTGATAAAAAGGAGGATTTTGATTCTTGGGTCTATAGTTTTAAGCGTCATTTAAATCATGTGAACACTAACCTTTGGAGAATCATTGAAGAAGGTTTTTATCCACAAGACCGGAGCAACTTCACTCCGAGAGAAGCCGTGGATAATCAATTCAACAAGAATGCTCTCTTCATCATCCAAGAAGCAATCCTTCCCAAAGACCTCCCGCATCTCCGGCCCTACTCATTGGCCAAATATGCTTGGCACAAAGTGGTTTCCCTTTATCGGGGAAGCGCAAGCATTCAACGTTCCAATTATGAAGTGGTTCAAGATGAAGCCGATGAGTTTGCAAAGAAAGAAGATGAAGAACCTCATGAGCTCTATCGGAGAGTTACCAAGCTCGCGATCTCTCTCCGGGATCATGGAAGTAAGGACACGGATGACAATTGGATCAAGCGCAAATTCCTCAAGGCAATGATGCCCTACCACAAAGCCATGTCCTCCGTCATCCGTCAAAGGCCGGACTTCCACACCTTGTCCTCAAGTGATGTGTTGGATGAGTTTGTGGCTATGAGCATATTGGATAAGACCGCCGACAATGCGGTGCTTCGCTCCCAAAGAGCAAAGAAGCCCAACCTTGCATTGAAGGCCAAGGTTTGTGTCGAAGAAGAAGAAGAGGAGGAAGAAGAGGAGAGCAACCTCGAAGATACGAAGTATGCCTATCATGAACACATGGCTCTTGCTTCAAGGCAATTTTGGAGCACGAAGAACTCAAGGCCCAACTACAACAAGAGCAACTCAAGTGGCACAAAGGGCAAGCAACGAGTAAGGACTTGCTTCAATTGTGGCAATGTGAGTCATTTTGTTGCGGAGTGCCCGCATGAGAAGAGGGAAGACAATGGTGGCAAGCTCATCCGTAAGGACAAGGCCAAGTCTTTCCCCAACAAGAGCAACTTCACCAAGAAGACTCCTCACAAGGCATTGGTGGTACAAGAAGAGTACAATGAGGATGATGATGATGATGAAGATGGTGAGTCGGTTGCCATGGCCTCAGTTGCCATTGCGATGACTCCTCGGGTGTCTCTCTTCGATTCACCCAATGAAAGCATCACCGCCAAGTGCCTCATGGCTAAAGCCACCAACAAGGTAACCCCCAACATCAAAACTACCATCATCAATCATTCTTCATCGACGGATAGTATTGATGACCATGAGGGAACTAATGTGGAGGAGAATGGGTTTGAGGCCTTTATGGGTAAACTCAAGGGCAAATCCAAAAAGCACTTTGTTGCTCTCTTGGAACAACTTGGCGAAGCCAATGACATGATCAAGGCTCACGAAGATACTATCTCTAAGATGGAGGGGCATAGTCGTGACTATGCCGATGAGATTTCGGATCTTTCCAATGCTCTTGAGGAAGAGCGTGGTCTTTGTTTGGCTCTTGAGGAGTCATACAACGATGATCATGCTAAATTAAAGAAAGATCTTGATCATGCTCTTGTTTTTTCTCGTGTGCTAAACTCCGAGAAGGCAAAGCTTGGGGTTGATCTTGCTAGACTCAAAGAGGAGTTTGATATTCTCGACAAGGCTCACAAAGTCTTGAAGGGCGTTCATGCTAGCCTCAAAGAGTCTCATGATCAACTCCAAGTAAAGCTAACCAAGGAGAAAGCCACCTTTCCTCATATGGTTTTAATTGATAATGCAAATGCTACTAACCCTTGTTGTGAGCATGAGCATCTTATTGAGGAGAATGCTAAGTTGAAGAAGCAACTTGAGAAAGGCCTTGTGTCGTGCATACAAGGTGAGAAGAACGTCAACGACCTTTTGAGTAATCAAAAGGAAGTGGTTGCCAAGGAAGGGATTGGGTTCGCACCCAAGCCCAAGAACAAGAAGACGAATGACAAGGCCAAATGACCTCCTCCTCTCAAGCAAACGTTTGTGAAGGAAGGAGAGGGTGCTCCCAAGGAGAAGAAGGACAATGAGAAGGGTGGTAATGTCAAGAAGGGCAATGCCACCCCTTCCAACAAAGCCGGCAATTTTAATCCCTCTTATGTGTTATGTCGTGCTAGTGATGGGCACGTTTATGCCAAATTTGTTGGTTCTCCTCATGAATACATTGAATGGTCTATTTGGGTTCCTAAGACCCTTGTTACTAACATCAAAGGACCCATTACAAAATGGGTACCTAAAACCAAGCATTGGTCTCTTGTAGGTGTTTGCTTCTGGTGGGGGATCATGGTTGCTCGATAGTGGAGCTACAAATCATATGACCGGAAGCAAGGACTTGGTGGTGGACGTGCACAAGATTCCTTCTATGCCCACCAATGTCGAGTGCGGTGATGCCTCGTCTTCTAAGGAATTGGGACTCGGCAAGGTTGTCATTTCTCATGATCTCACGATCGAGAAGGTCATGCTTGTAGAGTCCCTTGCATACAATTTACTTTCCGTTCGTCAACTTGCAATCATGGGCTTTGCCACTTTCTTTGACATTGATACCGTGGCCCTCTTGTGGAGAAAGACTCTTAAAGTAGCCTTTGTTGGGCATGTCGAGAACGGTCTATATGTGATTAACTTTTTGGAGCGACCCACTAAGACCGCGACATGCCTAATGTCTAAAGTTGACGTGGGATGGCTTTGGCATCCTCGGTTAACCCACATCAATATGAGATCTTTGCAAAGTCTTCTCAAGGGGGACCATGTTCGTGGACAAACCAATGTTAGTTTTGCCAAAGATCATGCTTGCAGTGCTTGTATCAAAGGAAAGCTACATGAGAAGGCTCACCCTCCCACGACTTTGATTTACTCAAAGAGGCCGTTGGAGCTCCTTCACATGGATCTCTTTGGGCCTCCATCCTTTGAGAGTCTTGGGGGTAGGAAGTATTGCTTGGTGATTGTGGATGACTATTCAAGATACACTTGGGTATATTTCTTCAAGAGGAAGAGCGAGACCCAACAAACCGTCATTGACTTTGCAAATGAAGCTCAACGTCAACACAATGCAAAGATCTTGACAATAAGGAGTGACAACGGCACCGAGTTCAAGAACTACACCTTGGATGAGTTTCTTAGTGATGAGGGGATCAAGCATCAATATTCCGCTCCTTACACCCCTCAACAAAATGGTGT
>LR880970.1:798403073-798418079 GCA_904067115.1 Aegilops sharonensis
TAATCAAATAACAACTCCTTGTTCATGGTTAGGAAACATAACCATCTTTGATTAACAAGCTAGTCAAGTAGAGGCATACTAGTGACATACTGTTTGTCTATATATTCACACATGTATTATGTTTCCGGTTAATACAATTCTAGCATGAACAATAAACATTTATCATGATATAAGGAAATAAATAATAACTTTTATTATTGCCTCTAGGGCATATTTCCTTCACTACCACATAGTGATCCTTGTTTGGTTTGTTTGTTGGTTTTTTATCGTTCTTTCTGGCTGTTCGTGTGTCCGTGTGTTTGGTTCCAGGTGATGAACATCCTGAGCAGCAAGCCCGCCGTGTCAACCCCGGACGTTCCATGTCAAAGCGCTACCGCACTTCTGAGTCTGCTGGTGGTTCCTCCAATGCTCCACCGCCACCAATGGGTGCTTCTTCAAGCACTAATCCCCCTCCCAAGAAGATGCCAGCCAACAGACCAAAGCCTCGTGGGAAGAAGGTGACTGAGATGTCCTCCAAGGAGTTCTGGGACAGGCGTCGCCGCAATCCTTATGTTGAAGACCAAGAGCCCACCTTTGTCAATCGTCCTTTCTGGAACCGCTTTCAGTATGCCACCTACTTTGAGGTGATCAAGGCTAAGGGGAACCTCTTTGTCAATGTTCACTCCATCAACGCGGATGCTATGGAACAGGACCCTGAGTACTTTGGTGAAGCCCTTCAGATGTGCTCTCAGTTGAACATTCTCAGGATCATGCAGTTCAACAAGGACTTTGATGCAGACTTGGTGGTCAATTCTATGCCACTGTCCATCTAGGAACTGATGAGGAAAGGACACTGACTTGGATGACAAATGGGAAGCTGCTAGTTGTCAAGTGGAAGGCTTTCATGGAGTTGCTTGAGGTGGAATATCAAGGGCTTGAGACTCCAGTCGGGTTCCGTCCTCACCACAATGTTACCTCCACTCACAAGCAAGCTCTCTGGCCCTACTGCACTATGAAGGTCAATCCTGAGACTAAGAAGACAACTATGAGCTGTCTGCCTTTCTGGACATCCTTCACCGTGTGTTTCGCGAGACTCTCTTCCCTCGCATCGGGAATCTGGACCAGGTTCATTCCTATCTTGTGGACATGCTTCTCTTCTGCCAGCATGAGAAGGAGGCAAACACTGGCGCGTCCCTGGACATCTCTCATGTGATGTGGTCTGAATTTCTTACTGCTGTGTCTGAGCGCAAGTGCCCGATCTATGCTCCGTTCATCATGTTGCTCATTGAGAAGGCTTGGAGACGCACCTATCCAGAGGAGTCGCTGGAAACTGGAGAGTTGGTTTCTCATGAGGTCAAGCGTCCGAGGAAGAAGGATAATTGGGGTACCTCCGTTCCTCAAACCGGGGTTCCATCTTCTGCGGCTGCCATGGAGACCGAGGGCGAGGCTGATGCCGGTGATGACCATGACACTGAGCCTTCTGAGGCAGAGCCCTCTTGGGCAAAGAAGCTCAAGCTCAAGATGAAGAAGCTTTTCTGTATGGAGTCTCATGGTCAGTACATGACACATGTGGCTGAGAAGAAGGCCAGGGGCTGTCACAAGGAGCTTATGCGTCAGTTGGGTGCGACTGTCACCAGCGGCCCTGAGGGTCAGATCACTGAGGAAGAGGAGTGGGTCCAGCAGCACTGTCCATGGACTGATTCAGATGCCGAGCAGTTTCCGACTGAGGATGGTGGTGCAGACGTCTGATGTTCGAGATCTTCAGTTTGCTCTCACCTGTAGCCGTAGGTTCACTCTTTGCCCCTTTTTGGTGTCTCGATGCCAAAGGGGGAGAGAGTCTAGGGACTTGTGTCATTGATTTGCGAGTGTGTCTTTGTGGTCTCTGTGGTTTCGTTGTGTTTGCTCTTCATTTGCTCTTTGTTTGGTTTTGTGTCAGTGAGACCTAAGTTCCAGTCATATGGTGTGAGACATATGCTACCCTATCTCTATCTTATTATTATCTATGTCTCTAGTCAGTTGGTATCTTATGAGTTGCATGCTTATTATGTTATTTATATACCCTGCTCTCATGGATCGTGCTTAGTTTGTTGATCTCTAAAATACAGGGGGAGTGTTGATCCTAGTATGTGTGTCGTGCAGTCCAAAGCACTTATCTTGATGGCACACATCTAGGGGGCGCCCGTCTCTATTTTAGAGATGTGGGGTTTGCTTATGTCCTTTATCTTTCTTCGTTTCGTGCAAATCCTGTATTGTCATCAATCCACCAAAAAGGGGGAGATTGTAAGGGCATCTTTAGCCCTAAGATGTTTTGGTGATTGATGACAATGCTTTTGCGGACTAATCATGTGCACAGAGCTTTTCAGAGATTCATCCTTTGGCACGAGACGATTCCCTCCCCTCAGAGTTTGAAGCGAAGACGGTGTAGTCTTTTCGATTTAGTTTGGTGGACTAGTTTCGTAAGAGATCACCGTACTATCAAGAGGGGGTCTGCTTTGGAAAGGCTAGGGTGGAATCATCACGTACACATCCCTTGCACACCTTCCGAGCCTTTCCACAAATATTGAGAGCTCGTTCTTGTCCTCATTGTGCCTTCTCTGACCTGAGCGGTACTACCGCAGGCCGCAACGGTGTACCGCTTGGGTGCTATAAGCGGCAGTACCGCTCCACAGCGGTAGTACCGCTTGTAGCCCCATCCGTAGTACCGCTGCGGTTTCGTGCTAGTGCCGCCTCGGTTCGAGGGCCCGTTTTTCGTGTCGGACTTTACGGTACCAGCCGCGGCAGGAGAGGCGGTAGTACCGCTCTCGAGCGGTAGTACCGCATGGAGGAGCGGTAGTACCGCTTAGGCTGTTAAGCGGTAGTACCGCTCTCTACGGGGCTGGTAGGGGGTAACGGTTGGATTGTCCCCCCCCCCCCCACTATATAAGTGGGTCTTCTTCTCCAAAGTTGACCTACCTCTTCCCCCAAAAGCTCCATTGTTGCTCCAAGCTCCATTTTCGCCCGATCTCTCTCCCTAGCCAATCAAACTTGTTGATTTGCTCAGGATTGGTTGAGAAGGCCCCGACCTACACTTCCACCAAGAGAAATTTGATTCCCCCCACTTATCCCTAGCGGATCTTGTTACTCTTGGGTGTTTGAGCACCCTAGACGGTTGAGGTCACCGTGAAGCCATAGTCCATTGTGGTGAAGCTTCGTGGTGTCGTTGGGAGCCTACGATTAAGTTGTGGAGATTGCCCCAACCTTGTTTATAAAGGTTCGGTCGCCGCCTTCAAGGGCACCAATAGTGGAATCACGTTATCTCGCATTGTGCGAGGGCGTGAGGAGAATACGGTGGCCCTAGTGGCTTCTTGGGGAGCATTGTGCCTCCACACCGCTCTAACGGAGACGTACTTCCCCTCAAAAGGAAGGATCTTTGGTAACACATCCTCGTCTCCACCGGCTCCACTCTTGGTTATCTCGTGCCTTTACTTGTGCAAGCTTATTTGTGTTATATCCTTTGCTTGCTTGTGTGCTTGTTGTTGTTCCGTCATATAGGTTGCTCACCTAGTTGCATTTCTAGAAAACCTACTTTGATGCAAAGTTTAATTTGGTAAAGAAAAGCTAAAAATTGTTAGTTGCCTATTCCCCCCCCCCTCTAGTCAACTATATCGATCCTTTCACACGTGACAAACACATCTAAGTCTAACATACTTCCTATGCATAGGCTTCTTATAGGCAAACAAATTATCGAGGCAAGCAAAAACTAGCATATGCAAGGAAGAAGAGAGAAACAATAGCAATCTCAACATAACGAGAGGTAATTTAGTAACATGAAAATTTCTACAACCATATTTTCATATCTCATAATAATTACATGTAGGATCATAAGCAAATTCAACAATATAGTATCACAAAACATATTCTTAACATGATCCACATGTATGTAAAGTTGACACTCTTCCAAAATAGTGGGATTAACATTAACTAAAGTCATGACCTCTCCAACCACACTTTTAATAATATCGCAAACACTATTATCAATCTCATATTCATCATGGGGCTTAAATAAATCTTCAAGATCATAAGAAACATCATCACCCCAATCATGATCATTGCAACAAGTAATAGACATAGCAAAACTAGCATCCCCAAGCTTAGGGTTTTGCATATTATTAGCACAATTGACATCAAGAGAATTTATAATAACATCATTGCAATCATGCTTTTCATCGAAGGAACTATCAAGTATGGGTGCAATAGCAACGATCTCATGTTTAACATAAGGAACTATAGAAAATTCATCTTCATAAATATTGGCATCGTGGCCATAAGAATAGCAAGCATCATGTTCATCAAGGGATATTTCAATCAAATCATCGGAATTATCATTATCTATATATTCATGCATATCATTATTTTCTTCCAAAGCAACGGCCATTCTCTCAATAAATTCTTTGACATAGACATTATGAGCATAGTTTTCATAGCAATATTTAAGTATGTCAAAATTTTCAGATTCGTAAAGAGTAATATCATACTTTTCAATCAAATAAGCAACTTCATAAGCACCCTTAAAAGCAACAAATTCTTCAATTTGTTTGATATCATAGTAACTATAAACACCCTTTGCATAAGAAGATAAGATTTCATTTTCATTAAACTCACATAGGTAGGGAAGGTGTTTTTAGGGTTCTTAGAGCAACAAGTAAACATAAATTTCACAAAGATTCCAAGAATAACACAACAATCTGTTTATTTGATCCCATAAGAGTCTCCCTTTTTCAGACAAACGGTGATGCACAAAATGAGCATGCTCATCTAAAGATTTCCCATCAACTAGGCTAGTTGGGGTTTCAGCACGAGCGTTTTGCTCCCACCAAACACAGGAATGGAATGGACCCGTTCCTCTGGAATGGAACCATTCCATTCCATGACAGTTGGTTCCCCAACTAAACACACCCTAAGAGTTTGAGCGCTCCTATAGTGTGTGGCGTCTGGATAAGATGGCAATTTAGCTCCCACAATTAAAGTGCATGAATAAAGGACCTCAATCAGCAAGAAGGCACTCAAAGCCAGGGTACCATGCCTCCGACTGGAAGGTATTCCAATCCTATTCGCGGTCCTGGTCACACAATCTTAAAAGAGGGTCTGTAACGCCCTATCGCAAAGCCCGTGAGGGTCAGGTCACTCAATACCAAAAATTATGGACCAAAACCTGTGATGTGCACTTCGGTGCACCCTCTCCCATTTAAAAAATCTAATTTATTTGTTCACCATTGTTCTATACTAGTACAAAAAGGGCCTATTGTCCCGGTTGGTAAGGGCCTTTAGTCCCTGTTGGTGAACCGGGACTAAAGGGTCGGTACTAATGCCTCCCCCCTTTAGTCCCGGTTCAATCCAGAACCGGGACTAAAGGCCGCGGCCACGTGGAGCTCCACCTTCAGTCCCGGTTGGTAACACCAACCGGGACTAAAGGAAATTTTATGATTTTTGAATTTTTTTTTGAATTTTTTTTAATAATTTGTTTTGAATAATTTTTTATTTTCAAATTTCTGAATTATTTTAACCTCTAATCTCTAATCAGCACCCCTCATCACTGCTCAATTTATCCTCTAATCTCTAATCACCCCTCATCATTCCAAATCATCTAACTTCCCGAACGGTCACCCATCCTCCCACTCCCCCAGCCTGAGCATGCTTAACTTCCGGGTTCTATTCTCCCTCGTTTCCAAGTCTGCACTTGTTGTTTTCCTGACAATAGTAAGATGCCAATCCTATTAACCCTCAGGAATTTTGCTTAAGCATGAAGTGACACATTTCACTGTTTGAGTTTGAAACTATTGTTTTAAAAAACAATAATTATTTAGAAAACAATAGTTATTTTGAATAATTAGTTTGACCATTGTTTAACCATAGTTTGACCACAGTTTGACCAGATTTGACCAAAATTCAAAATAACTGAAATAATTATTTAGTAACACTAATATTCTAGAATAATTAGTTTGACCATTGTTTGACCACAGTTTGAATTTTTTTCGATTTTTCCACTCTAGATCTTAAAAGCCCCGTAACTTTTTTTCTGTTAGGTTTTTGAGGATTTTGAAAATGTTTAACTTGGTTCCCCCAGTTAAATTGGATGTAACTTTTTGAGTAGATGATTTTTCATATAAAAAACTTTTTCATCCGAGTTAGTATGCAAAAGTTATGCCCATTTTTACAAATTCCAGAGATATTTTGCAAATAAAGTCGAAATTCACATTTGCAAATTTTCCCAGCAACTAGACCACATATCACATGGGAAACTTATTTTCTTTTATTTTTTTTGACATTTCCATCATTTTCTTTATTTTTTTAAAACTGAAAAGGCGATCGGGGGGGGGGGGGTAGAGTTTGAAAATGGGATCTTTAGTACCGGTTCGTGGCACGAACCGGGACTAAAGGTCTCAACCCCATTAGCACCGGTTCGTGTCTCAAACCAGGACTAAAGGTCTAATCTTTAGTCCCGGTTTGAGGCACGAACCGGGACTAAAGGGCATCGCACCCTTTAGTCCCGGTTTGAGGCACAAACCGGGACTAAAGGGCACAGGTGAACCGGGACTAATGCCTTAGCCGCACGAACCTTGACCAATGCTCATATTAGTCGCGGTTCGTGATTGAACCGGGACTAATGTGAATATTGGCCCGGAACCATAGCCCTGTTTTCTACTGGTGCTAGCCAATCCTCCCTAAGTTTACATGCAAAACCAAGAAACACCAAATCTGAGACCAAGAAAACTGAATCACCGCACGATTTGTCTGATTTGGTTGAGGCGACACGGCAACTAAATAGGGCGACCGTGGATGGCGGTATCTCAACCTTTCACCGTGCAATCATTGGTTGCAATTTTTTTGTTGATACCTAACCAAGGGCCGTTTGGTACTGTGCAGTCATTGAGTGCACATGCTTACATATATTTATAGTACTACATGCAATGGCACGCACCATCCTATTGGCTTGAAAAATAGGCAAGGTGATGCTGCAACATACTACTAATAACGTTTTCATCAGCTATAATTTGCAACTAACCACCACTCTTAACTACGGGACAAGTAGTTTACCACTGCACGAACAGGAGTAAGACCAAAAATAAGCTGATGAATGGGTTCTCATGAAAAAGCACCGTCCAAAATACAAGGTAACAAGAGCATCAACTTATAGACAACACATTAGCAAGCACTTTTTTTTTTGAAACGGAGGCAAAATGTTTGCCTCATCTAATTATAAGGAAGGGGGGTAAAACAGAATTCAGAGGTCCATTACTCCTCCACAAACGGCACCATAACACAAAAAGCCTACTCTCACGGCATTGATAGAACTCATTTTTAGCTTCATTCTTAATCATTGTCACGGTCCTCGAGGGCAAGGTGCATTTGTCTTGGAAGACCTTCGCGTTCCTCTTCTTTCAAAGTTTCCATACCACCAGCATTAGAAGTGTGGCCATCGCCTTAGGACTTTTTTTAATGTAATTTTTTTATAACAAATTCTAAAAATAACTGACTTAATTTGTAAATTACAAATATATGACCTCGTTGGCTTACGAGAGGCACTCTTTGGCCTCACTTAGGCCAAAGAGGATGTCTTCCAACTTCTGTAGGCCGAAGAGCTAGGGCCGAAAAGACACTCTTCGGTCTTTACCAGGCCGAAGAGCAGTAATGCTACACGTATAAATAAGTTATAGGGCTTTACAAAGAGAACTGATTTTTCAGCTTGTGATTGGTTAATAGATGAGAGAGCCGGCACACCCCCCGAAAATTAGGAGGAGGGGCCGAAATTACTGAACTCTTCGGCTTTGGCAAGGCCGAGAAGTGTGTGTAGTGTCTCATCTCGCTTTTGTCATGCATGCATGAGCAGTGCTAGCTCTCAACGCGGCCATGCACATGTACAAGCTAGGTTTTTTTTCTCGAATACGCACGAGAGTATGTACAAGCTAGGTGGAATGCACTAAAAGTAGATAGGTTGTTTGATGGGCCTGTCTACTTTTAGTGCATTCCAGCCAGCTAGTAGTAGTACTTGCATGTAAAAGTGACCTGATATAAATTCATGCACCATATTCCTTAGCACCCCAGGTCCACAAACTTGCACCGAATGTGATGTTTTAGTCCAAAACTTGCAAAATGTGACTGAGGACTCCACAAACTTGACACCCTATGTGATGTTTTGGTCCACGGCCACTCACAACGTGCCATGTGGCAGTCCAGAGGGTGGACGGGTCAGCTCTGGCAATTTTGCACAAAGGCCCCTGCCGTTCACTCTATTCAACCCGCAGTTCTTACAGTTGCTGGTCCCGTTCCACACCCCACCTACCGTTGTTGTTCTGTTCCCCCACCCCACACCTACCGTTGCTGTCCCCCTTTCTCCTCCCTGTTCCCCATTGTCCATCCTCTCGCTCTCCCTCTTCCTCTCGCTCTCCCTGTCCCTCTGTCGCCGGCAGCCAGGCCCCTCCCCCACCACCTCCTTTGAACCTTGACCATTTGCACAGCTCGTGGCCATGGTTTCCTGGAGCGATTCTGGCAGTTCGTCCGACGCTGAGTCAGTCAGCAGCGAAGTGCAGGTTAGATCTCTTGCTCTGGTATGGTTAGGGTTTCTTTGGGTGTGCATTGTTAGTTAGCAAATGAAGCTTATTTTTTTATGTTTTAGCTTCCTGCCACCATCTTGTGCTTGGAATGGAGCGGCCTGGCCACAGATCCGAGTTCAAGATGTGAGCATGAATGTGTGTGTGAGAAGCTGGTGGCATTTGATTCAGTGGATAGTGGGAGGAGATTCTTAGCTTGTGCACAGAAGGTTAGTTGCTGATTTTGATTGATTCAGTGTTCAGTTAAGTTTGACAGTTCTGACAGTTAGATTAAGTGTGTATGTTTTCTATTTTTGACAGTTAGTTTCAGTGTTTAAGTTGCTTTTGTCAGTTAACTAAATGTTGTTCTTTGTAGTTCTTTAAATTAAGTGAATACTGTGGAGATCTGTCAGTTTACTAAATCTTGTTGTTTGTAAGTCTAAAATTGTGGAGATCTGTCAGTTAACAAATATTGCTCAAGTTAACTTTCTTTTGTTCATGTAAACTGAACATTTGTAGTGTAGTTCAGCTAGTATTTAACTACTATTTACATTGTACTGAATATTTTCTTTTGTTGCAAATTTGTAGAACATACCTAAATGCAGCTATCTGGAGTGGGTTGATCCTGAGTGTCCTGCCCCTTTGAAGATGAGTCGAGCTAGGATCTGGGGCATGTATGAAGATGAGAACAAGCTTAGGCTCAGGGAGAATGTGGTTAATGCTGAAGAGAATGTTAGGGTTGTGAGAGAGAAGGAAAAGATGGAAAGAGACTTGAGGTTTTTTAAGGTTGATTTTGCTCAAATGATGGCTGAGAAGGAGCAAGCTCTGGCCCAGCTAGGCAACACACAACTTGCTCTGGCTGACATGAAGGAAGATCTTGATAAGAAGAAGATTTCTGACAAATCATTCACAACCATTCATCAAGTTGTCAGGGCCAAGGCAGAGAAAGAGAGGGACCTAATGAAGCAGGAGAGGGACAGCATCATGGAAGAGAGGGACAATCTGGTGCAAGAGAGGGTCAACCTGGTGCTGGAGAGGAATGTGCTGAAGCAAGAGAAGAAGAAGTTAGAGTACATGATTGGTGATCTTTTCAAACATAAGGAAGACACCAAGGGCAAGATAAGGAAGCTGAAAGAGATGCTTGAAGAATTTGAATGATGGTGTAATGTAATCATTAGTACCAGGTCCAGTATGACCTTGCTTAGTAGCAGGTCAAGTATGACCTTGCACTTGGAATTCCAGACTTATTTGTATTAAGTAATTTGACTAATTTGTGTACTTAATTATGCTCCCTCAATTTAAGTACTTTGAGTTAATTTTTGAATTGTCTTAATATTGATTTAGTGAGTTCACTAAGTTTTTGACAGTTAACTTTTTCAGTTAACTTAATTTTTCATAGTTAACTGAATTTTTGACTGATTTGTTCAAATTGAACTAGTTAACTGATTTGTTCAAATAAACTAGTTAACTGTCAGTTAACTGAAGTTTGTCAGTTAATTGTATTTGTTCAGAGTTAACTGATAACTGAATTTTCACAGTTAACTGAACTTTGTCAGTTAACTGAATTTGTTCAGAGTTAAATGAATTTTGACAGTTAACTGAACTTTGACAGAGTTAAGTTAATTTTTCATAGTTAACTGAATTTTGTCAGTTAACTGAACTTTGTCATGCAGATAGGTCCCCTCTATTTTTGGAAAGAGTTGAGTACATGCAGACATTGAAACACTACAACAAATATAACTAACTAAGTACAGCATTGGATATTTGAACACCTAAACAGCAACATTCAACATTCATAGCATAGTTTAGCATAACTGACCATAGCATCATAGTTCACTGACCATAGCATCATAGTTCAACATTTTAGTTATCCCCAGCACCATAACATCACAAAATAACTTATATGCTCTACATATAAGAGCATACCTAAACAACATTGCCAAAATACTTAACTTATATGCTGCTCTACTATATCAGCATACCTAATCCTTCAAGGCTTCAAGGCTTCATCTTCACTTGTCCTTCAGCATCTTCAGCCTCTCCGAGCGGCGCACCTCCCCATCTGCAGCTCTCTTGTTGCTTGCTTTCTTCTTCCCCTTCCTGACATGCACTTCTTCCTCCGCATGCACCTTGTCTGCCTCGTCCACCTCCTCTTGCTTGACGACGATGCCGTCAGGCACATCCGGCAGCGCGTCCACGTCAATTGGGATGATCACAGCCCGTGGTGCCATCTGCACCTCATCTGGCTCGTCGTCAGAGAGCACGATGACATCCACCTCCCACTCTTGAGACGACTCGGTCTCCGGGTTGTAGCCAGAGTCCGCGTCGGAGGTGAGGTCGTCGTACTCGGAGTCGGACGACGAATCCGTGTCGGAGACGTCGTCGGGAAGGAGGAGGTCAGGCTGAAACCTGTCCTAGTATGCCCTGTTGATTGGCGCGGGGACGGCAAGGACGACTTCGCGCACGCGCTCCGCCCTGGAGGCGACACGGTTGGGATCGTCCTGCTGCGACGGCGCCTTGGCGGAGCGATACATCCACCAGCGCGCGCGCTGGTCTGGATCATCAGACCGCGTCTCCCCCATGGCGAACTGCAAGATCTTCGCCGAATGGACGCCGACGACGCCGTGATTGCCGCTGGGCATGGCGCGACGCTTCTCGTCGTCCGTCATTACCTTGACGAGGCCACGCGCGTGGTTCCTCATCATCTGGATGCTCGGGAACCAGCGCGCGATCTCCTGCAGCTCCGCACACGCCGCCTGGTCGTCGCCGGCCAGATCTTTGACGGCCCTCTGCCATCTGAGGCTGCCGTCCATGGTGTCGGTGGCGGCTTCGACCTCCGTCGAGGGTTTCTTTGGTGGCGATGAGATGGAGGTGGGTAGCGCAAGCACCGAGGAGACGAGGGAAGTGGGGAGTGGGTAGTGGGTGACGAGAGCGGTGGGTTGCCGTATTTAAGACAGGTGTGAAAACTGAATCGTCGGCCCATCGAAAAACTGAATCACGGTCGGTGGCATTACTACAACAGTGGCAGCAAATACACCAAACCACGACAACTACTCTACTGGCATTGCTTCTAGCTTACCAAACCCACGGTCTTGGGTTCGAGACCCAGGCCGAACATTTTTTGTTTTTTTTGTTACACAAAATTAAGTTGAATGTAGGCCAAATAATGCAGTTGAATGTAGGCCAAATAAGTAAGTTATTTTTTTGAAGTTTATTTAACTTCATTGAACATAGCTAACTGACAGTACTTAACTGAATATTGCTAACTCACAACAGTTAACTGAACTTAGGTAACTGATAGTAGCTAACTGAACTTAGCTAACTGACATTACATAACTGAAGTTTGGAGAGCATTCAACTGATTTAAGTCCCAGCTAATGCCACATGTTTGACATCATAGTTTTTAGTTACAAAAAGGGCACTTAATGCCACTGCTAGCCATCAAATAATGAGGCACTGGATGCTCCTTTCTGCATCCAGAAAAGGCCACTCAATGTTTTACATTGCTTCGGGCCTTAACAAAAAATGTGACAGTATCAACTGCCACCAAATCAAGAATTAGGGGGGGGGGGCATTTAGATCAGGAATTAGGTTGTTGCTCATATCTTCTCCAAACAGCAGCCACCATGCCCTCTCACCTGGGATTGCTCCACTTCCTGTTCCTGCATCTGCATTTCTTCCTCCCCTACCTCTACCTGCACCTGGAATTCCTCCCCTGCCTCTCCAAGCATGCACATTTCTGCCTCCTCTTGATGGAACTGCATGAGCATTTGATCCTCTTCCCAGCACTGGATTTGCTCCTCTTCCAAGCATTGCATTTGCTCCTCTTCCTGGCACTGCATTTGTATTAGCTCCTCTTCCAAGGACAACATTTCCTCCTCTTCCTGGCACTGCATTATCTCCTCTTCCAAGGACAGCATTTGCTCCCCTTCCTCTCCTTGCTGCTGGATTTCCTTCTCCTCTTCCTATCCTTTTCCTTCCTCTTCCTCTGCCAGTAGCTTCAGATCCTTCTCCTCTGTCAGCTGTGGTTCTTGCCCTTGTCTGTCTAGCAATGTTCATCTCTGTAGTGACCCTTGGCTGGGGTATTGCAGCACCAGCAGCTGCAACAAATGAAGACTGTTGTGGCAATGGGCCATGAACTCTTTATTGAGCTCTTCTACCTCTATCCCTGGTAGCCATGTTGAAGACCATGCTGGTGGGTGACTCACTAGGATCTAACCTAAGATCTGGACTGGTGGGGTATATGTTCTGCAGAGAAGAAGCTCATATTATTCAGTTGAAGATGAAACATTGTTCAATTACAAGTGATACTTTATTTAGTTACAAATGAAACATACCTGCAGAAAAGTAGGATCATCATAATTTTCATCCACCAGCTCTACACCTTCTTCAACAAGTGCTTCCTGCCAGCTGTAATGGTCCTTTCTATTGTGGTCAGCTCTGCCACATATGGAGCAATGCATTGTAACCAGTGGCGGAGCTAGGGGGACTGGCAGGAGCCATGGCTCCCCCCATGACCCAGGAAGTATAGTATAATACCTGTATTTTCCTTTAGAATTCAAGAAATTTTATGAAGATTACTCATTCTTGGCCCCTTCTATCAATACTAACACGCATTTGGCCCCCCTAATTGTTTTTTCCTGGCTCCGCCGCTGATTGTAACACCTTTCTTGTTCAAATATCTCACACCATGTTTGATCTTCTCTTCAGGTGTTTTTTTCCTGTTTTTCTTTGGCCTGCCCAGCTGTTTGGTGAACACTGGTGGAAATACCTTGTATCCTGGCTGCACCTCACAGTATTTAGGGTCTCTTAGAGGGACCAGTGTGTAGCCATATGCTTTCAAATAATTCTCCCCAGTGTAGCAGTCATGAACCATTAACTCTGGGTCAATTCTTTCTTCCCTACAACATGCTATGGAATGGCCACAAGGCACACCAGATAACTGCCATCTCCTGCAATCACAGGTATGCAAACACAGGTCCACTGAGTAGCTAGAATTTCCAGACTGAACTCTGAATTTCTGTTGGCCAGCTTCTGAAACATGACAATTTGCAGCAAATTCAGTGTTCTTGTCTAACTTCTTCTTGATCTTTGGGCATATTCTCTGCCCTGCCCACTTTTTATTGCCTCTCTTTGTTTGCTCACAAGCCTTTGCATGATTTTGTAGAATATATGTTCAAGCATTGACAACACTGCCATCTCTCTGCCTTCTAGGATATAGCTGTTAAACACTTCAGAATTATTGTTCAGTAGAATATCACATTTGGGAAATGTTGGGGAACGTAGTAATTTCAAAAAATTTCCTACGATCACGCAAGACCATGGTGATGGCATAGCAACGAGAGGGGAGAGTGTCCGTCCACGTACCCTCGTAGACCGAAAGCGGAAGCGTTATAACAACGCGGTTGATGTAGTCGTACGTCTTCACGATCCGACCGATCCAAGCACCGAACGTACGGCACCTCCGAGTTCTGCACACGTTCAGCTCGATGACGATCCCCGGACTCCGATCCAGCAAAGTGTCGGGGATGAGTTCCGTCAGCACGACAGCGTGGTGACGATGTTGATGCTCCACCGACGCAGGGCTTCGCCTAAGCTCCACGACGATATGACTTCTCCGGCGCAGGGCTTCGCCTAAGCTCCGCGACGATATGACCGAAGTGGAATATGGTGGAAGGGGGCACCGCACACGGCTAAGGAAAGATCCGTAGATCAACTTGTGTTTCATGGGGTGCCCCCTGCCCCCGTATATAAAGGAGCCAAGGGGGGGTGCGGCCAGCCTTGGGAGGCGCGCCTTGGAGGAGTCCTACTCCCACCGGGAGTAGGACTCCCCCCCCCCCCTTGTCCTAGTTGGAGTAGGATTGGGGAGGGGGAAGGGGGAAGGGGCGCCGCCCCCCCTCTCCTTGTCCTATTCGGACTAGAGGGGGGAGGGGGGCGCGCAACCCACCTGGCCGGCCCTTCCTCTTCTCCCTTGTGGCCCATGAAGGCCCATATACCCCCCGGGGGGTTCCGGTAACCCCCCGGTGTTCCGGTAACTTCCTGTTTTCACTCGGAACCCTTCCGAAGTCCAAACATAGGCTTCCAATATATCAATCTTTATGTCTCGACCATTTCGAGACTCCTCGTCATGTCCGTGATCACATCCGGGACTCCGAACAAACTTCGGTGCATCAATACTTATAAACTCATAATGAACTGTCATCGAAACGTTAAGCGTGCGGACCCTACGGGTTCGAGAACTATGTAGACATGACCTAGAACCATTCTCGGTCAATAACCAATAGCGAAACCTGGATGCCCATATTGGTTCCTACATATTCTACGAAGATCTTTATCGGTCAAACCGCATAACGACATACGTTGTTCCCTTTGTCATCGGTATGTTACTTACCCGAGATTCGATCGTCGGTATCCAATACCTAGTTCAATCTCGTTACCGGTAAGTCTCTTTACTCGTTCC
>LR880970.1:798426862-798454068 GCA_904067115.1 Aegilops sharonensis
AATCAAATAACAACTCCTTGTTCATGGTTAGGAAACATAACCATCTTTGATTAACAAGCTAGTCAAGTAGAGGCATACTAGTGACATACTGTTTGTCTATATATTCACACATGTATTATGTTTCCGGTTAATACAATTCTAGCATGAACAATAAACATTTATCATGATATAAGGAAATAAATAATAACTTTTATTATTGCCTCTAGGGCATATTCCCTTCAGGAAATTCACTAAAAAATGCTTTACACCAAGTCTTTGGATCAAGTCTTTCAGTCCAATGAAATGCAGCTGAACTATCTGCATCCATTTTCTCACAGTTCTACCTCCACTTCACTTTGTTGGGTGATCTTGCAATGGCCCACAGGTCTTGCTTCAGCAACTCTCCCTTGTGCTTCTCATTGAAATTCTGATAGATATGCCTCACACAAAACCTATGCTCTGCATCTGGCCACACTTTCTGCACATCATTTATCAATCCCTTTTGCTTGTCACTCATCATTGTGAAAGGAGCAGTGTTAGTGATGTTTAGATCATCTCTCAAAGTTGTCAGAAACCATTCCCAGGATCCTGTGCATTCTACTTCCACCCAACCCATTGCAATGGGGAAAATGCAGTCATTTGGATCAATTCCAACAGCACTAAGCAAAACTCCTTTGAACCTTGTTTTCATGTGACATCCATTAATGAAAATGATAGGCCTGCACCCCTTTAACCAACCTCTTTTACATGCATCATAAGACCAATACAGTGTCTTCAGACACTTCCTGCCCATTAGAAATTTTGGGTCTTTCTTCAGCTCAGTTGATAACAGAAATGTAGAGCCAGGGTTTGTACTCCTTAATTCATGACCATAGTCCCATAGCCTACTGAACTGATGTTCTTCATCTCCATGGATCTCTTTCAGGGCTGCAGTTCTAGCCCTTGATAGCTTCCATCTGTTAGGGGTCACATTGAATGCCTTGGTGATCTTTCTTGAAAATGTACCAAGTGACATTTTCTGGTCATCCCTGAACTCATCTATGAAATACTGGCACAGAAACTTAGCTGTCATCTGCCTTATCTTCCATTTCTTCTGACAAATGTGCTCTCCATAGTAAGCCTTGATTACAAATCCACCCGTCCTGTTGTCCTTCCCAGCTTTTAGCCACCATGGGCATCCTCTTTCACAAACAGCCTCTATTCTAGTTTTGTCATTCTTTAACTTCTTGATCTGAACTCTGTTCTTAACAGAATATGATGTAATAGCAAGTCTAAGCTCCTTCACATCAGCAAAGACCATCCCAACTTTGAAGGCAGGGGCAACCATGTCCACCTTTGAATTGAAGGCAGTAAACTTGTACCTCAACTGCTCTACTTCCTCAATGGGTAGATTGAGATCTTCATCATCAAGCAAATAGTCATCTACCTCCACATCATCCTCTTCTTCCTGAGCTTCTTCATCAACATCAAAGTCAATGTTGTCATCATATAGATCATCATCCCCCTCATCTATCTCATAATCACTGTCACTGAAATCTGATTCAGAAACAACTATATCTTCAACTACTGTTGCTCCATCTTCAGTAAGCATATTGTGATCTACACCTTGTATAACCAAGCTTTCAGGTTCTGTTCCAGTTGCAGGAAAATCTAAAAATGGCTCATCTTCATTGACAGAAATTACTGACTGGTGGAAAGATGCTTCACTTGCAGTGTGCATTGCAACAGGGCACTGAATTCATGGCAAAGTTCATATGGATTCAGCTCTGAAATTGCTGATGAAATCTGCATGGTCAACCATAATAGCCAGCACTTTATGATCAACACTGGCTCTGATGATGTGTTGCACATCATCATCAGATTTAATTCTAACCAAACCATCTGCAATTGATTTGTCAGGCAAGCACCAGTAAAGTATGTGCTCACCCACTGGATATCCCAACCAAGTTAGGTGCTCTTCAAGGAAAGAGTATGAGAATGTGGTAGCATCAACATAATCAAGAACTTCCGCTGAAGGGTTCCAGTACTCCAAATTAGTGATTGGGCCACAGAAAAATCCACCATGCTCAATTTCAAGTGTAAAGCAAGAAGTGTCCACCCTTTGTCCATTTGCCGAATCACACACTGCACCAAAGATGTTTAATTTGTAAGCATTG
The DNA here is from genome assembly GCA_904067115.1 of Aegilops sharonensis. NCBI lineage: Eukaryota > Viridiplantae > Streptophyta > Magnoliopsida > Poales > Poaceae > Aegilops > Aegilops sharonensis. The sequence continues at coordinate 798,428,998 of LR880970.1, forward strand.
CAAAATGATGTATAAACTTAACATTAAAATTCAGTTAGCTCAGAAGTTCAGTTAAATAAGATGTTCAGTTAAGTACAGTGCACCGAAAACATTCTGAATAAGTACAGTGTACTGAAAACATTCTGAATAACTACAGTGCACTGACAAAATTCAGATAATTACAGTTAACTGACAAAATTCAGATAACTACAGTTAACTGAAAAAATTCAGTCATATGTCCAAAAGCAAGACTTGGGCTAAATGTAGTTGCTGCCATTGAACACAACCAACTGGTGGCATCACTAACACCATTGCACAACTAAACATTAGCATTGGACAACTAAATTAGGTGGCAATGAACACAATCAACTATTGTCAGATTTGCTTTCGGTGCACATGAATGGAGGACCGAACAACTCTAAAATATGAAGGAGAAAGAATGAACCACTTGTCAGGCCAAACCCAAGACTTTGCGAGGCTAAAACCTAACCTAATCTACTCGGCCTAAACCCACTATGCAAAAACCCTAGCTTTACTGTCATAAGAAAAAACAAACAGCATTCAACAAGCACACCACCGTGAGACAAACAGACGCGGCGGGGCTGATGCCGACGGCGACGACACACCGGCGACGAGGAAACAGAGCACGGGCAGAAGAACAAGGAAGAGGGGGAAGAGGGCACAGGAGCTCACCATAGTCCGGTGGGATGACGCCGAACGGCCGGATGAGATGAGCGGAAGCAGGTGGCTCAACCCCGCCGCCGAACTCCGGCGACGACGGCGCCATGACAACCGTCATCAAGAATCGCCGCCACCAAACTGTCTCCCCCGACAGGACAGCGGGAGAGATCGAACGGATCTCTGTCGAACGGCTGTTGCATTTAATTCAGGTGGGTGTAGTGCGGGTTGAATAGAGTGAACGACAGGGGCCTTTGTGCAAAATTGCCAGAGCTGACCGGTCCACCCTCTGGACTGCCACATTGCACGCTGTGAGTGGCCGTGGACCAAAACATCACATAGGGTGTCAAGTTTGTGGAGTCCTCAGTCACATTTTACAAGTTTTGGACTAAAACATCACATTCGGTGCAAGTTTGTGGACCTGGGGTGCTATTACCTCTTCCTGCCGGTATTACTAGAAATAGTAGGTACCTAGTGTTTTTTTTTAAACGCAAAACCGTGTAGACCCTTGGAGCCCCACCTCCTCACATTCTTGGCAAAGATAGTACTACAGTGCAGTTATTGGGTGCACATGCTGACATGCATTTGTAGTCATGAGCACAACACACAGGCAATGGCACCCAGCACGCTACTGGCATGCAAAATGGGCAAAATGATGCTGTAACACACTGATAGCATATTCATCAGTTACAAGTTGCCAGTAACTAGTACCACTCTAGCTACCAGGCAAGTAGTTTGCCACTACGTGATAACACCAAAAATAAGATGATGAATGGAGGGTTCCCATGAAAAGGCAGTGTCCAAAATACAATAACACAAGAACAACTAGTTGGGTACTTGAAAAAGGAGGAAAATATTTCACAGAGCTGACAAGCTCGTATGGCAACATAACTGACAGAGCCGAACTCTGCTTCTCCCCCTCCCACTTCATTCTTGTGGGTGTTGCATATTCTTTTGTCTCTTACTTATGATGATCTCTATACATTTGCTTGTCTAGGTACGATATCATGCCGGCCTACAACAAGAAGGCAACCACCAGCTCCACCGGCGGAGAGTAACTCCGCCGCATTCAGCGAGCCGTCATCATCGTTCACAAGCCCTTGTGATTTGTAACTACTCGTCATCTGCGCTCCAAACCTGCATCCCTATGTGATTTTGTATACTATGTACTAGTACTAGATTATAGCAGTGGTGTACGTGTGCTAAAACAATGTCCGTGGCCCCCGGACACTTGGTTGAGAGTTCTTCTAAATTTCTGAATATTGATGTGACAAGATGGATGGATGAATCAACCCGAAAAAATAGGTTCAGTAGCATCGGCGCATTGCCAAGAACCACACGCTATAAGTTGCTCAGATGAAACGGAGGGATGCACATAGTTGCTTTAACTACATGTGGAATACTGGATTACTGGATTTGCTTTAACTACATGTGGAGAATGATCTCTGCAGGATGCCCTGACACTGTAGCACAAACGGCAACGGCTGAAGCTGGCGAATGGGTTCAGAAGCTGGGAGATGATGTTCAGTCAACACAAATGTTCAGATTCTACTGTCTTCAGTGTTGTGTGACCCAGGCGTACTACGCAGGCGCTGCGACCGAACCCGAAGTTCACCGGCTCGAGCTGGACACTCTAATAAGTACTTGAGGAAGATAGGCCCATCCGTGAAGATCGTCGGTCGTTGATCAGAACAGATGAAACGACTCTCATCTCACCTGTATCCCTCTTCTTACATGGTCTTGGCCCAAACTTAGAGGGCACGTATTTTTTCAGATAATGGACAATAGTACGAGCATGTTTGGTTGATGCTCAAAATCAACCACATTTTCCTTGTTAAACTGTGGCAAGGTCAGTAAAAAAAGCATGATGTATAAATTGGTCCGCAATAGTATCTTTGTATGCATCCGAAGCAAGCGACACCTCAAAATCTACCCTCGAACTACATGTAGTATCTTTGTCAGGCTTGGGGGTTGCTGCAATTAGTCCCGAGATTAGAGATACCCTAACCTCCGTCAGTTCAGTTCAGCGGTGACCTCACAGCCCGGATCACCAGGGGAGGTTTGTAGCCGAGGTGACGGCGGCGGCAAGTAATTCAGCGCCAGACAAAACTTTGAGCGAGCTGCAAATTCAGGCTCTTTACTAACGATTGACATGCAAACCTGGTCTGTGTTGTTAGCTTCAGTCCATCTCTTTATTTGGTCGAGGGTTGGTGCATATTGGCTTCAGTTAGTATGTTGGGCGATTCATCCGTCGCGCGCCATTTTACTGTCGTTTAGGTGAGGCATCACATTCAGAAAGGAAGAAGACTTCACACAGAAGCCAATTTAAACTGACCTCGGGGTCAGGTCGCTCACTCTGATCAACGTGTTGATCTCTCACTAAAATAAGATTAAGCCTCACATCAACTATACATACAGAACAAGACCCAAATAATTTCTAAGTCCTCAAGAATACCTTAGCTAAGCTAAGGCATTCCGGTTAGTGGGACAAACATGAACTCCACCACCCGATCGAGTCATTTTTCTTAATGAATTGTTCACGGGACGAAGATGAACAAGAGTTATTGTCGACTAAAAACAAAAGTTGATTGATCGAACTTTTTTTCACTAGTTACTCCTTTTTACCAATGGTTCCTCGACGAAGAACTGGATGGTGGATGTCCACTTTATGTACATGTCATTTTTCTTCCGCGGCGGCACGCGCTATCCATTCACGCCGTCGACGATGTACCTCTTACTGATATGCACCGGCGTGACGAGCCCGACATCAGTGCCCTGCATGAACACGCCAGCGGCGACGTGCAGGAGGAAGAAGAAAGTGAGCGGCTGAGCCATCGATTACTTAGAAAACACTGGTGATGTCTTGTGACTAATAAAGTGCACAGTTTTTCGGGGTGATGTGGATGTGCAGAGTGGTGCTGAGTTTATAGGGGGAGCGGATGGGAGAAACGGAAGAAAATGATCAAGAATGCCGATGGCAGTTAAGTTAGTTACGTCAATGATGGGATCTCTAATAGTGGAGTGTTCTACGCGGTGGACTCTAACGAGAGCAATGTTACATACACGGGGAACTTTTACAGCGTGGTTACGGTTGCTGCATTTAAGCAACGAATTATATTTGACTTTTCGCACGGAATAAAGCGAAGACGATGCTTTGTTGCGCTCACCCATTTAGTCAGTGCAAATAATATTACAGAAATATTATTTGTCGAATTTTCTTAGCGAGCAAAGTTCCTAATATAGCTTTTGCTGATTGAGGTGCAACTTTTTATATTTTTGTATGCAAATTAAATTAAAAATGATTTATATTAAATAATTTTACTTATTTTTATGTTATTTTTATCGTAATACATTTTTAGTGAGCATAATGTGTCTATTACGTAGTTGAATATTCAACCCCATAATGATGTGGCTAAATAGTAAGTATAGTGTTTCTTTGTTATGCAGTTGTAGTATATATATCCTTATCATTGGAAACTTTGGGTTGTGCTAAATTAAAATTGTAATGTGTAACAATTTTTTTTGTGAATTATGTTTTGATAATTGTACATATTATGTATAAACATATGTGTGGTATACCATGGTAGAGATCTTTAAAACATACAATCTAAAAAATATCTTAATGGTGGTTTGTAGGATATGATTAGGTAAGTTCAAAGTGTATCTCTTAGATTTTTTGACCTAAAAACCGTAGAACAAGAGTTCAACGATATAATTATATTAAAAATAAAATATATTACAATTTACAAGGGGGGAAGACCCGAGGGTCTAGCCAATCCCTGCTCTAGGAAAAGAAACCATTGCTTTACATGTTATGTCTAATCCAGTCTGAGAGCTCTTGGAAATGCTTCTCTTTCACTTTGAATCTAAGCAGCTTGAGATCTTTCTTAAGGTAGAAACGCCAAGCTTGGACAGACTACTGTTGTTGTCTGAATATCTTGCCATTACGTTGTGTCCAAAGGTTCCAACATCCCAGCATGACAATTTCTAAGGCAAAGTTTTTGGGAAGTTTATCCATCACAAGAACTATATCTTCAAAGATGGAGGTGCCTCTTTTCCTGCCAGGAATGATAGTGTTCCAGCAGTCCTGTGCAAAGTGGCCGTCCCAGAGCAAATGCATTGTAGTTTCTTCAGCACCCTGATTACAGTTTGGGCAGGATGGGTCATCTAGATGCATACCCTATCTTATTAGCAGGGATCTGGTATTGATTCTGCAGTGTGCCACCAGCCATAAGAAAATTTTGTGCTTGAGCCTGCTTGAGCTAGTCCAAATCATCTGGAAAATGGGATGTCCTTCTTCTTCTCCCATCAGTCTGTTATACATTCTCATTGATGAGTAGTTGTCCATTTGTAGTCCATTTATCCTTTCCATTTTCATCAGGTTGTGGAATGATTTCCTTTAAGAGATTGAACTGCTCATAAGCAGTAGTTGACATTGGCAAATGAAAATGCACTGTGGGGTCTTGAGGAAGGTTGAATTTTTGCACAGAGATGGAATCATCTTTTGCAAAGGAATGCAGTTCATGAAATTTGCTTTGTATTGTTTCTCCTTCCCAGTTGTCTTTCCAAAATAGTATAGTATTCCCTGAAGTGACTTTGCATGTGCATCCCTTGGATTACCCTATTGGAATTTTTGTGATTTATGACAAAACCAACTGAGAGGGTCGGGGTTAGTGGCCGGCGGTAGCTATCGGAGACGAGTGAGTGTGCTACAGCCACCCTGCACACACACACACACACGCGCGCACACACACACACACACACACACACTTTGTCAAACAAATATCTCAGTTGCTCATAGCAGTGTCAACAAGTGTGGTTGCTTTGCTTTGCATTAGTTGATTTTTTAAGAGGGCTCAGGTGAGATAATCCCTCCGTCCGGAAATACTTGTCATCAAAATGAATAAAAGGGGAAGTATCTAGACGTATTTTAGTTTGAGATACATCTCTTTTTATCCATTTTGATGACAAGTATTTTCGGGCGGAGGGAGTAGATGATAGAGGCGTGGGTCAATGTCACATCATCACCCTTCTACTTTTGCTGGATCTTTGGAGCAGTAGACAAGGATCAAGCTAAAAATTGTGAAGATCCTTGGAGCCCCACCTCCTCACATTCTTGGCAAAGATAGTGCTACAATGCAGTCATTGAGTGCACATGCAGAATGGGCAAGGTGATGACGAAACATTACTAATAACATATTCATCAGTTATAAGTTGTCATAACTACCAGGCAAGCAGTTTACCACTACGCGCTCAGGAACAAGATATAAGAGCATCAATTTGTAGACAGCCCATGAACAAGCACTTGGATACTTGAAAAGGGAGCAAGATAACTGACAGAACCTAACTCTGCTGGCCAACCCCTCTTCTGCTCCTTGTGGGTGTTACATATTCTTTGGTGATCTCTCTTATGATGATCTTTATACTGTTAGACCACATGTGTGTGTGTACATAGTATGCCTGTGTATGTGTATGAGTAGAGTACCTGTGATCGTGTGCGTGAGTTAGTGGCGCACGATCACCAGTAGTGGCGCACGAACCCTCTCTCTGGAGGTCTCTGTAAACTGTATATATGCCCCAGCCGAAGTGCTAATGAAATGTGCGTTGAAACCATGGTTTTCAATTTCAGGTTCAGAAAAATTTCAGCACCAACCGAAATCGCCGAAATTCAGTGAATTTCAGTTTTCATTTCAGCCAAATGACTGAAATATTCACTTGAATTTAATTAAAAATTTGAAAATTTTGAAAAATATTTTGAAAAATATTTGAATTCTTGTGTGGTACTGATATTGCTGAAATATTTTGGTTGAAATGTAATATTTCAGTGCCTACTAAAATTACTCAAATTCAGTGAATTTCACCGAAATCTCACTGAAAGTGAAAACCATGCTTGAAACTCATAGCTAACCTCCTCTTATCATGGTATCAGATACCGGCGACCGGACCAATCCCTTTGCTCCGGCCGGCGATCCCGCTTCCGCCGCTATGGGTGACAGCCCCAGTTCTCCTTCCTCCCCTGCTGCCGATGGCTCCGGCGTCCCTGTCGCTGTTGCTCCAGCCCGTTCTGTCGCTGGCGTTCCTGCCCTCGCGGCCGCTCCGTCGCCTCTGACCAGCGGTCCTGCAGACCATCGACATCCGTCGTCACGTCCCCGTCACCCTCGATCTGCTCGCCGGCAACTACGCGCAGTGGCGCCGCCACTTCGACACGGCGATCGGCATGTTCGGCCTCCGCGATCACGTGGACGCCGAGGCCGTTCCGAACTTCGACGACCCTGACTGGGCGATGGCGGACCACGCCATCGTTCACTGGCTGAACACCACCGTCGCCCCCGACCTTCTGGACGCCGTAATGACGGACGACGACACTGCCCTCACCGTCTGGACGGCGATCGACGACATCTTTCGCGACAACCAGCTCGCCCGCGCCGTCTACATCGACGCCGAATATCATGTCGTGGTGCAGGGTGATCTGACGATCATGCATTACTGTACTAAACTGAAGACGTACGCTGATCAGCTGCGTGATCTGGGGCAGACGGTGTCCGAGCCCCCCCAGGTCTTCCACCTTCTCCGAGGGCTCAACCGCCAGTTCCATGGTGCTATCCCTCACATCACGTCGCAGTCGCCGCTGCCCTCGCTCCTTCAGACGCGCTCCTTCCTGCTTCTGGAGGAGCATCAGGCCGAGCAGACAGCACGCCTTCAGGGTGCCCACGCACTCTTCGCCGGGCGCGACGCCGCTCCGCCTTCTCCCTCGCCACCCGCTGCACCCCCTGCCGCGCCTGACGCCACCGGAGGCGGGCGTGCACGCAGTGGCCGCGGGCGTCGCCGCGGGCGCGGCAACAGCACGGGCGGCGCCCCGTCGCAGATCGCGCCTCCTCGCGCACCTAGCCTGCCCGCTCCGGCGCCCGGCACCAACTCGTGGACTTTGGCTCGTCCAGGTCTGGCCCATGCTGTGGCGTGCACCGTGGTCTGGTCTGCTCGGCCCCCGTCCCGGCACGCCGCCACAACAAGCCATGTACGCTGCGCCGTTCCCTGCTCCACCTGGCGGTTACGGCTACGGCCCGCCGCCCGGCCACGCGCCGCAGTACGGCTATGGCCTGCCTCCTGGAGCGCCTCCGCAGCAACACCAGCAGCCCCTGGACATGGCTTCTCTCCAGGCGGCCCTCCACAGTGCCACCGCTGGCCCCTCGTCGTCAGGCAGTACCTCTGACTGGTACTTGGACTCCGGCGCGGCCTCGCATATGGCAAACAACCCTGGTAATCTCCACTTCGTTCACCCCCTACCTCTTCTTCACACATCATCGTTGGTAGCGGTGAACATCTCCCAATCACTCATGTTGGTACTGGCTCCCTAATCTCTGGCACTTCTCCTATCTAGCTTCGCAATGTTCTTGTTGCTCCATCCTTGATAAAAAATCTCCTCTCTGTTCGTCAACTTTGTCGTGACAACCTTGTTTCCATAGAGTTTGACTTATTTGGTTTCTCTGTTAAGGACCTCCGGACTCGCACGGTGATTCTCCGATGTAATTCCACGGGCGATCTGTATCGGGTGGCGTCTGCACCGTCGTTGTCCTCTCTCCCGTTCGCTGGCGTGGTCACCACTGAATTTCTGCATCAGCGTCTCGGGCATCCAGGGGAGGCGCCGCTCCGACTGCTGGCTTCGCAGCTGCCCTTTGCTTTCGCCAAATCTGCACCTCACCACTGTCATGGCTGTCGAGTGGGCAAGCACACTCGTTTATCTTTTTCTTCTTCTGTCAGTAGCACATATTTTCCTTTCCAGCTCTTGCACTTGGATGTATGGACGTCGCCAGTCACTAGTATTTCTGGCTATCAATTCTACTTGGTTATACTCGATGATTATACGCACTATGTCTGGACATTCCCACTGAAACACAAGTCTGATGTTCCCCCAATTCTGCGCGATTTCTTTGCTTATGCTCGTACGCAGTTTCAGCTCCCCGTTCTCTCTTCAGACTGACAACGGGCGCGAATTCGACAGTGCTTCAGTTCGCTCGCTCCTCTCTGCGCATGGCTCTGTCCTTCGCCTCTCCTACCCTTACACGAGCCAGCAGAATGGCAAGGCGGAGCGCGTGCTTCGTACCCTGAATGACAGTGTGCGCGCGCTTCTCTTTCACATCGATGCCGCTGCGGTTCTGGGCTGAAGCCCTGAACACCGCCACCTACCTACAGAACAGGCGCCCGTGTCATGCTACTGCCCCTCGCTCTCCCCATGAGCTTCTTCTGGGCGTTGCGCCTGACTACGGTTTGCTGAGTGTTTTTGGCTGCTTATGTTACCCTAACACTGCTGCCACCGCGCGCCACAAGCTTGATGCTCGCTCCATAGCCTGTGTGTTCCTTGGGTATCTTTCAGATCACCGTGGCTATCGCTGTTTCGATCCACACACTCGCCGTGTTCTCACCTCGCGCCATGTCGTCTTTCACGAAGACGTTTTTCCCTTCGCTCACAGCATCGTGTCCCCGCCTGAGCCGCCCCTGCCCTTGCCTGTTGCTGCGCCTCTAATACTGCAGGTGCCCGCGTTGAGCTCTGTTGCCGCGCCTCCCTCTGTTCCACAGCAGGGATCGCAGGCTGTCGTGCCTTCTGCATCCAACGGCTCCAGTTCCGTCGCGCGCTCCTCGGGTTCGAACGGGGCGGTCGGATCTGGCGCCAACGACTCCCGCGTCCGCGCGCAGGGCGCGTGTTCAAGCTCCACCGCTGCTTCCTCATCGGACGGCTGCGGCTCCCCGGCGCCCGCTGCTTAACCTGCTGCCTCGCCTGCCCCGGCGGGGCCTGCTCCGCCGCGTCGGATGGTCACGCGTGCATAGACTGGGATCATCCGTCCCAATCCGCGCTACTACGACGCCGCCACTGCCTCCACTATTGCTGTGCTCTCTCCACTTCCCAGCTCTGTTCGCGTCGCCGTGCGTGACCCGAACTGGCTGGCCGCCATGCGCGAAGAGTACAGCGCTCTCGTCCACAACCGCACCTGGGATCTGGTGCCTCGTCCTCCCGGCGCCAACTTGATCACTGGTAAATGGGTGTTCAAGCATAAGCTGCATGCTGACGGGACGCTCGAACGCTACAAGGCCAGGTGGGTGGTGCGCGGCTTCCGCCAGCGCGCCGGTGTCGACTACGGCGAGACCTTCTTGCCGGTCGTCAAGCCTGCAACAATCTACACCGTGCTCACCATTGCTGCATCACGCCACTGGCCTGTCAACCAGCTCGACGTGAAGAATGATTTTCTGCACGGCCCTCTCGCGGAGGAGGTGTACTGCCATCAGCCCGCCGGCTTTGTCGACGCGGATCGCCCCAACCACGTATGTCGCCTGGCCGAGTCTCTCTATGGCTTGAAACAGGCTCCACGCGCCTGGTTCTTGCGCTTCGCCGGCTTCCTCAAGACGATCGGCTTCACCAGCACGCGCTCCGACTCGTCACTGTTCGTCTACACGCACGACGACGACACGGCCTTCCTCCTCCTGTATGTCGACGATATCATGCTCACTGCCTCCACGGCGGGTCTCCTTGAGCGTGTCGTCGTCCGCCTCACCAGCGAGTTCGCCATGAAGGATCTCGGCCCGCTCCACTTCTTCCTCGGCATCAGTATCCAGCGCACCACTGCTGGCTTCTTCCTCTATCAGCGCCAGTACGCTGAGGACGTGCTCGACCGCGCTGGCATGGACACCTGCAAGCCGTCTCCGACGCCCATCGACACCAAGGGCAAGCTGCCGCAGGCTGATGGCCCGCATGTCGACGATCCCTCCGCCTACCGCAGCATCGCTGGTGCGCTGCAGTACCTCACCATCACTCGACCTGAGCTGGCCTACGCGATGCAACAGATCTGCCTTCATATGCATGATCCCCGCGTCTGTCATCAGAATCTGATCAAGCGCGTGCTCAGGTATGTGCGTGGCACCCCGTCGCACGGTCTGCACCTGCGTGCCTCGGCACGCCTGGACTTGCGTGCTTTCACTGATGCCGACTGTCGCTCGGCCTCCGGCTTCTGCGTCTACCTCGGAGACGCCCTCGTCTCCTGGTCGTCCAAACGCCAGGCCATCGTCTCTCGCTCCAGCGCCGAGGCGGAGTACCGCGGCGTCGCCAATGCCGTTGCCGAATGCGTCTGGCTACGCCAACTCCTCGGTGAACTCTGCGCTCCGGTGACCACGGCGACCTTGGTCTTCTGCGACAATGTTTCCTCTGTCTACCTCTCAGCGAATCAAGTGCATCACCGACGCACCAAGCATGTGGGGCTGGACATCCACTTCGTCCGCGAGCGCGTCGCGCTCGGCGAGTTCCGTGTCCTTCACATCCCCACCAAGCAGCAGCTGGCTGATGTCATGACCAAAGGCCTGCCCAAGGACGTTTTCCTCCAGTTCAGGTCCAGTCTTTGCGTCGACACGGCCGACGACACGACTGCGGGGGTGTTAGACCACATGTGTGTGTGTACGTAGTATGACTGTGTATGTGTACGAGTAGAGTACCTGTGATCGTGTGCGTGAGTTAGTGGCGCACGATCACCAGTAGTGGCGCACGAACCCTCTCTCTGGATGTCTCTGTAAACTGTATATATGCCCCAGCCGAAGAGCTAATGAAATGTGCGTTGAAACTCATAGCTAACCTCCTCTTATCATATACATTTGCTTGTCGAGCTCCGAGTTCATGCCGGCCTACGACAAGAAGTGAACCACCTTCCCGGAGGAGAGTTAATCGGCCGCATTCAACGAGCCGTTCATCATTGTTCACAAGCCCTTGTGGTTCGTAACTGCTCGGCGGCGGCGCTCCAAAGCACCGTCCCAATGTCATTTTGTATACTCTGTAGGAGATTATAACAGCATCGTACGTATGCTAAGCAATGTCCCGTGGCTCATGGACACTTAGTTGAGACTTGAGAGTTCTTCTAAATTTTTGAATACTGATGTGAGAAGATGGATGAATCAACCTGAACAATACGTACGCTATGAGTTGCTCAGAAGAAATGGAGGGATGCAAACGGCTTTTCGACATTGGTGGTGGGTTGGCTTTAACTACATGCAGAGAATGATCTCTGCAGGAAGCCCAGGGTCTGTTACGATCCCGGTTCAGAAAGTGGGAGATGATGTTGAGTCAACTGCATGTTCAGATGTCTTCAGTGCTATGCGCGCGACCCGGGCATACTACACGGGCGCTGCGACCGAACCCGAAGTTCACCGGCTCGAGCTGGACGCTGTGACTACTTGACGAAGGAGGCCCATCTCCGTCAGGGTCGATGACCAGAAGACATGAGACGACTCTCATCTCACCGGTATCCATCTTCCTCTTCTTCTCCTATGTCCTATCTCACCCACTCTGTAAACCAGTTCATCTGATCTCCCAAGAATTGTGTATCTAATTGGCTGGAATCGAGACATAGATCACAGAAACCGTGTATTCTCGATTTGGGTTATTAACAGGATCACACAAAAGGAGTTGACAATTGTCTCTAAGAGGATCGTTGGAGTTCATTCTGGATCTGACTGTTCAATTCATCACAACTGCACAAATATATACTGTATTAGATTACACAAGAGGAACGAAATCGGAAATCAAAACATAAAGCACTATTAGTTATGTCATTTTGACACATCAATCAAAAAATTTAGAAATCATACAAGACATCAAAGTCCAGCGCCGGCTATGGTTTACTAGTTGTGATTTATATGTCACTGATCATAAGAACTTGCTTCATGTGTTTTCAGATAATGAAAAATAGTACGATCACGTTTATCCAAGATTATATAACTACATTTTCCTTGCTAAACCGTGGCAAAGTCAATAAAAACACATGATGTGCACACTAGTATCTTTGTATGCATCCAAAGCAAGCAAGTGACATTTCAACATGACACCTGAAAGTCTACTCTCGAACTTCTTGTATGCACCAAGTCAGGCTTTGGGTTCCATGTTCGATTAATGAACCAGAACTTGCTGCAATTAGACATTAGTCGCGAGGTTAGACAGCCTAACCTCCGGCAGTTCAGTTCAGCAGTGATCTCATCGCATGGATCATCAGGGGGTCGAGACGAGGTGGCGATGACGAAGGGTAGTGACCTCATCGCGTGGATCATCACGCGTAATTTTACTGTCGTTTAGGTGAGGCAGCACTGTCAGAAGGCAAAAAATATATACTTCGCACAGAAAATTATAATTAAAACCGACCTCGGGGTTCAGATTGCGTACTGTAATCAACGCGTGATCTCTCACCTAAATAAAGTTAGGCTCTCATCAATCATTATACATACAGAACAAGACCCAAGTCGTCAAGTCCTGAAGAATAGCTTAGCTAAGCCAAGGCTTTCCAATTAGTGGGACAAACATGAACCCAACACCTCCTTTCGCAGCCCCATTTGTCGTTGAAGCCGATTTGATAATGATGTACCATCAGCTGCTCATTATTCATGGGTGAAAAGGCTTGTAATCGATCAATGATTAAACCAAGGCTACCAACCCACACGCTCATATTAACCCCATTATTAAAACCCTCGGGCTTCCAATCAGTCTCCACGTAGTACAAGAATCTATAGGGTGCCTTGAGATCCAGCCTGGCTGAAAGTCAAAGCCTCACTGCTTATATATTGCTTCCCCAGTTGATCTGAGCATCGTGTCACAACTCACATCACATGCACCTTGTCTAGAACCTAGGGAATCCAATCCAGTGTGGGTTTGAAGTTGCCGTGAGGTTCCGGCGGGTCGGAGAGGGCGAGCAACACCATGGACTCGAAGCAGCAGCTCGCGCTCCGGCCGATCTCGACCAAGAGAGGCTGCGGCGGCGGCGGCGACGGCAGGGCGGTGCTGGCGAGGGAGCCGTCGAGCCTCACGAACGGCTCCTTCAGGGTGTACTACAGCCTGCGCGCCGGCGCCGGCGCCGTGCCGTTCCTGTGGGAGTCCGCGCCCGGCACGCCAAAGAGGGGCACGGCCGCCGTCTCCGCGGGAAAAGAGTCGCTCCACGCAACGACGGCGACGACGCGGGCGAGCGGCGGCGCTGCCGGCGTGGGTGGTGGTGCTACGATGCTGCTGCCGCCCATCTCGCCGCCACCGTCGTACCAGTCCCAGCTGAAGGGGAAGAAGGGGTGCCGGCAGAAGGTTCAGTCGTGGCCAGGAGGCATCATGATGAGGGCACTGCTCGGAGTGCTCTGTACGGGGAAGAACCGCCGGCGGTCGGGTCCTCATCCAGCCTCCTATTACTACTAGTAGCTACGGCCTACGGAGTAGGAACGAATCAATCAGAGCGGCGAAATGTCTCCCCGCCCGTGAACAGTAGTTTCAAGAGAAATTGTCTCTTTCGACGGGCATTTAGATGATGGTTGATACTGCAGACAATGCCTTGTTGACAGCTCTAGTATCACCAGTTATCTAGTAAGCATAATAATACATCAAGTGAACAGTAAAACGAATAAAAAACCTGATTGCTAAATCTCGATTGAGACTTAATGCTACGTTTATTGGATCTTATATGGAGATCCGTGCAAATTTTTCTTTCTAATTTTTCTTTTTTCTTTCTTAAATGTTATGCCACTTGACTCAGACTTTGTTTAGTCTCAGTCAAGTGAGACCTAGCCACACCCTAAGAAGAATACTAGACAAATTTAAAAAAATCTGAACTTCTTTTTTTTTGCAGCGAAGATGTTTGAGTGCATGATGTCTGTGCCAATTTTCAGCGCGATTAAACATTTAAGTAACTCTCAGCAAAAAGATAAATTTGAGGTTTGGGAAAAAAATTACTGTTTATGCACTGTTTGGACCGATTTTGTTTTTTCTGAGAGCTACTAGGATCTCCAAACACGCTAGAAATTGGCACGGATCACATGCACTCAAACATATTCCCAGCAAAAAAAGTTAGTTTTTTCTGAATTTTTTAAATATTTTTTTACTGTTCATCGAGATCAGATGAGCTCGAGTGCAGAATTGGACATTCGGGAATCAATCTCTTTTTTTAATAACAAGAATCAATCTCGGTCGTTACAAACATTACTGACAGTTCCGTGTAAACTATAGGCGACAATATTGTTGTGGCATTTTAATTTTTGGAATCACAGGTTGTCTAATACTACAAAAAAATATTGGACAAGAAAAAATGAAGAAACTTCAAATGTATTTATTATCTAAAATACAGAGAATATTAGAAGTAACAAAAATTACAATCAGATTAGTAGATCACCTAGCAACAACTACAACACCAGAGTGAGTCGAAGGCACATCGCCGTCATCACCCATTTTTCACCGGAGTCGGGAAATGTTGTTGTAATAGACAGTCAAAAAATCATCATGCCAAAACCTCATAGGACCAGCGCACCATAACAGCGTACAATCACCACCAAGGTGGTTGGTTCCAGACTTGGTGAGCTCGTCCTGCACTTATACTATTAGTCCTAACCTGGTTGGTTTGTTTGAGCTTTGCTGAAGTGGAACATCATATTTGAGACGGAGTTTGTCAGCTCGAGTCGCTATAGTTTTTGCACAAAGCAATTTGGGCAGTAGTTGGTTTTGGTAGTAAAACGGTGTCCGGTAAGCTGAAATTTTAACAGTTTGTTGACAACCTGTAGATCTGCTTGCCTACCAAATTCTGTGCAGTTTGGATTCGTGGTTTGTGAGATAAAAACCGATTACCGAATGAGACATAAACCATATCATCTTTGACTAGTTGCTTACCTTGCCTCTTATTAGTTGGTATGGTTGTTGTTTTTTATGTCAAGCTCCCATGCATCTCGTTGGAAATGTTGGTGAAAATATTGTTGTTGTTGTTCTAGAGATGAAGTGGACAGGTTGGTCATGTGGTTCTTGCACCTGTCTCAACTCTCAAGGAGGTTTTTCCACATAAATCACGTGTGCATGTTATTTTTTTATTCTGCTGCTTATTTATTGATCGAAGCTCTCATTTAAAGTTCACTAGTAGAAAATCGAGGGGCCGTGTTGTGTATATTTGCCATTTGATAGGTTGGTGCACCGTACTATCAGTGTGCAGCCCAAACGGTCTTTTCTGAGCATTTAAAAATATTTTAAAATTACAGCCGAACAATAAAATTTTAATTATTCCATCGTTTAGTTTTGGTGATGTTTATGTTCCAGTAAAGGATCAGGTTTGGTGGACGTTGAATTCTGACTTGGAGTTGATTGGGAGGTTCCCTGCTTAACTTAACCATGACTTTAAGCAATCAATCAAATGGTAATTAAGGTTAGATAACCTAACATGCTGCAGCATTGACTAACAACAATGCGAGGGACGTAGTCAAGTGCACCTACCTCTTTTGCCACTTCGAGCAGAACGATTCATGGCCGGGCAGCAAGTTCAGCGTCGGACAAAAGCTTCGGGCGAGCTACTACCTACAATTTTCTGTTCTTTTACGACTTGGTCAGGGCCGGGTGGCTTTCACTTAGTCAGTTGGGTGATTCATCAGTCTCTTTTCATCGATGGATCCATCGTTTTTAAGGATGGTACAAGATCGGCTACCAGAGAAATTAATCACATCCTCTGTTGCTACCCGAAACCAGCAAGCTTTCCATCTCCATTTGCTGTCCTCTAGGTGAGGCGGCGTTGTCAGAGAGTAAGTGGTACAGTGCTAAACAGAATCGGAGCAACAAATCGTGGTGGTTAAGCAATACAGCTTCAAGAAACTAGTTAAGCTTGATAGGAGGAATTTCTTGTCAATGCCAATCTGACGGTGCAGCATCAGCGGCTGGTCGTTGTTAGTGGATGCAGGCTTGTTGTCAGCCATTAAAACCTAGGCTTCCAGCTCACACTTCTCACTCTCTCATTGTTAAACCTAATTCTTTCCAATCAATCAATTCTTCTGATGCAGGATCCTTTCTTCCATCCAGCAGCTCAAGTGTCAAAAAAAAAAACAAAAAAGGTCCAGTTCAGAATCTCGCTGCTTATAAAACGGCACGGGCAGGCAGGCAGGCCTCTCTCTCCTCCAGCAGAGCGATCGTAGCAGCTAGGAATGGGCTCGAAGCAGCAGCCCGCGCTCCGGCCGAGCTCCACTGACGGAGGCTGCGGCGGCGGCGATGGCAGGGCGGCGTCCGTGAGGGAGCGATCGAGCGTGACCAACGCGTCCTTCAGGGTGTACTACAGCCTGCGCGCCGGCGCCGTGCCGTTCCTCTGGGAGTCCGCGCCCGGCACCCCAAAGAGGGGCGCGGCCACCGTCTCCCCGGAGTCGTCTCTCCCAACCACCACAGCAACCAACGGCGGCGCTGGTGGTGCTACGCTGCTCGTTCCGCCCCTCTCGCCGCCGCCGTCGTACCAGTCGCCGTTCCATGGGAAGGGGAGGAGGCCGTCATGGACGGCGACGCCGGGAGGCATTGTGAGGGCATTGCTTGGCGTGCTTGGGCTCAGGAAGAACCACCGGCGGTCGCGCCGGCGCCCCGACATGCCATGTCTTTGAACTGCCGACGTTGCAACTTGTCTGCTGTAGTACGTACACTCTTGATTTCTGGAAAGGCGACTGATCGTTAAACATCACTAGCAGCAATTAAAAGCACTTTGATTTTAGGTTTTTCTTAATGCATACTGTACGTGCTCTCTATTATTGTTCATGGTCGTGTCCATTTTGGTTTCTTTTACTCCTATGTAACAAGCTGAAAACCTTGCATTTCCTCAAAAAAAAAAAAGATACTGAAAACCTTGCAACAAATGTGAAATGGGTTGGTGCATGTTTTTTGGTTTGTTGAGGGGCATTTACAGTGGGAGGTTGTCCTCTAGTTCCTTTAATCTCATCTGGGGCAGAGATGCTTCTTCCGCCCCTCTCGCCCCACCGTCGTACTAGTCACCGTTCCATTGGAGGGGGAGAAGTTTGTCGGCGGGAGGAGTCGTCAGGGCGCTGCTTGGTGTGCTTGGGCTCATGAAAAGCCACGGCCGGCCTCCCGCCTCGTTGTGTTTTTGAACTACTCGATGTTGCAACTTGTTTGTCGTAGTTTTTTTTAGAGTTGCTTTTTTTAGAACATATTTTCAGAGTAACCTGCTTCTTGTAGTAGGCTGGGATTTTTAAAGCTTGGCTTGGAAAAAGCCCAGCGCGACAAATGACTAGGCCTAGCTTGAAGTATGCGGCTGCTTCACCAGTATGATTCCCTAAAAAAAAGTTCATTGGTGTATGACCATGGGCACTGCTATGTGCCGCCCACAGCGACAGCACGTATTGTTCTGGCCTAGTAGCCACAGCTCGCCTGTTGACGTCATGCTACTTTTTTGTTTTATTTTTCATCCGTTTTTGTTGACATTTTTGTTTTGATTTTTTTTCTTTATTTATCACTTTGTTTATAAACGGGAATATTCTACATTTTACATAAATTTTAAACAATGTTAACCTTGCATCTAATTATGTATACAAATAATGTGCAATGTGGATAAAATAAGTAGAAATTGTTTGTGTACGATGTGAATCAAAAAAAGTGGAAAATGTTAATCATATATAAAAAGCAATGTTCCTCATGTGTACAAAAAATGTTTATACATTGTAAAGAAATGTGTGTGTTATAAAAAATGTATGCTACATTAAAATTATGTTCACAAGTTTCAAAAGGTGTGTTCGAGACATTTTTTAAAAAAAATTGTACAATGTAAAAAAGTTTTGCATAGTCCAGAAAAATGTTTTTATCGCTAAAAAATATATTCCAATGTGTACTTAAAAATGTTTAACATGTATTCAGAAAATGTTCAAAGCCTACTTTTGTAAAAAGAATGTATTTGAAAAATGTGAAACATTTATAAAAAGATGTTTATATATATGAAAGAATGTACAACATGTATGAACAAGAAGAAGACTTCAAAACATATTTTTGTCTCAAAAAAATCAAAACATATATTTTAAAATGATAATAATGTATTTGAAAACATGTGTAAAAAAATGTCCCTAGTGTATACGAAAAATTTACAATATGTATGAAAAATGTAGACATGCGTTAAAAAAAGAAAAAGAAAAACTGGCAAGAAAACCCATAAAACCGACAAAGAAACAAAAGAAAAGCAAAACAACTGAAGAAAACAAAGAAAAACACAAAACAAACAAAAGAAAACCCCAAAGAGATGAGAAAACCAAAGCAAAACTTCTACTCCTATGAAAAGCACACTTGGTGATGATGGTGTGCCTGTCATCTATCAATCTCGACCAACCGATATGCATCTAACACATCTAATGCGAGTTCTGGCAGTTTTGCAAAAAGACCCAGCCACTCTCTTCATATTATTTTGAGAAAACCCCTTTGTCTCTCCATTCCAGACCCATCCAGATCCATCCCCCACCACGCTTCTCTAGCCAGCAATGGAACTCTGACCTCGCGCGCTGACCGCTGCCGGCGCCGTCCGCCCCCAATGCCTCGGGTGCCTTCTGCCGCCGTAGCCACCACCACCACGACCTCGCCTCCTCTTCCCCCTTTCCTGTCTCTCCTCTCCGTCTCCTCTAGCCCCCTCCTGCATCTTGGAGGCTGATCGCTGCAAGTACGCCACGGGCTACAGGCTACACATCCTCGCCAGCGGTGGCGCCGCATGCTACTCATTCTTCTCAAATGAAAACCCTTCAGAAAACTCATGAGAAAAAGAAGAAGAAATGGTCAAAAGTTTCCCAAAACTGGTTCGAAGCTTATAGAAGCTTCATCGAATATGTTGGTTGTTCCCCAAAAAAAGGAATAGCGTCGGATAGGACATTCGCATAAACTATGCAGTTGAAGAAGGAAAATAAAATGGGCCGAGCCCAAGTGAAGGAGGGGGTGTGCACTTGTTTACAGTTTGCACTGTGACCGACGCCTGAAGCGCCAAATAGGAAATGCCCTCGCATATGACTATAGGATGTTAAGAGGGTAGCCTGTTGAACCAAGTCGATCACATGAGGTGTGTTGGCAAAGCAATTTTAGCCCATAGGTCTATCACACGTGTGATGTTGATATCAACTCAATCCAATGGCTCAAATGTGTCCTTGGGAAGTGAGAGATAAAGAAGAAAGAAACCTAGCAGGTCACGCCTTAGGTGGGACTGTCATTGTGAGAGGAGAACAACACAAAATAACACCACAACCCAATAGAAGAGACGAAGAAGAAAGATAAATGAATATGTCCACGTTTGGTGGTTTCGGACCGACTATCTTCAAGCTCGTGATTAGAGGTTCAAAGGTGGTTGGTTCCAAACTTGGTGTGCTCGTCCTACACTTATAATGTTTGCTCGGATCTGGATGGCTTGTTTGAGCTTTGGTTATGAGGAGCATCAAATTTGAGAGGGAGTTTGTCAGTTCTTGCCGCTATAGTTTCCGCACGAAGCGATTTTGGTAGTAAAACGGTATCCAATGAGGTGGAATTTTGAAAGTTTCTTGAGAACTTGAGGATCTGCTTGCCTACCAAATTTTGTGCAGTTTGGATTTGTGGTCTGTGGGATGAAAAATGATTTTTGAGCGAGACACAAACCGTGTCATCTTTGACTAACTGCTTATCATGCCTCTTATTAGTTGTTTTTTTTTCAAAAAGGGTGAGCTCCCCGGCCTCTGCATCAGAACGATGCATACGGCCATACTTATTAATAAGCAAATAGGTTCAACACAAGTCATCATGTCTCAAAACAAAAGAACGAAAAATGCTCACAAAGAGCACTAAAAGAAAGGTAAAGTCACAACCGGCTGGCATAAGAGAGATAGGAAAATTAATTGCCTATCCTATTACATAACCGCCATCCAAACCAGTTGAAAATAGCCCGAGCTACCATCTCCCATCGGATAGATCCAGTAACCATACGCTCCCTGGCCTCCGTCGGAGTGAGTAGCGACCACATACGGATCATCGTAGTGGCTCGGAAAATAACCTGCAAAAAATGAATATTTGTTGTTCTGTTAAAGACCAAATCATTTCTGTAGTTCCAGATTGCCCATAATAAAACACATACTCCTACACGAATGTGTCTCACTGTTTCGGAGTCTATCCCGTCAAGCCACGTCCCAAATAACGTGTTGATAGTATTCGGCGGAGTAATATTAAAGGCAATGCGAACCGTCCGCCACAAATTTTTTGCCAAAGGGCGGTCAAGAAAGAGGTGTTTGATGGATTCATCCCGATCACAAAAACTACATCTTGTAGATCCTGTCCAGTTGCGTTTTGCCAAGTTGTCCTTTGTTAAAATGACTTGTTTATGTACAAACCACATAAACACTTTAATTTTCAAAGGTACTTTGACTTTTCAAACATGTTTCAAACTAGGAATAGAGCTAGAGTTGATAACATCCAGGTACATGGATTTAACCGTAAACTCTCCATTCCTAGTTAGCTTCAGCACAACTGATCGGGCCGTTGAGAAAGCTGAACATCCATCGGTCTTCTCACAAGATGGAGCCAGGCTTCCCAACGGTTTCCGACTAGCGTCCTCCTGAAGTGAATATTGAGAGGAGTGGATTGAAGTACTGTTGCAACATAAGCGTCTCTTCATTGAACAATGCTATAAAGCGAAGGATATTGAAGTGCGAGGGGAGTTTCCACTAGCCATGTATCCTCCCAGAATCTCGTAGTGGTACCGTTTCCAACTATAAACTTTGTTCTATTGAAAAAAACTGATTTAACTATCATCAGTCCTTTCCAAAAAGGCGAGTCCGTCGGGCCTCACTGTCACCTGAGACAACGTTTTGGAATGAAGGTACTTATTACGCAGAATCTGCGCCGATGTGGCCTCTGTCTCTACAGATAGCTTATACAGCCACTTGCTGAGAAGACATCTGTTCTTCACCTCAAGATTTTCAATACCTAGACCCCCTTGGTCCTTCGGTCGACAAATAATATCCCATTTAGCGAGTCTGTATTTTCTCTTTAGTTCATCACTCTGCCAGAAGAAACATGATCGATAGAAGTCAAGCCTTTTCCGAACTCCAACTGGTACCTCAAAAAAAAAAAAGACAAGAGAAACATGGGCATACTCGTGAGAACCGAATTGATAGAATTAACCGGCCTCCGTATGACATCAGCTTGCCCTTCCAGCAGCTCAGTTTCTTCTCAAATCGATTCTCAATGCACTTTCATTCTCTGTTTGTCAACTTACGATGGTGGATTGGTATACCCAAATACGTGAAAGGTAAAAAAAACCAATTGGCACCCGAACAATTGTTTGTAAGCATCTTGTTCCTCATTGGCTCTTCCAAAACAGAACAATTCGCTTTTATGAAAGTTAATCTTTAACCTGGTCAATTGTTCGAATAAGCATAGCACCAGCTTCATGTTTCACGCTTTTGCCAAGTCATGCTCCATGAAGATGATAGTATCATCGACGTACTGTAGGATAGACACACCTCCATCAAGTAGATAAGGAACCAGGCCACCTACCTGACCAGCATCCTTAGCCCTTCCTATTAGAATCGTCAACATATCGACTACTATGTTGAACAGAATAGGTGACATCGGATCTCCTTGTCTCAGGCCCTTATGTGTTTGGAAGTAGTGACCTATGTCGTCATTTACTTTAATTCCAACACTCCCTTTTTGCGTGAAAAGATTCTACCTGGCGTCTCCAGGCCTTAACGAAACCTTTCATACGCAAGGCCTGTTGAAGAAATGGCCATTTGACTTTATCGTACGCTTTCTCGAAATCCACTTTGAAAACAACCCCGTCTAGTTTTTTCGTGTGAATTTCATGGAGCGTTTCATGAAGGACCACAACCCCTTCTAGGATGTTTCTGTCCGGCATGAAAGTAGTTTGGGACGGCTGCACCACAGAGTGTGCAATCTGCGTAAGTCTATTAGTTTTAACCTTGGTGAATTTTTTTGAAAACTTACATTAAGAAGGCAGATCGGCCTGAACTGCTCAATTCTCACGGCCTTTGTTTTCTTAGGAAGCAAAGTTATCGTTCCAAAATTCGAATGAAACAACCGAAGCTGCCCAGAGAATAAATCATGAAACATCGGAATCAAATCCCCTTTAATAATATGCCAACACTTTTTATAAAACTCCGCCGGAAAACCATCCGGCCCAGGAGCTTTATTATTCTTCATATGTGAAATAGCCTCAAACACCTCTTTCTCCAAAAATGGGGTGGTCAAGATATCATTTTCATCCGTAGCTAGTTGAGGAACATCCTCAACCCTCGACTCATCCAAGGATACGAAATTATCCTCCGGAGGTCCAAACAGCTGCTTGTAGTAATTGGTTATGTATAACTTAAGGTTTTCCTGTCCCAAAATTGTCCCGTCGTCTTGCTCAAGCTGAAAAATATTTTCTTTCTGTGCTTGCCATTGGCGATCATATGAAAGCACTACTGCAGGATGCGGCTAACGCGACACTACGATCTGAGACCCTTCGAGAAACTGTGTGTGATGCAATAATCGCAAACGGTGATGTATGAAAATCGTCAGAAATGTATAAAACGTTTGCGATGACGGATGCATCAAACACGGCTCAGGTTTTATTTGCGTGTGCGATGGAGGGCATATGGTTTAGTTCAATGAATTGTTTGCGATGAGGAGGAACAAAAGAAACGGGCAGCCAGATGAAGGCGTGTGCGATACACAGCATACGGTTCACTCGGATGAACTGTTTATGATTAGGCCACACAAAAGAAACGGTTAGCCAGATCAAAGGTGTCTGCGATATACGGCATGCGGTTCACTTGGATGAACTGTTTGCGTTGAGACATGAGAACAGAAACGGTTCAACTTAACAAGATGTGTGTGATACGCGGTAAACAGGTCTGTAACCAGAAATGTGTCTGAAGACCGATAAGAACACAGACGGTTGCTGCTAATAAGACGTGTGTGTTGTGCGATGGGATTGCATACAGAACAACAACATATATATATAAATATATAAACACACACACACACACACACACACACACATACACTTATAAGGACATGCTTGCATAACCAAATTAAACATCCACTTACATAGGTGGCTACTACAACCATGGCATTTGCACACACCAAAGTAAACTATTACATGCATAATTACATAGGTGGCTACTACACACATGACATTTCCACACACCAATAAAGTAAATTATATATTACATGCATGATTAACTAGCATAAACGATCATCTGATCATCTACTTCTTGTGACGCTGCTTGCTCTGCTTGTGGCTCGATCCGGGCTCGTCGATTTGGGTAACGAGGCACTTCCTCATGTCAATGATCCCCCTGTGCATCTCGTAGCATGTGTACACGCTCTTGGCCGCAAACCTTAGGTGAGGTTCATCCAGGCCCCGTGCTAGGATACGAGACTTGTTCTCTGGGCATCCTGCTTCATCTTTTCGTAGTAGGGGTCGATGATGGCCGAGGCGAGTTCGACTAGGGAGTCCTTCTTCGTGCTACCCCAGACCGTGTAGTGATCACGGATTTCGACAAGGTTCTTGCAGGCCAAGTCCGTAACACTGAGCGCTTTTACATCGTTGATGGTATCCACCGTGGCGAACTTGTAGTCAGTGCTATTGACAAACCTGTTGAAACGGTCGCAAGGCTCTGTGGCCATGCAGTAGTGGTAGATGAGGACATGATGGCGCAAACACAACTGGGCGACGACAACCTTCTGATCTATGCCTGGATGACCAGCGGTATACTGGAGGTCGATGCTGGCCACCTTGTACTTGTCTCCAGCAAGCAACTGCTCAACGTTGTTGATGTAGTCGTCCACCATGGCCGGGTCGATGGTGTACACCACCGAGATATTCGTCTCCCTCGCGTGGGTCTCCACTCTATGCTCGCCGAACTCCATTGGAGCGCCGCCGGACATCCCCTCTCTATGTGTCATTGTGGGTGTGCTTGTTGTGTTGTGGGGCATGATCGAAAGGTTGAAGAGACTAAGGTTATAATGGCCGCGAGAATTAAAGGGGAAGCCGGACGGCCAGAAATATCGGCAGGCCCTGATGGCAGTTCTAATTTGCAGCGCGTAACTCTAGCGTGCCGCACGTAACTACATCGCGTGGCAACGTGCGCGACGCAACCGCATGAATACAGGGCCCCCAACGTGATCGTGCGCACGCCCAACCGTTGGCAGAGCGTGTGCGGAGGGACGCGAGCAGGGCGCTCCGCGGTCGCCTCAACGGCGAGAAACAATATATATAGGAGTACGATTTTCTACAAGTGCTTGCCACAGAACTAGTTAAGGGTTTCAACGGTGCAAAAGTTCTCAAAAATTCTGAAAAAAATACTGAACCAACACACCTATAATATAACATGATCCAAGGGAGGGATTAAAAAAATATGACTGTATGTGTCCTGGGCGAAAAAAACAAATAGTTTAGTATATATTTATGTCGCAGTGAGCTGAAATGCTTATTATTTTTGCAGAGGACATGTAGATGCATATTTTGACAATCCCTCTGTTGGATCATCTTATTACATTAGAGAGATGCTCCCATATTTATTTCATATTTTTTGAAAACTTTTAAACCGTTAAAAGTTTAGCGACCCTTAACTAGTTCTGTGGCAAGCTATGGTAGACACAGTTTTACCTATATA
>LR880970.1:798511553-798522175 GCA_904067115.1 Aegilops sharonensis
CCAATACAATGGTAAATTGTATAGGTGCACTAGTTCGGCGAAGAGATGGTGATACAAGTGCAATATGGATGGTAGATATAGATTTTTGTAATCTGGAAATATAAAAACAGCAAGGTCACTAATGATAAAAGTGAGCACAAATGGTATTGCAATGCGTTGAAACAAGGCCTAGGGTTCATACTTTCACCAGTGCAAGTTATCTCAACAATAATAACATAATTGGATCATATAACTATCCCTCAACATGCAACAAAGAGTCACTCCAAAGTCACTAATAGCGTAGAACAAACGAAGAGATTATGGTAGGGTATGAAACCACCTCAAAGTTATTCTTTCTGATCGATCTATTCAAGAGTCCGTAGTAAAATAACACGAAGCTATTCTTTCCGTTCAATCTATCATAGAGTTCGTACTAGAATAACACCTTAAGATACAAATCAACCAAAACCCTAATGTCACCTAGATACTCCAATGTCACCTCAAGTATCCGTGGGTATGATTATACAATATGCATCACAATATCTCAGATTCATCTATTCAACCAACACAAAGTACTTCAAAGAGTGCCCCAAAGTTTCTATCGGAGAGTCAAGATGAAAACGTGTGCCAACCCCTATGCATAGGTTCATGGGCGGAACCCGCAAGTTGATCACCAAAACATACATCAAGCGAATCACATGACTCTCCCACTGTCACCACAGATAAGCACGACAAGACATACATCAAGTGTTCTCAAATCCTTAAAGACTCAATCCGATAAGATAACTTCAAAGGGAAAACTCAATCCATTACAAGAGAGTAGAGGGGGAGAAACATCATAAGATCCAACTATAGTAGCAAAGCTTGTGATACATCAAGATCGTATCACCTCAAGAACACAAGAGAGAGAGATCAAACACATAGCTACTGGTTCATACCCTCAGCCCCGAGGGTGAACTACTCCCTCCTCGTCATGGAGAGCGCCGGGATGATGAAGATGGCCACAGGTGAGGGATCCCCCCTCCGGCAGGGTGCCGAAACAGGGTCCCGATTGGTTTTTGGTGGCTAAAGAGGCTTGCGGTGGCGGAACTCCCTATCCATTCTGTTCCTCGATGTTTTTAGGGTATATGGGCATATATAGGCGAAAGAAGTCGGTAAGGGGAGCCACGAGGGGCCCACGAGGGTGGAGGGTGCGCCCAGGGGGTGGGCGCACCCCCTGCCTCGTGCCTTCCTCGTTGCTTCCCTTACATACACTTCAAGTCTTCTGGATTGCTTCCGTTCCAAAAATAACTCTCCCGAAGGTTTCGTTCCGTTTGGACTCCTTTTGATATTCCTTTTCTGTGAAACACTAAAATAGGCAAAAAACTGAAACAACAGAAACTGGCACTGGGCTCTAGGTTAATAGGTTAGTCCCAAAAATAATATAAAAGTGTATATTAAAGCCCATAAACATCCAAAACAGATAATATAATAGCATGGAACAATAAAAAATTATAGATACGTTGGAGACGTATCAGCATCCCCAAGCTTAATTCCTGCTCGTCCTCGAGTAGGTAAATGATTAAAACAAAAAAATTTATGTGGAATGCTACCTAACATATTTATCAATGATATCTTCTTTATTGTGGCAAGAATATTCAGATCCATAAGATTCAAGATAAAAGTTTAGTATTGACATAAAAACAATAATACTTCAAGCATACTAACAACGCAATCATGTCTTCTCAAAATAACATGGCCAAAGAAAGTTATCCCTACAAAATCATATAGTCTGGCTATGCTCTATCTTCATCACACAATATATTTAAATCATGCACAACCTCGATGACAAGCCAAGCAATTGTTTCATACTTTTGGTGTTCCCAAATTTTTCAATCTTCACGCAATACATGAGCGTGAGCCATGTATATAGCACTATATGTGGAATAGAATGGTGGTTGTGGAGAAGACAAAAAAGGAGAAGATAGTCTCACATCAACTAGGCGTATCAACGAGCTATGGAGATGCCCACTAATAGATATCAATGTGAGTGAGTAGGGATTGCCATGCAACGGATGCACTAGAGCTATAAGTATATGAAAGCTCAACAAAAGAAACTAAGTGGGTGTGCATCCAACTTGCTTGCTCACGAAGACCTAGGGCATTTTGAGGAAGCCCATCATTGGAATATACAAGCCAAGTTCTATAATAAAAAATTCCCACTAGTATATGAAAGTGACAACATAGGAGATTCTCTATCATGAAGATCATGGTGCTACTTTGAAGCACAAGTGTGGTAAAAGGATAGTAGCATTGTCCCTTCTCTCTTTTTCTCTCATTTTTTTATTTGGGTCTTTTCTCTTCTTCTTTTTTTTTGCTTTTTTTTATCTTTTTTTATTTCCGTCCGGAGTCTCATCCCGACTTGTGGGGGAATCATAGTCTCCATCATCCTTTCCTCACTTGGGACAATGCTCTAAAATGATGATCATCACACTTTTATTTACTTACAACTCAACAATTACAACTCAGTACTTAGAACAAAATATGACTCTATGTGAATGCCTCCGGCGGTGTACCGGGATTTGCAATGACTCATGAGTGACATGTATGAAATAATTATGAACGGTGGCTTTGCCACAAATACAATGTCAACTACATGATCATGCAAAGCAATATGACAATGACGGAGCGTGTCATAATAAATGGAACGGTGAAAAGTTGCATGGCAATATATCTCGGAATGGCTATGGAAATGCCATAATAGGTAGGTATGGTGGCTGTTTTGAGGAAGGTATATGATGGGTGTATGATACCGGCGAAAGGTGCATGGTATTAGAGAGGCTAGCAATGGTGGAAGGAAGAGAGTGCATATAATCCATGGACTCAACATTAGTCATAAAGAACTCATATACTTGTTGAAAAAATCTATTAGTTATCAAAACAAAGTATTACGCGCATGCTCCTAGGGGATAGATTGGTAGGAAAACACCATCGCTCGTCCCCGACCGCCACTCATAAGGAAGACAATCAATAGACAAATCATGCTCCGACTTCATCACTTAACGGTTCACCGTACGTGCATGCTACGGGAATCACAAACTTTATCACAAGTATTCCTCAAATCCACAACTACTCAACTAGCATGACTCTAATATCACCATCTTTATATCTCGAAACAATTATCAAGCATCAAACTTCTCATAGTATTTAGTGCACTTTATATAAAAGTTTTTATTATATCCCTCTTGGATGCCCATCATATTAGGACCAAATTCATAATCTAAGCAAATTACCATGCTGTTTAGGACTCTCAAAATAATATAAGTGAAGCATGAGAGTTCATCTATTTCTTCAAAATAAATCCACCGTCGTGCTCTAAAAGGATATAAGTGAAGCACTGGAGCAAATGACAAACTACTCCAAAAGATATAAGTGAAGATCAATGAGTAGTAGAATAATTGTGCAACTATGTGAAGACTCTCTAACATTTAAGAATTTCAGATCTTGGTATTTTATTCAAATAGCAAGAAAAACAAAAGAAAATAAAATGACGCTCCAAGCAAAACACATATCATGTGGTGAATAAAAATATAGCTCCAAGTGAAGTTACCGATGAACAAAGACGGAAGAGGGGATGCCATCCGGGGCATCCCCAAGCTTAGGCTCTTGGTTGTCCTTGAATATTACCTTGGGATGCCTTTGGCATCCCCAATCTTAGGCTCTTGCCACTCCTTATTCCATAGTCCATCAAATCTTTACCCAATTCTTGAAAAGTTCACAACACAAAACTTAACAGAAGATCTCGTGAGCTCCGTTAGCGAAAGAAAACAAAACACCACTTCAAGATACTGTAATAAACTCATTATTTATTTGTATTGGTGTTGAATCTACTGTATTCCAAGTTCTCTATGGTTTATAAAATATTTTACTAGCCATAGATTCATCAAAATAAGCAGACAACACACCGAAAACAGAATCTGACAAAAACAGAACAGTCTGTAGTAATCTGTAACTAACACAAACTTCTGGAACTCAAACAATTCTACCAAAATAGGACGACCTATATAATGTTATTATTGATCTGCTACAATTGGAATCAGTATTTTATCACGTTCTGGTGATTTTAAACAATTATTTTCGTGAACAGAAAGTTTCTAGAATTTTCAGCAAGATCAAATAATTATCATCCAAGAAGATCCTATAGGTCTTACTTGGCACAAACACTAATCAAAAAATAAAACCACATCTAACCAGAGGCTAGATGATTTATTTATTACTAAACAGAACCAAAAATCAAGAAATAAACATAAAATTGGGTTGCCTCCCAACAAGCGCTAACGTTTAACGCCGCTAGCTAGGCATGATGATTTCAATGATGCTCACATAAAAGATAGGAATCGAAACATAAAGAGAGCATCGTGAAGAATATGACTAGCACATTTAAGTCTTACCCACTTTCTATGCATAGGGATTTTGTGAGCAAACAATTTATGGGAACAATAATCAACTAGCATAGGAAGGCAAAACAAGCATAACTTCAAGACTTTAAGCACATAGAGAGGAAACTTAATATTATTGCAATTCCTACAAGCATATATTCCTCCCTCATAATAATTTTCAGTAGAATCATGAATGAATTCAACAATATAACCAGCACCTAAAACATTCCTTTCATGATCTACAAGCATAGAATTTTTATTACTCTCCATATAAGAAAAATTCTTCTCATTCAGAATAAAGGGGGTATCATAAGAGACTCGAATACTATAAATTGTTTCCACATTAAATGAGTAATGTTCAGAAAAAGGGTAATCATAATCATGCCAAGTTTTATAAATATAATCATCTCTAATTTTTATAACATAAGTATCATCACAATAATCATCATAAGTAGGAGGCATGCTATCATCATAATAAATTTGCTCATCAACACTTGGGAGGCTAAAAATATCATCTTGATTAAACATAGCATCCCCAAGCTTGGGACAAACATTAATTGCAGCAAATATTTTCTCGAAATCATCATCTTCATCAAACATAGCATCCCCCAGCTTGGGCCTTTTCATATCATAAGCATAATCACTCTCATCATTAATAGTATGGATAGCACCAATAGTATAGCAATTATCATCATCACGATGAGTAATAGGAGCAACATCATTTGGGAGAGATACCTTTCTACCTTTGCTTCTCCGTCTTTTCTTTTTCTTCTTCACATCATGTGTGGGTTCAATCCTCTTTTTGGAGCTCCTTATTAATGAGATTGGTTGAATAAAAGGCTCCTCCTCGTCACCTGATTCATCATAAGAAATAATAGGAGAATATTGGGAAGTCTCTTCCCTTTCATTAGTATTCTCTTTATCTTCTATTTGTTTTCTTTTCTTTATGTAGTTGGCAATATAAGGATTTTCAATGCAATTCACCGCACAATACATATAAATTTCTTCTAGATCAATATCGAGGAATTTCTTGAGGTTATATTCTGGAATAAACTTAGTTTGACGTTTCAATTCTTCATAACCCAAAAGCAGACTAAGTTCATTATGATGTGCAAGGGAAATCAAGTCATCACAATTTTTGGACACGATTCGATCATGAAACAATTTGCATTTGATATTTAAATGACCATGTTCATTTCAAAGTTCACAAGTATGGCTAAGATATTTTAAATTTTCAGCACTAACATTTAGCCTCTCTTGCAACCATTTAGTTTCTAAGTACTTGTGACTCTTACAAAATCTATCTTCCCTTTTTGGTATGTATTTGCAAAGTCTATGCACTCCACAAAAATTGGCATGATTATAAGAGATATTTTCATCATGACTAGTGCAATCATCATTAGTACTATGGATATTCAAGGAGTTCATACTAACAACATTGCAATCATGTTCATCATTCAAAGATTTAGTGCCAAACATTTTAATGCATTCTTCTTCTAACACTTTGGCACAATTTTCCTTTCCATCATACTCATGAAAGATATTAAAAAGATGAAGCGTATGAGACAAACTCAATTCCATTTTTTTGTAATTTTCTTTTATAAACTAAACTAGTGCTAAAACAAGAAACTAAAAGATTCGATTGCAAGATCTAAAGATATACCTTAAAGCACTCACCTCCCCGGCAACGGCCCCAGAAAAGAGCTTGATGTCTACTACGCAACCTTCTTCTTGTACACGTCGTTGGGCCTCCAAGTGCAGAGGTTTGTAGGACAGTAGCAAATTTCCCTCAAGTGGATGACCTAAGGTATATCAATCCGTGGGAGGCGTAGGATGAAGATGGTCTCTCTCAAGCAACCTTGCAACCAAATAACAAAGAGTCTCTTGTGTCCCCAACACACACAATACAATGGTAAATTGTATAGGTGCACTAGTTCGGCGAAGAGATGGTGATACAAGTGCAATATGGATGGTAGATATAGTTTTTTGTAATCTGAAAATATAAAAACAACAAGGTAACTGATACGTCTCCAACGTATCTATAATTTTTGATTGTTCCATGCTATTATATTACCCCTTTTGGATGTTTATGGGCTTTATTTTACACATTTATATCATTTTTGGGACTAACCTACTAACCGGAGGCCCAGCCCATATTGCTGTTTTTTTTGCCTATTTCAGTATTTCGAAGAAAAGGAATATCAAACGGAGTCCAAACGGAATGAAACCTTCGGGAGCGTGATTTTTGGAACAAAAGTGATCCAGAGAACTTGGAGTGCAAGTCAAGAAGCAGCCGAGGCCTCCACGAGATAGGAGGGCGCGCCCCCCTATAGGGCGCGCCCCCTGTCTCGTGGGCCCCTCGGGCGGCCACCGACGTACTTCTTCCTCCTATATATACCTAAGTACCCCCGAAAACATCCAGGGGCACCACGAAACACAATTTCCACCGCCGTAACCTTCTGTATCCGCGAGATCTCATCTTGGAGCCCTTGCCGGCACTCTGCCGGAGGGGGAATCAACCACGGAAGGCCTCTACATCAACATCCTTGCCCCTCCGATGAGTTGTGAGTAGTTTACCACAGACCTACGGGTCCATATTTATTAGCTAGATGGCTTCTTCTCTCTTTTTGGATTTCAATACAATGTTCTCCCCCTCTCTTGTGGAGATCTATTCGATGTAAACTCTTTTTGCGGCGTGTTTGTCGAGATCCGATGAATTGTGGGTTTATGATCAATTTTATCTATGAATAATATCTGAATCTTCTCTAAATTCTTTTATGTATGATTAAGTTATCTTTGCAAGTCTCTTCGAATTATCAGTTTAGTTTGTCCTACTAGATTGGTCTTTCTTGCCATGGGAGAAGTGCTTAGCTTTGGGTTCAATCTTGCGGTGTCCTTACCCAGTGACAGAAAGGGTTGCAAGGCACGTATTGTATTGTTGCCATCGAGGATAACAAGATGGGGTTTATATCATATTGCATGAGTTTATCCCTCTACATCATGTCATCTTGCTTAATGCGTTACTCTGTTCTTATGAACTTAATACTCTTGATGCATGCTGGATAGCGGTCGATGTGTGGAGTAATAGTAGTAGATGCAGGCAGGAGTCGGTCTACTTGTTATGGACGTGATGCCTATATACATGATCATGCCTAGATAATCTCATAACTATGCGCTTTTCTATCAATTGCTCGACAGTAATTTGTTCACCCACCGTAATACTTATGCTATGTTGAGAGAAGCCACTAGTGAAACCTATGGCCCCCGGGTCTATCTCTTATCATATTTGCTCCCAATCTACTTTTATTTGCATATTTGCTTTCTGCATCTATATTATAAAATACCAAAAATATATTTATCTTATCATACTATCTTTATTAGATCTCACTTTCGCAAGTGGCCGTGAAGGGATTGACAACCCCTTTATTGCGTTGGTTGCGAGTTCTCAGTTTATTTGTGTAGGTGCGTGGGACTTTTGAGAAGCTCCTACTGGACTGATACCTTGGTTCTCAAAAACTGAGGGAAATACTTACGCTACACTTGCTGCATCACCCTCTCCTCTTCGAGGAAAACCAACGCAAGCTCAAGACGTAGCAAGAAGGATTTCTGGCGCCGTTGCCGGGGAGGTCTTCGCTCAAGTCAAGACATACCAAGTACCCATCACAAACCCATCTCCCTCGCATTTACATTATTTGCCATTTGCCTCTCGTTTTCCTCTCCCAACCTCACCCTTGCCGCTTTATTCGCCCTCTCTTTCCCAATCTCCTCCTCTCTTTTCGCTTGCCATTTTTTTTGTTTGCTCGTGTGTTAGTTCGCTTGCTTGTCGTTATGGCTAGTCTTATATCTTCTCCGTTGTCTCCCGAGAATGAAGTTCTAAATTTTAAACAAAGGGAGGGAGAAAATCTAAAAGACGCTTGGTATAGAATTTGCAATGCTCAAAATAGATCTACCAGGAAGCAATTTACCTCAGTTCTTCTCTGCAATTTTTATGTAGGTGCTAATCCTTGGTATAGATATATCCTCGATACCATTACCGGAGGGAATTTCTTGGGTAGACATACTTTTGATTCTTATAATGCTATGATAGATTTATTTGGCTCTCCACCTCTTTTGGTTAATGGGACTATGTTAACTTTGGAGCATGTAATGCAAAGATTTGAAATTATTGAAAATAAAGTTGCTACCATTGAGTTAATTGAAAATCTAGATAAAAAGATCCACAATCACATTACCCAATTTGTATCTAGGGTTGGAGTTACTTTGAAAAATCTTAAAGAAAAAGAACCTATAGTTAATGAAAAAATAAATCTAGACTCTGCTAGAATTGGTAAACTTGAGGATATCATTACAAATTTAGGTTCCGCGTTTTCCCCCATGAAAAACACTCCAAAACTCCCTACTAAAACCGCCAAGTTTATTTATGTTCCTAAAAATAAGGGTGAATCTTCTAGTAAGGGAGACGCGAATCTCAAATCCATAAGTGTTCTTCCAAATTGTCTCTCTATCGTTAAGGAACCTTTTGCTACCAATGAATTTATTGAATTTTTGCCTAAAGTATCCAACGTATCTATAATTTTTTATTGTTCCATGCTATTATATTACCCCTTTTGGATGTTTATGGGCTTTATTTTAGACATTTATATCATTTTTGGGACTACCCTACTAACAGGAGGCCCAGCCCATATTGCTATTTTTTTTGCCTATTTCAGTATTTCGAAGAAAAGGAATATCAAACGGGGTCCAAACGGAATGAAACCTTCGGGAGCGTGATTTTTGGAACAAACGTGATCCAGGAACTTGGAGTGCAAGTCAAGAAGCAGTCGAGGCCTCCACGAGATAGGAGGGCGCGCCCCCTGAGGGAGTCCTGGATTAGGGGGTGTCCGGATAGCCGGACACGTTTGGCCGGACTCCTGGACTATGAAGATACAAGATTGAAGACTTTGTCCCGTGTCCGGATGGGACTTTCCTTGGCGTGGAAGGCAAGCTTGGCGATACGGATATGTAGATCTCCTACCATTGTAACCGACTCTGTGTAACCCTAACCCTCTTCGGTGCCTATATAAACCGGAGGGTTTTAGTCCGTAGGACGAACAACAATCATACCATAGGCTAGCTTCTAGGGTTTAGCCTCTCTGATCTCGTGGTAGATTGTAACGCCCTCGATGCGGCTATATCTCCCACGTGTCGAAGCACAACTTAGAGGCATAACCGCATTGAAAGCAATGTCGCAAGTGAGGTAATCTTCACACAACCCATGTAATACATAAGGGAAAGAGATACATAGTTGGCTTACAGTCGCCACTTCACACAATACATAAATAAACATCCATCATTCAGATTACACTCAAGGTCCGACTACGGAACCAAAATAAAAGAAGATACCCCAAATGCTACACAAATCCCCGATCGTCCCAACTGGGCTCCACTACTGATCATCAGGAAAAGACACATAGTAACGACCACGTTCCTCGTCGAACTCCCACTTGAGCTCGGTTGCGTCACCTGCACTGGCATCGTCGGCACCTGCAACTGTTTTGGTAGAATCTGCAAGTCACGGGGACTCAGCAATCTCACACCCGCGAGATCAAGACTATTTAAGCTTATAGGAAGGACAGAGTTGTGAGGTGGAGCTGCAGCAAGCGACTAGCATATATGGTAGCTACATTCGCAAAGAGAGCGAGAAGAGGAGCAAAGCACGGTCGTGAAGCTAGTAGCGATCAAGAAGTGATCCTGGACTACTTACGTCAAACATAACTCCAACACCGTGTTCACTTCCCGGACTCCGCCGAGAAGAGACCATCACGGTTACACACGCGGTTGATGTGTATTTTAAATAAGGTCAACTTCGGGTTTTCTACAACCAGACACTAACAAATTCCCATCTGCCTCATAACCGCGGGCACGGCTTTCGAAAGATAATACCCTGCAGGGGTGTCCCAACTTAGCCCATTATAAGCTCTCACGGTCAACGAAGGATATTCCTTCTACCGGGAAGACCCGATCAATCTCGGAATCCCGGACTACAAGACATTTCGACAGCAATAAAACAAGACCAGCAAAGCCACCCGATTGTGCCGACAAATCCCGATAGGAGCTGCACATATCTCGTTCTCAGGGCACATCCGGATGAGACAGGCTACGAGTAAAACCAAGCCTCGAGTTTCCCCGTGGTGGCCCCGCAGGCGTCTCGGTTCGGGCCAGCACTCGAAGGAGCACTGGTCCGGG
>LR880970.1:798541021-798573499 GCA_904067115.1 Aegilops sharonensis
CGGAGGCGGACGGCGGCGGGGTCGGCGCCGGAGGCGGAGGCCCGAGGCGGCGCGCGGCGGGCGCGGGCCGGGAGGGCCGGCGCGGGGCCCCGCGGGCCTGGCGCGACGGCGGCGAACTGGGGACCGGGGGGGCACGTGGCACGCCCCGGTTGGCCGGGCGGCGGCGGGCGGACGTGTCCGGCCCGAATCGGACACGTCCGGCGGCGGGGAGAGGAGCGGGGCTAGGGTTTGGGGGGAAATGATCCGGGATTTGGAGGGGGAGATGCATATTTATAGGTAGAAGGAGCTAGGAAGCTCCAAATGAGGTGTAGTTTTCGCCCACACGATCGTGATCGAACGACGGAGAGCATGGAAGTGACTTAGATGGGTTATTGGACTATTTTGAAGGGGTGTTGGGCTGCAACTTAAAAGAGGCCTTTGCGAGGGTGCGGTTAACCGTTGGAGTACCAAACGAGCTCCAAATGACCCGAAACTTGACCGGTGGTCTACCAGTGGTATACCAAGGCCACTTGACAAACCTCGGTCCATTTCGAGAAAGTTTAGTACCCGCTCACGGAAAAACGTAAAAGGGGACGCCGGGGAACATAGGAGTGCCGGATTGCAAAACGGACAACGGGGAAAATGCTCGGAATCATGAGACGAACACGTATGCAAATGCGATGCACATGATGACATGATATGAAAATGCATGACATGGACAAAATGCAAAAACGAAGACAAGAACCCAACCACAGAGGGAGTATCATATCACAATGCCGAAAATGGCAAGAGTTGGGGTTACAATTATGGAAAGTTACGTCCGGGGTGTTACATAGATCTACTCTTGTACTACCCATATCATCAATATTAATCAAGCAGGAGTAGGGTTTTACCTTCATCGAGAGGGCCCGAACCTGGGTAAAAACATCGTGTCCCTTGTCTCCTGTTACCATCCCCCTAGACGCACAGTTCGGGACCCCCTACCCGAGATCCGCCGGTTTTGACACCGACATTGGTGCTTTCATTGAGAGTTCCTCTGTGTCGTCATCCTTAGGCCCGATGGCTCCTCCGATCGTCAACGACGACGCGGTCTAGGGTGAGACTTGTCTCCCCGGACAGATCTTCATATTCGGCGGCTTTGCACTGCGGGCCAATTCGCTTGGCCATCTGGAGTAGGTTGAAAGCTACGCCCCTGGCCATCAGGTCAGATTTGGAAGTTTGAACTACACGGCCGACGTCCGCGGAGACTTGATCTTCGATGGGTTCGAGCCACAGCCAAGCGCGCCGCACTGTCACGAGGGGCATGATCTAGCTCTGCCGCCGAACAGTGTCCTGGAGGCCGCACCAGTGCCCGCTCCGACCCTTAGCTCGGAGCCGACTGCGCCGATCGAGGACTGGTGGCTGGACACCGCCTCGGGGGCTGCAATCTCTACGACGATTGAGCCGTACACCTACTCTGTCCTTTGCGAAGCTCGTGACTCCAAGGTGCCGGACTCCTCTTCGGACTCCGAGCCTTCCGCGCCCCTGCCAATCGAATCCGATTGGGCGCCTATCATGGAATTCACTGCCGTGGACATCTTTCAGCACTCGCCCTTTGGCGACATCCTGAATTCACTAAGGTCTCTCTCTCTATCAGGAGAGCCCTGGCCAGATTATGGTCAGGAAGGTTGGGTTGCGGACGACGAAGAAATTCAAAGCCCACCCACCACCCACTTCGTAGCCACTGTCGATGATTTAACCGACATGCTCGACTTCGACTCCGAAGACATCGACGGTATGGACGACGATGTAGGGGAGGAACATGAACCAGCACCTATAGGGCACTGGAGAACCACCTCATCTCACGATGTATACATGGTGGACACACCTAAAGGAAGAGACGGCGAGGAACAATGGGACGCTACGAAGGATCATTCCCTCGAAAAGCAGTCAAAACGGCGACATAAGCGCCGCTCAAAGTCCCGCCTCGACAAAGACAACAGCCATACAGACCCAGCCATAGAGCAGGGCGAACCAGTGGACGACGAACATGCTATCGAGCAACCGTCCGAACAGGACAACCTGGATAAACAACCCGTCCCCGGCGAAAACAACAGTCCGGACGATCTCACGCCGGACAAGTTGCTGGAGCAGAAGAACCTCCACAAAAGGCTCGTCGCCACTGCACGTAGCCTGAAAAAGCAGAAGCGGAAGCTCAAAACAGCGGAAGATGCACTCAGAATCAGAAGGAGCAAAGTACTCAACACCGCAGACAAATACGGCGACAGTCGTCGAACAAAGAGCTACCCAAAGCGAAAACTACTGCCCGAATTTGATGAGGAGGCCGTAGAGCCCCCACAATCAAAGAACAAGGAGGCCCGGTTGGATAGACGACCCCATGGCAAACATAGAGCGGCAAATGGCGCCGCACACAAGCCGGCACGCGATCTGCACAAGGATTCGCATCAAAAAGATGGCCCAGTTAGATCTATCTACGGGCCAAGAAAGCAAGCTCAAGTAAGCAATGCAACACGTCAAGTATCCGAACATCACGGTACACCTAAATATAGGGATGCCGCACACCCCCTATGTTTCACCGACGAGGTGCTGGATTATGAATTTCCAGCGGGATTCAAGTCCGTAAACATAGAAGCGTATGACGGAACAACAGACCCTGGAGTCTGGATTGAGGATTATATCCTCCACATACACATGGCTAGAGGAGATGATCTCCACGCCATAAAATACTTACCCCTCAAGCTCAAAGGGCCAGCCCGACATTGGCTTAAAAGCCTTCCCGAAAACACTATTGGAAGTTGGGAAGAGCTCGAGGATGCTTTTCGGGCAAATTTTCAAGGGACCTATGTCCGACCTCCGGATGCCGACGATTTAAGTCACATATCTCAACAACCCGGAGAGTCAGCCCGGAAATTTTGGAACAGATTCCTTACTAAAAAGAACCAAATAGTCGACTGTCCGGACGCCGAAGCCTTAGCAGCTTTCAAACACAACGTCCGAGACGAATGGCTCGCCAGACACCTCGGCCAAGAAAAGCCAAGAACAATGGCCGCATTAACAAGCCTCATGACCCGCTTCTGCGCAGGAGAGGATAGCTTGCTGGCAAGATGCAGTACCAGCGTCCCAAGTACATCCGAAGTCATGGATGGAAACGAGAAACCACGACGCAGCAAGGACCAGCGTCGGACCAAGGGAAACAGCCCAAAGAGCACGGAGTCAACGCCGGATTCAAAAGCTCTTGGCAGAATCATAAAAAGCTGCCCCTTAAGGATAACAGGGACGAGATATCTAACTTAAACAAAATCTTGGACAAGATATGCCAAATCCACAGTACTCCCGGGAAGCCTGCAAACCATACCCACAGAGATTGTTGGGTATTCAAGCAGTCCGGCAAACTCAACGCTGAACACAAGGGGCTCGACACACCAAGCGAGGACGATGACGAACCCCACAAGCAGAGCATCGGAAAACAAAAGAATTTCCCACAAGAAATCAAAACAGTAAACTCACTTCACGTGACAAAAGGGAAAAATAGAGCGGTGCCCATAGAGGTACGCGCCATACGGCCTATCCCGGAGGAGTCCCGCCACTGGTTGTTAAAACCAATCACCTTCGACCATCAGGATTACTCTAGAAGTATACAGAATGCAGGTTGGACTGCCTTGATATTAGATCCGATAATTGGCGGACTCTAATTTACACAAGTCCTAATGGACGGCGGCGGTGATCTAAACCTGCTATATCAGGACACAATCCGCAAAATGGGGATAGACCCAACCAAATTTCGCCACAGCAACACCTCCTTTCAAGGGGTAATGCCAGGCCCATATGCCCATTGTACGGGCTCTCTACGACTAGAATTTGTGTTCGGCTCACCCGACAACTCCCGCCGTGAAAAGTTAACCTTCCACCTCGCCCCATTTACAACTAGATATCAAGCACTATTGGGACGTGAAGCTTTCGCCCGCTTTAACGCAATACCGCATTATGCATCTCTTACACTTAAAATGCCCAGTCCACGTGGCATCATCTCGTTAAAGGGAAACATCGAGGGTTCCTCGAGTCTGGAAAATTGTGCGGTTGCCTTGACAGCCACACAATAAACCGGCTTCACCAATACAAGCACTTAGACAGGTCGTCCAGACCCTAGACACGGCTGGACGAGTCCGGCGTAAACATACAAGGGCTTACTAGATGCATACCCCCGTACAAGGGGCTCCGCGCATGCATAACAAGAGACAATAAAGCTCAATTTTATTCATTTTTTGAATTGTACTTCGTTTATTTTATATAACGTACATTTTCGCACGACCTTTTTCAACTAAGTTCCTCTCTTTTACAGATGAACACCGTGCTACACCCGTCCAGGATACGGCACAACGGAGACATAGGTGCAGACGTGCAGTAGGGACCCGTTGCAAGGATTCTTTTCAGATTAAGACCATGCGTAAACCTTTTTCACTGTCTCTTGTTGATACACATCCCCCGGTTTCTTGCTATAACCGAGGAGGAGGCTGGCGTTTTGGCATAGGCCACGTCAGAATTTCGCGCGTACCTGGACACCAGGGGCTTATTACCAAGGGCAATTGTTCGACCCGTTTTCATAAAGACCGAATACCTTAGGGAGTGTTCGGCGTCTCGAGTTAGGCCTTATATGCATCAGCTCCGAATCATGTCTTTGGTCAAATGTTGGGTTTGCCCGGCTCCTGTGTTTTGCTGCCTTACGTTCCGCTCTATCGGCTAATGCGGCACCAGGAGAGCTACTGCGATTGTGCCCCCGGTTCGGCCAGACGAGCACCTCAGTAGAGAAAGCCGAAAACTGACTGTCATGATATAGCGTGAGACTAGTCAACCACTCGATGACCCGCTAGAATCTTTAGAATTCCTCCGCATTGACGAAGGGCCGTTTCCCGGTCAGGCACATACGCGCTCCGAATTCGGGTGAGCGCGGTGCCCCTAGGGGCTATATAGTAGCCCCACTGTCGAACTCCTATGGCTAAGTGAAAGTGATAAAGCATTATAGTCCGGTTGCCTAGTTTGCTGCGCTATCACCTCCTTTGTAGGACCAAGACCTTGGATCAAGTGTGAAAATGCGTTTTCTGCAAACACCCCCGCATTATATGTGTGGGGGCTGAAGCCAAAGACTGCCATCTTTCAGGTTATATACACATATACACTAACGGCCGCACATCAGGTATTTTAATTCTTGAAGGCACAAGTATAAAAAGCTTTTATATTCCATCGAAACATTGCTTCACAATAATACATGTTATTCGAACATAATATCCTTCGAGCACTGCGTCTCTATTAACGAGCGCCCTGCAGAACTTCCTGAAAATAGTGCTCGACAGGTACTCGGCTTCCGTCCGAATCTTGGGATGCAACATCGGTGGCCTTCATCTCCGCCCAGTATGTCTTGACACGAGCAAGAGCCATCCGCGCACCCTCTATGCATGCTGACCGCCTCACTGCTTTGATATGCGGCACCACACCAAGGAACTACTGCACCAAGCCAAAATAACTCTTCGGCTCGGGCCTTTTCGGCCACAAATGAGTCACGACATTCTTCATGGCAAGTCCGGACAACCTATTCAGCTCCGCCCATTCGGCCAAACGATCGGTTAATGGAAGTGGACGCTCTGGATTACGGAACTGCGACCAAAAAAGCTCTTCCATCTCGTGATCCTTTTGATCTCCGAAGTGTTCGGCCGCGTCCGCGGCACTTGCCGCCAAGTCCAGATAAAGCATCCTCACTACTCCACAGCCGGTCCAACTGAGCATATTTAGGATCCGTGAACTTCCTCCGCAGCAGAAAGGGCTTTCCAGCCGCGATATCTCCGGCCTGACGTAGCTCCTCCTTCATAGCTCTCATCGCAGAGCGAGCATCCTTGGCCTCGGTGGTGGCCTTCTTCAGGTCCTCTTGCTCCGCTCGACCTTCTTTTTCAAGAAGCTCGCAGCGGTCGGTAGCATTCTTCAACTTCACGGCCATCTCGGCCATTTCATTCTTTCTTCGGCAGTGAGCAGCCTGTTCGGCTTTTAGCTCTTCGGCCGCCTTTAAGGCAGCCGCATCACTTTTTCTGGCCTGCTCCTTGGCTCGGGCAAGCTCCGCCCGAAGTTTCTCCATGGCAGCGGCACCATCTGCATCAAGCATACATGTTGTAAGGCACGGGCATCAAGTTCCCTTACCAGGTGTCCGTGGAGAAACCGCATACCTTGTGACTCGTCAAGCCGCTTATTGACAAGCGCGATGTCGGCATCCGCCACATCAAGTTGCCGCTTTAGTTCAGCAAATTCATCAGTCCGGCTAGCCACCGGACGCTCCGCCACCTACATAGGAAGGGCGACACATTATAGCTGGGATTATGATCATCGGCACACTGTCATTTTTGACAACGCACCGAGTCTCAGGGGCTACTATCTACATAGGGCGCATCTTATATATGCGGAACCGTTAAAAGGTACATCATTGCACGTACCTCAAAACCCTTTAGTAAACTCCTAGCGGCCTCGTACAACCCACTTTCCGCGGACGAAATTTTTTCAATCACCGTACCCATCAATGCACGGTGATCCTCTGAGATAGACACTCGCCCGAGAAGATCCTTCAACTCCTCCGACCGTGCACCAGGAGGTGCCAGACTTGTCTGATGGCCTTTTTCGAAGGCCGGACACGGAGGGCTCTGGGGGGCCCTACGACCGCCCTCTGCCCCTGCCGGATTCAGAGAAACCCTCCGCGACGACACCTCAGGATCGCCTGCCTCGCTAGGCGGTATGGCAGGGGGAGACGCTCCGCTCTCCATCATCTCCGGACGAAGATCCCCTGAAGACAAGCTCTGCTGAGAGGGGCTGAGATCCGAACTACAAGGTAAAATTTCGGTCATCTTCAGAAATAAAACAGGGATGTCTCTTATTTTAAAACTCCCCGCTCTACTTACGGCTCACTGGAGGGCTGATCTCCTTGGGGAAATAATGCGGCCGGGGCATCTCCCGGCGCAGGACCCTCTGGCGAAGATTTCTTCCCCTGCTTTGAGGCCTTGGTCTCCAGATCTTCAGAGGCGGTCCTCTTCTCCCATTGGATGAAGGGATTCTCTATCCCTCCTTTCTTGATAACCTCCTTCGCGGAGGCAGTAGCTTCCTTGTTCCCCCCTTCGCCTTCTTCCAAAGGCGCAGCCTCCAGCATCTTGGTTAACACGGGATCCGACGTGGTCTCAGGGAGGGGGGCCGGACACCTAATCAGTTTTGCTTTCGCTATCCACTCCTGTTTAAGGACAACTCTTTTAAGGGCAAGTTTATGATAAATATACGGATAGCGTGTCCGGGTACGGGACTACTTACTTGAGCATCCGGGCGATTGCAGCTCAGACCTGCATCCTTGGTCAAGTCCGGACACATTGCTTGTGATCCGAAGAACAGTTTGTACATCTCCACGGGCGTTGCACCCATAAAATGTTGGAGAGCTCATGGTCCCTCCGGATTGAACTCCCACAGGCGGAGGGGGCGACGTTTGCAGGGCAGGATGCGACGAATCAGCATGACCTGCGCTACTATGACCAGATTGATCTTTCTCTCCAGGAGGTCTCGAATACGACCCTGCAACAAGGGCACGTCCTTGAATGGCCCCCAGTCAAGCCCTTTATTGACCCACGACGCCAGCCGCGGTGGAGGACCCGAGCGAAAGACAGGTGGCGCCACCCATTTCGTGCCCCTGGGAGCTGTGATATAAAACCATTCTTGTTGCCATAGACTGAGCTCCTCTTGAAAAGAGCCCTCGGGCCATGAAGCGTCAACATTCTTGCTTATAACAGCCCCTCTGCACTCTGCATGTTGCCCCTTGATCATCTTCGGCTCCACCATGAAGGTCTTGAGCCACAATCCGAAGTGAGGGGTAATGCGGAGGAAGGCTTCGCATATGACGATGAACGATGAGATGTGGAGGATGGACTCCGGATCCAAGTCGTGAAATTCCAGCCCGTAATAAAACATGAGCCCCCTCACGAAGGGGTCCGTCAGGAAGCCTAGCCCCCGAAGGAAGTGAGACGCGAACACCACGCTTTCACCGGGCTTGGGAGTGGGAATAACCTGCCCTTGGGCAGGCAGCCTATGCGAGATTTCGCCGGTTAGATACCTGGCATCTCTTAGCTTTAGAACGTCTTCTTCCGTGACGGAGGAAGGCATCCACCGGCCTTGAAGGTCGGAGCCGGACATCATCGAAGGTCCGAAGCGCCTGAATTTGGAACTTTGGGTGTTGGAACTCGAAGCGAGGGGCGGATTCGATGGAGATTGAGAAAAAGGAGCGGGGCCTTGGTCTCCTTATAAAGAGGTTGAATACCAGGAGCCCTCCCCGTGACCGTTCGGGACTCGCCTTTGATAGAGGAGGCGTGCCAACGGGCACGACTGGGTTACCCACGCCCGTATTGATGAGAATCCCGGAATAAGGGGACACGATCTCTGCTTTGACAAGACATGCCAAGGAAACCGCCTCGCTAAACGCGCTGAGGTGGGACAGTGAAAACGATTCGAATAAAGGCTTGGCCGTGGTGTGATGTCACGCTGCGGAATACGTCAGCAGATTGAACTTGTGTAAATATTATTCTCTCTACGGTGGTATGTGGAACTTATTTTGTGGAGCCGGACACTATCCTTGTGTTCAAAATCTTCTATGAAGAATTCGGAGAAGGAACCCGCCTTGCAATGCCGAAGACA
Organism: Aegilops sharonensis; assembly: GCA_904067115.1. Classification (NCBI taxonomy): domain Eukaryota; kingdom Viridiplantae; phylum Streptophyta; class Magnoliopsida; order Poales; family Poaceae; genus Aegilops; species Aegilops sharonensis. The sequence goes on from LR880970.1 coordinate 798,549,701, forward strand.
ATATGCGCGCCGGACTCGTCGTCATTGAAGCCTGGTTCAGGGGCTACCGAGCGAGTCCTGGATTAGGGGGTGTCCGGATAGCCGGACTATGACCTTTGGACGGACTCCTGGACTATCAAGATACAAGATTGAAGACTTCGTCCCGTGTCCGGATGGGACTTTCCTTGGCGTGGAAGGCAAGCTTGGCGATACGGATATGTAAATCTCCTACCATTGTAACCGACTCTGTGTAACCCTAACCCTCATCGGTGCCTATATAAACCGGAGGGTTTTAGTCCGTAGGACGAACAACAATCATACCATAGGCTAGCTTCTAGGGTTTAGCCTCTCTGATCTCGTGGTAGATCTACTCTTGTACTACCCATATCATCAATATTAATCAAGCAGGAGTAGGGTTTTACCTCCATCGAGAGGGCCCGAACCTGGGTAGAAACATCGTGTCCCTTGTCTCCTGTTACCATCCGCCTAGACGCATAGTTCGGGACCCCCTACCCGAGATCCGCCGGTTTTGACACCGACACCCCCCTATAGGGCGCGCCCCCCTGTCTTGTGGGCCCCTCGGGCGGCCACCGACGTACTTCTTCCTCCTATATATACCTACGTATCCCGAAAACATCCAGGGGCACCACGAAACACAATTTCCACCGCTGTAACCTTATGTATCCGCGAGATCTCATCTTGGAGCCCTTGCCGGCACTGTGCCGGAGGGGGAATCAACCATGGAGGGCCTCTACATCAACATCCTTGCCCCTCCGATGAGTTGTGAGTAGTTTACCACAGACCTACGGGTCCCTAGTTATTAGCTAGATGGCTTCTTCTCTCTTTTTGGATCTCAATACAATGTTCTCCCCCTCTCTTAAGGAGATCTATTCGATGGAAACTATTTTTGCGGTGTGTTTGTCGAGATCCGATGAATTGTGGGTTTATGATCAAGTTTATCTATGAATAATATTTGAATCTTCTCTGAATTCTTTTATGTATGATTAAGTTATCTTTGCAAGTCTCTTCGAATTATCAGTTTAGTTTGGCCTACTAGATTGGTCTTTCTTGCAATGGGAGAAGTGCTTAGCTTTGGGTTCAATCTTGCGGTGTCCTTACCCAGTGACAGAAAGGGTTGCAAGGAACGTATTGTATTTTTGCCATCGAGGATAACAAGATGGGGTTTGTATCATATTGCATGAGTTTATCCCTCTACATCATGTCATCTTGCTTAACGCGTTACTCTGTTCTTATGAACTTAATACTCTAGATGCATGCTGGATAGCGGTCGTTGTGTGGAGTAATAGTAGTAGATGCAGGGAGGAGTTGGTCTACTTGTTATGGACGTGATGCCTATATACATGATCATGCCTAGATAATCTCATAACTATGCACTTTTCTATCAATTGCTCGACAGTAATTTGTTCACCCACCGTAATACTTATGCTATCTTGAGAGAAGCCACCAGTGAAACCTATGGCCCCCGGGTCTATCTCTTATCATATTTGCTCCCAATCTACTTTTATTTGCATCTTTACTTTCTGCATCTATATTATAAAATACCAAAAACATATTTATCTTATCATACTATCTTTATTAGATCTCACTTTCGCAAGTGGCCGTGAAGGGATTGACAACCCCTTTATTGCGTTGGTTGCGAGTTCTCAGTTTGTTTATGTAGGTGCGTGGGACTTTTGAGAAGCCTCCTACTGGATTGATACCTTGGTTCTCAAAAAATGAGGGAAATACTTACGCTACACTTGCTGCATCACCCTCTCCTCATCGAGGAAAACCAACGCAAGCTCAAGACGTAGCAGTAACTAATGATAAAAGTGAGCACAAACCTTATTGCAATGCGTTGAAACAAGGCCTAGGGTTCATACTTTCACCAGTGCAAGTTCTCTCAACAATAATAACACAATTGGATCATATAACTATCCCTCAACATGCAACAAAGAGTCACTCCAAAGTCACTAATAGCGAAGAACAAACGAAGAGATTATGGTAGGGTACGAAACAAACTCAAAGTTATTCTTTCTGATCGATCTATTCAAGAGTCCGTAGTAAAATAACACGAAGCTATTCTTTCCGTTCAATCTATCATAGAGTTCGTACTAGAATAACACCTTAAGATACAAATCAAACAAAACCCTAATGTCACCAAGATACTCCAATGTCACCTCAAGTATCCGTGGGTATGATTATACGATATGCATCACACAATCCCAGATTCATATATTCAACCAACACAAAGTACTTCAAAGAGTGCCCCAAAGTTTCTACCAGAGAGTCAAGACAAAAACGTGTGCCAACCCCTATGCATAGGTTCATGGGCGGAACCCGCAAGTTGATCACCAAAACATATATCAAGCGGATCATGTGAATATCCCATTGTCACCACAGATAAGCACGACAAGACATACATCAAGTGTTCTCAAATCCTTAAAGACTCAATCCGATAAGATAACTTCAAAGGGAAAACTCAATCCATTACAAGAGAGTAGAGGGGGAGAAACACCATATGATCCAACTATAATAGCAAAGTTCACAATACATCAAGATCGTATCACCTCAAGAACACGAGAGAGAGAGAGATCAAACACATAGCTACTGGTACATACCCTCAGCCCCGAGGGTGAACTACTCCCTCCTCGTCATGGAGAGCGTCGGGATGATGAAGATGGCCACCGGTGAGGGATCCCCCCTCCGACAGGGTGCCGGAACAGGGTCTCGATTGGTATTTGGTGGCTACAGAGTCTTGCGGCGGCGGAACTCCCGATCTATTCTGTTCCTCGATGTTTTTAGGGTATATGGGCATATATAGGCGAAAGAAGTCGGTAAGGGGAGCCACGAGGGGCCCATGAGGGTGGAGGGCGTGCCCAGGGGGGGTGGGCGCGCCCCCTGCCTCGTGCCTTCCTCGTTGCTTCCCTTACGTACACTCCAAGTCTTCTGGATTGTTTCCGTTCCAAAAATAACTCTCCCGAAGGTTTCATTCCGTTTGGACTCCGTTTTATATTCCTTTTCTCCAAAACACCGAAATAGGCAAAAAACAGAAACAACAGAAACTGGCACTGGGCTCTAGGTTAATAGGTTAGTCCCAAAAATAATACAAAATTGTATAACAAAGCCCATAAACATCCAAAACGGATAATATAATAGCATGGAACAATCAAAAATTATAGATAAGTTGGAGACGTATCAGGCCGCAATTCTAGAGACCACGGAGCTGGAAACTAAAGTGGATGCGGAGATGAGATTGAAAGAACTCCTGCGGGAGGAGGAATTGAAGTGGGCATTACGAGCTAAGGTTCTCAAACTTGTCCAAGGGGACGATAACACTCAATTCTTCACTGGTGCACGTCGGTCCTAAACAAACGGCTTTTTACCCCTTTTCGTGATGGCATTTGGAACCGTCGCCAAGTGAGTGTGTGCGATGGGGGGGGGGGGTCCTTCCCTCACGACCCAGAAACCGTTGGGGATATGCCCTCCTGGCACACACACTCGGCAAAATGAGGTCGTGTGCGACCGACGAGCACTCAAATACAGAAATAAGTACATTAGTGATAAAAAAATACAATTATACATGCAAAATCATTTCTGGTCGTAAGTACATCCCACACAGTCAGTCACCACTAAACGTTTCCGTTCGTATATACATCCCACACAGTCACTACAAGGAAAACATTTGCGCAAGGTGGCGTAACACAAACAGTTTTGAAGAGAATGTCGTGTGTGATTGTTCATTGATCCAACATGGTTTATTCCTAGAAACTGTGTGCATTGCCTTAGTTCATCGCCCACGGTGTTTTCTCATTAACCATTTGCAATAAGAAAACCCAATTAGCAAGCTAATTGGCCAATTAGCAGGCTAATTGGCCTATTATTAATAATCCATTTTCTAATCTAATTGACATTCATATTAAGCACATAATATATTCCATTTCCATATTAAGGAAGCAGGATTTCATAATTGAAATACATCGGAGTACAACATGATATAGCTTCAGCACTCAGCTACCCCATTACACAACTGCACCAGCAGCAAGTTTCACATGCAACATCTAAAACCTTTTGAAATTAGCATCATAGACGGTACATAGAGAGATGCATCTCATCTGGAAAACTGTTGAAGTGGAAGGCAAATATTGAGCCTTCATTCATGTTGAAGGTCTTTGCAACTTTAGGCCAGTGCCTGTGGATGATTGACCGTCCATCCTTCGACCTCTTCAGGAACACTTCAATATTGAAGCGTGGGTGTTGTATAAAAACTTTCCTCGCATCCTGACCACAGAGGTGGTTTGAGAGGTAATCATCGGTGAACCCTGAAAACAAGGATGTGCATAAATATCTTCTCTATATTGGAAACGGGGCAAAGGAATAAAAAAAAGGCAAGGTATAATAGTTAGTACCATCTTGTAAACCTCAGTGCTTCCCATTGTTTCCTTGCAACACATATAAGGTACTTAGTCATCAGGTTAAGTAAGGGTTCGCATGCTATCAGTAAAATATGTTGATGAAAAATAAGCACATTGCAGATTCATCAGATTAATTCAAGCCACATGGAAAACCCATTTATCCAAACCAAGCATGATTGAGAACTAGGAAATATAGCACTTGTATATGTTTCTCATGTATTAAGTGCAGCCAAATTCGATTTATTCCTCACATGGTATACAATAAGAGAATGCAGCCACAACAATTGAACATCGCATTGCAGAATTGAACCAAGCAGTTGACTAAACACCACAACAAATGAACCAAACGTTAACTGAGTGTCGGGGGTTGTGTCGTGGTTTTGTCACGGCAGATGTCCTCATGAAAGGACTTAGTCGTGGAGCCATTGCTATGGGTTAGCTTGAAGGGGTTAAAGCGGATACAAGGACGCAAGAGAGTTTTATACTAGTTCGGCCCCTTCGATGAAGGTAAAAGCCTACGTCTAGTTGTGATGGAATTGATGGGGGTTTCGATGACCAGGGAGCAAACAAGCTTCACCTAAGTCTCGAGTTGTTTTCTGTTCTCCCTGAACCGCCGCCGGGTCGTCCCCTTATATACATGGGTGGCGCCCGTCGGTTTACAGAGTCCCGACGCCGGTTCATAGATGTAACCGGCTCGGTCTCCACTATTCCTAACTTACAATACAAGCTACATACCAACGCCGGTTTACGGCTACAGACCTTGAACCGACTATGGGCCTTGAGCCCTCATCTGCCTACATGGACTTTAACATACTCAACTACTGACGAAGTTAACCCAGCCAGTCCTGGCTGGTTTACGCCCAGTAGTAATATCCCCAACATTAGGCCCCAGATTGATTTGAACAGGTTCATGCCAATCCTTAGCAAAAAACTTCATCTTCAGCATCTTTGTGTAGTTTGGTGAACCGCCATGATGTCATCTTCTCTGGTTGTTGTAAACCGGCGTGACATCACCTGTCATAAAAATCTATCCATGATACCTTTCGTTTAATGGATCTGCGACAATCGAGGCGACAGCTCCGTTTCCAAACTCGCGGCCCCTTGATTTTCACGCCTGACTCATGTCCCTTGCTTTATAAATAAGACCGAAGGGTCATTTCTTGTTCCCCTTTGTGCCCTTCTGCTTCGTCTTCCTCGCGTCGCCCAGCTTCGGAGCTCCGCCGCCGCCATCGACTTCTGCACCAACCTTGGCCGCTGCATCACCCTGAATATACCAGAGCATCGCGGCGATCTTCCATTTCTTCCTCAGCTCTGGTAAGTCTTCTATCTTTTCATCATAGATCTGTTCTAGGGTTTCCATGTTCTTCAGCGGTCATCGCTTGCTTCTTGTTCATATGATAAATCTTAGACAAGTCTGTAAATGTTTGTTCTGCGTAGCGGTAGTTTTTATCATCCGTCGTCACTTGCGCATCTCAAAGCCATAGATCTCCCTGTATCCTTGCTCATTGATTCGGTATTGCTCCCTTTTGGACCTTGAATATTTATCTCTTTTCTGAACATGTTCCAGATCCAAAACTATGATGTAATTTTGTGAAACCTGTTTTCGCACACCTACTCTGCAATCTTGAATCTTGAATATTTTAGACAAGGCGGTTTAACTTTGTAGAAAAATTGATAACTCGGTATATACCATTAGTCCCCTTGTTGAACCGCCAGAATTTCTTAGCTCAGTATTGCCATTTTGCAGAACTCCGATTTGTAAGTAACTGCTCCCGGTTTAGCAATGACCACATTAATGTATATTCTTCCAGCATACTCTTGAACCGGTATTACTGTTTTGTAGATTGCACCATGGCCAAACAAGTGTACGAGTGCAACTGGGCCCCTTCTCGAGTGACCGAGATTCAACTGAATAACTTAGTCAAAACCGGCACTTTAAGCAAACAAGATGCCGTTCACTGGAGGGTCCCTGGCCCGGAATGTCTTCCAGAACCCAAAGGTGGAGAGGTTGTTATCTTTGCTGACCATCTAGCCCGGGGCTTCAGCCCGCCCGGTTCAAAGTTTTATCGGGATGTCTTGGCCAACTTCCAACCGCGTCCACAAGATATTGGTCCCAACTCCGTAACCAACATCTGCCACTTTCAAGTGCTCTGCGAGGTGTTCTTTCAAGAGGAGCCCACAGTTGAATTATTCAGAGATTGCTTCCATCTGAACCGCTGCACCGAGTTTACTGACGGTCCCAATACAGAGTTAGGCGGGATGGCGATTCAAAAGAGGAAAGAGGTCACTTACCCTCACGCCAGACTGCATAGCCATCCCAAAGAGTGGAATACAACATGGTTTTATTGTAAAGATACCTCTCCTGATGGACAAAATCCCTTGCCGGGTTACCGTCCGGAGCGGCTAAGCAACACACATCCCTTCCCCGAGAGACTATCTGCTAAGGAAAGAAGCAAATATGCTCCTCAACTATTCAATCTCAGGGCCTTCATGGCTAACGGGTTGACAGGGATTGACCTTGCTCGCTGCTGGATATCTTGGAGTATATTACCCTTAAGCCTGCGCTCCGGTTTGATGTGCGAATACACAGGAGATGTAAAAGACCCTCTACGGCATATTGAGATCCAGCTAACAGATGATGATGTTACAAAGGCTGTGAAGAAGATGTTAAATGAACCGGAAGCTGCTTGCGCTCAAACCGGCCTGCCTCCCTTTTGTGCCATTAACAAACCGCCAGCCGTAAGACTCATATCTTATGCTTTCATGGAATCTAACTATGTTTAAGCACCCTTTGTTGACATTAACATCTTTTAAACAGGGTGATGATCCATTTTGGAGCAAGAAGCCTCCACAAGACAAAACCGGAGAAAACAAACCCGGCCCAAAACCAGAGTTGTGAAGAAACCAGCTAATAGGAAGAGAACCACTGCATCCTCCGATCCACCGGCTGACGATGATGTGGGTAACCCGGACCTTGAGGTAGAGCTTGACTCACTTGGTTTATTTTTCACACGCCTTATTGATAATTATTATTGCCAGGACGACGTTGAAGTCAGTCACGCAGATGTTGTAGAGGTAATCGCTCTTTCTTCCGATTCAAACCCTTTGCCTTCACTAAAAATCCGTCGGGCAAACTGGAAAGTTAAATTTTCTCATCCTCTTGCTTATTTGGACCCAAACTTTCTTATGAAGACACAACAACACGAAGCTCGCCGCACAACCCGGCATAGCGGCCAGGTAGTTACCTCCGTCGGTTTACCGAACAGTCCGGTTCGGAAACGCCGTTCAGAGGTCTCTAACTCTTTCGTCAATGCTTTTCCGAAAGCGGGTCGTTTTCGCCAACCTCTTAATCCATCTGAATCCGATTATCAGGGCACTTCTCATTCTTCTTCCGGCGAGTCATCAGCCACCCAGCTTCCCCCACTCAAAACGGTGCTTGGGTGAGCCATATTCCTTATAATGTTGTTTGATATATCACTTTCAATATTCACTGAACTGATCCGTCTTCTTCCTTTCATGGCCAAGCCTAGGACAAGCAAGAAAGCTCGTCTGGACAAAGCGGCAGAAGAAAATGACGCCCCTGAACCGGACAAAGTACCAGATCCCGAAGAACACATCCGCGACGATGTGCTGAACGACCCACCATCGCAAGATCATGAAGCTATTGCTGAAGAGGCACATGTTGATTCCACAGGCCCTTTTAATCAGCCCACAAGTCTTGTCCAGACTGACAAAACAACGAGCCCATCAAAGCATACTGATAAACCGGCGACCCCAGCGCGGACCGACGAAACCAAAGATGATGATATTGTTATTACTGGCATTGGTCGTTCCGAGCCAAGCAATCATGTTGCTTTATCTAAGCACACTGCGAAAGATGAACCTGCTGCATTTGGCAAAGGCAAATGGAATGCCGACTTGGCCACTTATGCTGCTCTGAACACCCAAGATCTTTATTCCGGCTATCTGAATCGGCTATATACCAGCCGTGATTATGAAGCCGGTCTGGTGAATATGATGAAAGACAAATATGAGGTAATTTCCATATGACTCTCTGCTTATATATTTTAATCTGTCAACTCCAATAGCCCCCAAGTGACGGTTTTAAGATATCAACTTAAATCGGGACTTTCCAATGTGAACTTTAATGCAGCCGGTTCAACTTAATGCAGTTAAACCAGGCCTTTATATAGTAAGAATTCCCGTGTCACTAAAAGTCAGAGCAAATAGGCATTAGCCCCCAAGTGCCAAGTTGAATACTTGTATTGAGCTTGGGACTTATATAGAAATTGTATGATGAAAAGCAAATATGCATTAGCCCCCAAGTACCGAGGGCATAACTTGTTATGTGGGTGGTACTTCAACTCTGCACCGTAATCTTTATCAAATGATTATCTGTATGTAGGCTGATCTGAGCAAGAAAGAAGGTCAAATCGCCGATCTGCAAGAAAATCTGAAGTCCCAGCAAGCTGAAACCTCTAATGCAAAAGCGGAATTAACCAGTGCTTTAAGCGTCATGGAAAATCTTAAAGAGGGTTTCAACAAGGAGCGGGCGGATTGGGCCACTGAAAAAACCGCTTTAACTCAACGAGCAGAGAAGGCTGAGGCTGCACTCAAACCGGTGGTGGATGAATTGACCAGTGCAAAACGGCAAGGGCATGCCATGACCGCTGCTGTCTTTGGTAAGCCTTCTTGATTTCTGAAGCAATAAGGCCTTCTCATGTAACTGCCGGTTTACTAACCCTTTTTGAATTATTCAGGGACACGTATTGGTCACTTGGGATCAGATGTGCGGAAGAAATTGAAGGCCTCCTATACATTGATAGAACAACTGTATACTGGTGCGCAACGGATCATCTGTACTGCTTCTCACAACAACCCGACGCCCACCTTGATTCAGGACACTATTAAAAGGTTGTCGATGCTTCCTGCCCGGGTTGAAGAGTTAAAGAAATTTGCTGCTAGAACCGGTGCTATAAACGCCTTAATCCGGGCAAAAGCATGGGTGCCAGATTTTGATCCTGTTGAAGCGGCCCAGGGCTTCCCGGGCTTGAAGGAAGACGGGACAGAGTTCAACAAAGAAGATCTCCGAGCTATAAACCGGGAAGTGCACCCTCTGGCTTGTCAATTGGTTGAAGAGGCAGATTTATCTCACTATCAAGCTCAATATGCATGATGGACAAAACAAACGAGTGGCTGCACCAATTCCTGAAACAGAGAACCTTATACCTCCAATCCGTAAGCATACTTACGCTCCTGACATTGAACCACCGTTGCTGATCAATGATGAAGCTGTCTTTCAAGCATTAATGGGAATCGACTGGACAACTGTTGATTTCCAGCCGCTGGGTAGGGAAGCAGAAGTTGAAGCGGCGCGAGATGACCCGCAACCTGCAAGCCAAACTGGTGACCAAGCATGAACCGGAAGCCGGTTTAAATTCCCGCTCTTTTATGTTACGCAGAAAACAATTATCTTATCTGGGCACCGTGTTGCCATGTAATAGGCTAGCTGCCACACTTGGTTTTGATATGCCTTCGTGCATACTTATTGCAACTTTATGCTTCCATTGAATCATCAATTCTAAACTGTTATCTGCAGCCAAAAAGCTGCCATCGTAGGGCATGAAGTTGGCTGTGCCAATCTTGAAACAGAGTTATAAGAAATCCACTCTGCTGGAGGAGAAAACAGCTCCTGTGTATATAAGGTCGGTTTACCAGGCCGTTCCGGGTTATGATGAACACCGGTGTTACTCCAAAATAGGATGTTAACAAAAAAGATCAAACCGGGCAAAGAGTCTCCGGATTAAGAATGGACCGTGTTCCGTCAACTGACAGTCGAACCGGTTTAATAATTGTTGGTTTAAAAACACAACAAAAGAAATATGCATCAAAAGAGAGACAAAGTACAAGCAAAGACAGATAAAATCATTTGCAAAAAGAGGTTGTTGAGCCGATCAAGTGGCATTACCATGGTCGGACACGACCAAGCCCCCAATAGGCGTAGCTATGGTTCAAGTCAGCCAGGTCCCCAAATGATGCAGTGGCATTACGCCGATCAAGAGGTGTAGCGATGGTTCGGGTTCGACCAAAGCCCCCAAGTGATTCTGTGGCCTTAGGCCGATCAAAAGGCGTGACTGGTTCAGACGTGACCAAGTCCCCAAGTGATTATGTGGCTTTCGCCTATCAAAAGGTGTTGCATTGGTTCGGACACGACCAAGCCCCAAGTGATATGATATAAAGCTTTTTGAGAAAGCTAACTCAAGGGGTAAACCGGAGGCCGCTTTAAGACAAAAACTCCGTGTAACCACACATGATGTAAAAATAGCAGAGACCCCGCTTTAGCTAAGGCTCCGATTTATTATATTGATCATAACATATACCTGTCATAATATGTACATAAGTAGAGCCTATGGCTCAGGTATAGTAAGGCCGAACATGAGCTATGTTCCACGGCCTGTTGGTCTCCTCCTCTGATGTACGTGAGTCTTTATGCTCTCGAATATTGATCAGATAGTATGACCCGTTGTGCAAATTCTTGCTGACCACGAAAGGTCCCTCCCAAGGTGGGTGTCACGACCGGTTTTTCAATAAAATACTTATTGAGAAACCGACCCTTTTATTTCCAGTATAGGAGAATCCTCCTTACTGGTAGACAAATTCTTGATACAGAAATCCAGAAGTACTAATTATATTACAGGGTTGAGCTGAGGTTGCTCAACAATTTATTACAAGCACGCCAATATTATACATAAGGGCGGATATGACACAAGGGTGTGGTGGCATACTACTGACTCGTAATAAAAGTGGTGGTGGGTATGTCACAGTGAAGTGGGTGACATGACTCCTACTCTTGCAGCTCATAGAGCGTCGAAGTGAGGCTCGATGATTTTATTCGGGTAGCGGAAGCGGATATGGTACAAGTGACAAATTCCAGGATCGCACGGGACTGACTGGGACTCCTCTAGGCGTCGGACTCGCTATCAAACTCTTCATCCATAAGATCGCCTTCGTCAACATCTGGCCAAATCAACAAGCCAGGTGAGTACTTTGAATGTACTCGCAAGACAGTTCGGACATAAGATATAACAAATGCAAGCATGATGCATCATGAGCAATTAGCAATGCACACTCAAATAATAAACTTGCACGACATGTTAAATAAAAGGAAGTCAGGCGGTAGTCCTCCCGAAATCCCAGCAAAATAACTGAAAATCGATCGAGTGTCTGAAGCGACGCCTCGAAAGGTGAACAAATAAATTAACATGCCGCAGTTGGGCGTCTAAGCGATACCACATAAAGGGCTTATATTGAAAAGTAAATGACAGTGCGTACCACAGTCGGACGTCTAAGCGACATCACGTAAAGGGCTTATATCGAAAGTAAAGAACAAGAGTGCCACAGTCGGACGTCTGAGCGACATCACATAAAGGGCTTATATCGAAAGTAAATAACAAGAGTGCCACAGTCGGACGTCTGAGCGACATCACATAAAGGGCTTATATCAAAAGTAAATAACATAAATGCCACAGTCGGACGTCTGAGCGACATCACATAAAATAATATAGATGCCACAGTCGGACGTCTGAGCGACATCACATAACGGGCTTATATCTCATTGTCATATCCAAGCAGTATAGACCCTTCCAAGGAAAATACTCAGTACATAATAATAAACAGGTTAGTCCATCCACAGGAGTAATCATTTAGCCGAGTTCACCACTCATGTTTGTTCACCGGAGATTGTCAAGGAGACTGACACTGATACTGACAAGGACAAGTTGAACACAGACCTTGACCATAGATACGGTTACTTGAATGAGTTTGACTCTGCAGAGTTTGTACTATTTAACCACAGCCAACGGATTTCAGTAGTCACAAGGGACTAGTTTCGTTTACGGTATTTTAGAAGAAAACACGTCTAACCAGTACACACCCAATTCCACATTCCGCTGCCAGGAATCACCCTAGGCAACGTTCAAGAAAAACTCTAAGACGGTGAGGTCACAACCTCGAATAGCATGGGATCAAATTTATCTCGCGCGCTCTAAGGGGTGCCCCCCTCTCGGTCCCAACCGGAAACACCCATGCTCCCTGACCGGATGACGGGCTTTAATCCAGGGCCATGGAACCCTCATCCCGGCCCCTCTGTTTGGTGTGTACCAGGAAAGAGGTTTGCAGCTTACTAAACCATATTCTTTGCAGAAAACATGTGGTAGTACAAGGGAAGGAACGGATGGTAACGTGACTTGCCTCACGTTGACACTGGAGTTAAATGGTTTGGCATAAGACTGGCATGCTACAACAATACCATCTTACCACCTATCATGTCACCACATGATCATATAAACTCTCATCGAATAACACACCGAGTTTCGAAACTCACTCGCAATAGCTTTGCATGCAATATAACATTTACGGATGTTCATATAAACATGCCATGAAGTAACTACTTAAGTAGACATGCAAAACACTCATCATATCAAAGGTTCAAACATGCTTGCCTGGTTCGGAGCAGTCGGAGTCTAGCTTGGTGAAGTTCGCGGTTCCGTCACCTCCTCCGGTATCTACGGTATAAAGAAAATACGTGCTATCGTAAATAACATGTGTGCACAAAAAGTGCGCCAAATATTTTTGAAATAAATATGATAATAAAACTAAACAGAAAAATAAAGATGACAGAAAAAGAATCAATCAAAAATCACTTTCTGTTTAAAAGTTATTAAAGTTTTAGTCCAGGGACTTGTCTGTAATGAAACAGAAAGTTTCCAGGGGGCAGAACAGAAAAAGACAGAAAAACGTTTCAGTTAGAAAGCGTATTTGCCTGAATGCGCTTTCCAGAAAAAACGGTTCGAATATAAAAGAGAGACTGACGAGGGGGTCCCACTCGTTAGGTTTGAATATTTGAGAGAGGAACAGAGCGCGCCGGCGCCCGAGGCTTGCGGTGGTCGCCGGCGACGATCCACGGCGAGTTAGAAGGAGCGGAGGGTACCTACGAAATCTGTGTGCCCTCCCGCGTCTGTGGGTGGTGGAGGTGGTCGTCGGCGAGCACCACGTCGACGGCGGCCCTTACTCCGGCGGACGGCGGCTCGGGTGATGGTGGATCTCGGCGGGGAAGGCTGCACATGCCAAATCGAGGCGCGGGTTAGATGATTGAGTGCCCTAGGAGGCTACGGGCAGGGTTTGGGAGGTGGGGGTGCCCTCACCGGAGCGGATCGCGCCGGAGCCCGAAGCGGATCGGGGCGGCCGGAGACGGAGGAGAAGGCCTCATCGGGGTCCTCCTAGGGGTCGAGCGTAGCTCTAGCGAGGTGGAGTGAGTGGTGCTGGTCGAAGGCGAGCTAGGGGTGGCTATTTATAGCCGGCACGAGGCGGTTCCGAGAACGGCATAATCTCCGGCGGCGATTACGGCGAGGCGGTGGCCGGACGGGTGGTTTAGGCGGCTGGGCATCAACGCGATGATGCACTGGTTACGTTCAAACGCTAACCTCGGATGGATTTGGCCTGCTCCGCAGTTTCGACGGAACGGCGCTTCGCGGGCCCGCCGGCGGCAGAGAGCGCGTCCTGTGCTTGCCAGGCGACGGCGACGGTGCCGCAGCGTGCACAGAGGAGGAGAAGGCCACGCGGAGGCCTCGAGTGGTTCGGGCGGCGCTGGTCGGCGCCGAAAGCCGGGTCGGCCGCTGTTGGTCGCCACGGGTGGCTCTGCCACCGCAGAAGATGCCGGAGCTGGCGAGCCATGTCGCCACCGACGCCCGCGCCCGGCCAAGCGACCTTGCGGCGCTCTGGATAAGGAGGGGGAGCAGTGAGCAAGCGGCCAGCGCGAGCACTGGCGAGATGGATGCCAATCTCTGAAGAAAATGACACTGTCGTCTGAATTTTAAACACTGAACTCTGAACATGAACAGCAACAGTGCATGCCAGGTGCTCGATGAAATGATTTTGGCATGTGGGAAATTTATCTGGAGCTAATCTTTGGTGAGGTGATCTCTCAATGCATCTGGGGGCTGCCTGATTTTTGTCAGAATTTTTGGAAAAGGAAAAATATGAATTTCACCAAATTTGGCAAAACTGGTCCAAACTTGCAGTGAGTAAAACTTGAAAATTTTGAACTGTGGAAGAGTGGATCTTGATGGATCTAGGTTGGGGGTGCTAAGGAATAGTCAGAGGAGTTGGTTTGGGATCAAAACTCAAAGTAATTTTGGTAATTCCTTTGTAAACCACCTAGGTCCAAAAATAATGGCAGAAATAGTTTTGGGGATAAAATAAATGGAATAAAAATCAAAAATGGGTTGAGCTTGTTGGAATTGAATATTTGGCTTGACCCAAAGTGGAGGGAGGGGTTTTGGGAGAAATTTTAGCATGAGGCATGGTAAAAATGGATGGTTGCAATAAAAGGAATAATTCCAAAAAACCCATAGGATTTCTTTTTAATAATTTCCAAAAATTAATTGTGATGAGTTAACATCAAAAGAAAAGTTTTAATACCAAACACCAAGGTTGAGGAAGACACAAAAATAAAATATTTGTCATAGGAGAAATATTTTGAGAAGGAGGGTCTTTTTGGAAAGATTTTAGATAGCCTCCTTCAAATCAAATAAAGGGTTTGTCAAAAACCAAATAAATTGTTTTGGAGTGAAACAATGGGGATAGCTTGTGCATATCAGTCTAGTCTTGGATGAGCCGGAGCACCAAATCTCCTTCTTGAAAGGTTCTGGTTCTAACTCGGCGACTGTGATAGCGACGAAGATCCTGCTAGTAAATCGCCGAACAGGCAGCTGCGATGTCACACTCCTCGTCCAACAGGTCCAAAGCATCTTGCCGTGCTACTTCGTTGTCTACTTCAACATAAGCTGCTACACGAGGTGAGTCATGACGGATGTCACTGGGGAGAACCGCCTCTGCTCCGTAGACCATGAAGAACAGTGTGTATCTTGTCGATCTGTTGGGTGTAGTATTGATGCTCCATAATACAGATGGTAACTCCTCAACCCAACAACCCGGCGTCCGCTGCAAAGGAACCACAAGCCGGGTTTGATGCCTCGTAAGATCTCTTGGTTAGCCCTCTCTGCTTGGCCATTGGACTGCGGGTAAGCCACTGATGAAACATCAAGCCGGATGTGCTCACGTTCACAGAACTCCTTCATAGCACCCTTGGACAGGTTGGTACCATTATCAGTAATGATGTTGTGTGGAAAGCCAAACCGGAAAATCACCTTTTTGATGAATTGAACCGCCGTGGCTGCATCACACTTACTAACGGGCTCCGCTTCTACCCACTTTGTAAACTTGTCAATCGCCACCAGAAGGTGGGTCTTCTTGTCCTTGGACCTTTTGAAAGGCCCAACCATATCCAGCCCCCAAGTCGCAAACGGCCAAGTAATTGGTATCATCCTCAATTCTTGAACTGGCACATGAGCGCGTCTTGAGAACTTCTGACAGCCATCACATCGCCTAATCAGGTCCTCCGCATCAGCATGAGCAGTCAACCAATAGAAGCCATGATGAAACGCTTTAGCCACCAAATACTTTGAACCGGCGTGGTGACCACAATCCCCTTCGTGGATTTCACGCAAGATTTCACAGCCTTCCTCAGGAGACACATAACGTTGAAACGCCCTTGACACACTGCAATGATGTAACTCGCCATTGACAATAGTCATGGACTTGGATCGCCGGATTATCTGCCTGGCCAGAGTATCATCCTCTGGTAACTCGCCCCGGTTCATGTACGCAAGATAAGGAACCGTCCAATCTGGAATAACATGAAGAGCCGCCACCAATTGAGCCTCGGGACCAGGAATAGCCAAATCCTCTTCACCAGGGAGCTTCACAGACGGATTATGCAGAACGTCCAAGAAGACATTAGGCGGGACCGGTTTACGTTGAGAGCCCAACCGGCTCAAAGCGTCCGCTGCTTCGTTCTTCCGTCTGTCCACGTGATCCACCTGATATCCTTTAAAGTGACCTCCAACAATATCCACCTCACGACGATATGCTGCCATGAGCGGATCCTTGGAATCCCAAGTGCCGGACACTTGTTGAGCCACTAGGTCCGAGTCACCGAAGCACTTAACTCGGCTGAGATTCATCTCCTTAGCCATCCGGAGACCATGGAGTAAAGCTTCGTACTCAGCTGCATTGTTAGTACAAGGGAACATTAAGCGGAGAACGCAACCGAACTTATCACCTCGTGGAGAAGTTAACATGACTCCAGCCCCCGATCCCTCCAATTGCCTGGACCCATCAAAATGAATAGTCCAATAAGTGTGATCCGGCTTTTCTTCAGGTGCTTGTAGTTCCGTCCAATCATTGATGAAATCTACAAGTGCTTGAGATTTGACCGCCGTTCGAGGCATGTATTTCAGTCCGTGCGGCCCAAGCTCTATAGCCCACTTGGCAATCCGGCCAGTTGCCTCCCTGTTCTGAATTATATCTCCCAAAGGAGCAGAGCTGACCACTGTGATGGGATGTCCCTGGAAGTATTGCTTAAGCTTCCGGCTTGCCATGAAAACTCCATACACGAGCTTCTGCCAATGCGGGTACCTTTGCTTGGACTCAATAAGCACCTCGCTGATATAGTAAACCGGACGCTGAACCGGATATTCCTTGCCTGCCTCTTTGCGCTCCACCACAATAGCTACACTGACTGCACGAGCATTAGCTGCCACATACAACAGCAATGGTTCCTTGTCAATCGTAGCAGCAAGAACAGGCGGATTGGCTAGCTGCCGCTTTAAATCCTCAAACACTTTATCAGCAGCTGAACTCCAGACGAATTGATCTGTTTTCTTCAGCATCTGATACAAAGGGATCGCCTTCTCACCAAGTCGGTTGATAAACCGGCTCAACGCGGCAATCCGGCCTGCCAAGCGTTGCATGTCATGGATACACTGCGGTTTAGCCAGGGAGGTGATAGCTGTGATCTTCTCTGGATTAGCCTCAATTCCCCTGTTGGATACCAGAAAACCCAGTAACTTGCCTGCCGGTACACCAAAAACACACTTGGCCGGGTTGAGCATCATCTTGTATGTCCGCAGGTTATCAAAGGTTTCCTTCAAATCGTCAATCGGAGTCTCCTTCTTTCTTGACTTAACCACAATATCATCCACATAGGCATGTACATTACGGCTGATTTGCTTATGAAGGCAATTCTGTACACACCGTTGATAAGTTGCCTGGGCACTCTTGAGCCCAAAAGGCATAGATACATAGCAGAAGGCTCCAAAGGGAGTTATGAACGTTGTCTTCTCCTGGTCTTTAACTGCCATCTTGATTTGATGATAACCAAAATATGCATCTAGAAAACTCAAACGCTCACAACCCGCAGTAGCATCAATAATCTGATCGATGCGGGGGAGGGCAAAAGGATCTGCTGGACAAGCCTTATTAAGGTCTGTGTAATCCACACACATGCGCCAGGTGCCGTTTTTCTTAAGGACCAGCACCGGATTAGCCAGCCATTCAGGATGGAAAACTTCAACAACAAAGCCAGCCGCTAAGAGCATGGCCACCTCCTCTCCAATAGCTTTGCACCTTTCTTCATTAAACCGGCGGAGAAACTGTTTAACCGGTTTTTACTTAGGATCGACATTAAGAGTGTGCTCAGCGAGTTCCCTCGATACACCAGGCATGTCATAAGGCTTCCATGCAAAAATGTCCCGATTCTCACGGATGAACTCGATGAGCGCGCTTTCCTATTTCAGATCCAAGTTGGTGCTGATACTGAACTGCTTGGATGAATCGCCGGGCACGAAGTCAACAAGCTTAGTCTCAGCTGCCGATTTGAACTTTAGGGCCGGATCATGCTCTGTAGTTGGCTTCTTCAATGGAGTCATGTCCGCCGGATCAACATTATCCTTGTAGTATTTCAACTCCTCCGTGGCACAAACCGACTCTGCATAGGCCGCATCACCTTCTTCACACTCCAAAGCAACCTTGCGACTTCCATGAACAGTTATTGTTCCCTTGTGACCCGGCATCTTGAGCTGCAGATAAACATAACAGGGCCGTGCCATAAATTTGGCATAAGCCGGCCGCCCAAATAGGGCGTGATATGGGCTCCGGATCTTCACCACCTCAAAAGTCAATGTCTCTGAACTGGAATCATGATCGTCCCCAAAGTCCACTTCCATAGCTATCTTGCCAATAGGATATGCTGACTTACCAGGTACCACACCATGGAATACCGTATTGGACGGTTTAAGATTTTTATCTGTTAGCCCCATACGGCGGAAGGTCTCATAGTATATGATATTAATGCTGCTCCCTCCATCCATGAGCACCTTGGTGAATTTATAACCTCCCACCTGAGGTGCCACCACCAACGCTAGCTGACCCGGATTGTCAACCCGGGGAGGGTGATCCTCTCTGCTCCATATGATTGGCTGCTCAGACCAGCATAAATAACGAGGCACGACCGGTTCAACAGAATTCACCGCTCGTTTGTGAAGCTTCCGGTCTCGCTTATCCAAGCTAGTGGTAAAGACATGATATTGCCCGCTATTCAACTGCTTCGGATTGCTCTGATAACCCGACTGCTGCTGCTGCTGGTTGTAACCACCCTGGCTACTCTAATTACTTTGATTGTTATGTCCACCCTGATTACCATTGAAGCCTGAACCGGAATTTCCTCCACCGTGACCCGGCCCATGGAATCCGGATCCTGAGCCACCGCCTGACCCGTGATCATATCGGAAAGCATTAGAATTCTTGAACTCCTGCATAATGTAACAATCCTTCCAAAGGTGGTTGGCTGGCATCTCCTTCGTCCCGTGCTTTGGACAGGGCTGGTTTAACAGATAGGTCAGGCGGTCCGGGTTAGGACTTGGAGCTCCACTACGATTCGACGGTTTACCCTTTCGTCTCTGGCCCTTGTCCTGTGCGCTGGTATTAGCCACAAAGTCCATGCTGCTATCCGCTTTACGCTTGCCTCCATTTCCATGACCTACCGTGTTGTGTTGCTGCCCTTTGGAGTTGCTGCTCTTCTTTCCCTTCCCTGTTTTGTCATCATTAGACTCGGGATCCTTGGTACTATTAGAATTAGCATACTTCACTAAAGCAGCCATGAGGGTCCCCATATAGTTACAATGGCGCTTCATCCGTCCCAATTTCAACTTCAGAGGCTTAAACCGGCAGTTGCCTTCCAAGGTTATAACCGCGGTATCAGCGTTGATATGGTCTGATGAATGCAAAATTTCCGAGACCCGCCGCACCCATCGGGTTGTTGACTCGCCTTCCTCCTGGACACAGGCCGCTAAGTCCACTATCGACATGGGATGCTTACATATATCCTTGAAATTCTGGATAAACCGGGCTTGCAACTGGGCCCATGAACTGATAGAATTCGCCGGTAAGCTTTTTAACCAAGTACGGGCTGTCCCTTCAAGCATCATGGTGAAATACTTCGCACATGCCGCATCATCCACATCAAGCATCTCCATGGCCATCTCATAGCTCTCCACCCATGTTTCTGGAGACAAATCGGCAGTGTAACTTGGCACCTTGCGCGGGCCCTTGAAATCCTTAGGCAGGCGCACATTGCGTAAAGCGGGGACAAGACAGGGCACCCCCAAAGAACTAGAAGTAACCCCTGGCTCGACCGAGGTGGTTGGACGAACCGGCTTAAGATGACGAGCCTCATACTGCGGCGCTAACTCGGCCTCCCTGCGCGCCCGGGCCCGGTCCACCACTTCCTGAGCATCACCAATACCACCTGCCGGGTTATTGCCACGGGGCGCTTCACGGTTCCGTGCATTACTTGATATGGCCGGTTCATCCATACGCCTGCTGTAGCTCCGGCTTGGACGGGGGGTCGAATGAATTTGGTCACGGCTGTATGAATACGCTTCCTGTTGAATCAAGGCTGTCCGAAGAAGCTCCTTAACCCGGCGCATCTCCACCGCCTGCGGAGAATCACCTTCAATCGGGATGGCCTCCAGTCATGAAGCGGCGGCGACAAGATTGTCCATTGGATTGGAATAATGACCCGGAGGTGTCGGGACAGGCTGTGGCACGACATTGTTCTGTCGAGGCGGCTCCATCAGGCGAGGCTAAACCGGCGCGCCTGGCCCAGGTGCCTCCGCCCGGTTTATCATCGGCGGGTTACTAGTTCTTGTTCCTGGGGTGTTAAAGAGATTTCTGGCTTCGAAAATCGGAGGCAGGCGAGACCGCTGCTTCCTCTTCAGGACTTCGTGCGATGCGGTCTGATCCAGCATAAGCCTATAGGCCTGCGCATCCAAAGCGGCCCGCTCTGCGACCATCCTGGCGTTCTCGGCTGCTAGGTCGGCCTTGGCCTGAGTGATCTGTTCCCTCACCTTTGCAATTCCGCGTTGCGGGCGTCCTGATCCGCCGGGTTAGCCTCTGCCATAAGCGCAGCCAATGCATCAAACAAATAAGATAAAACTTGAGCCAGCGGGTGCACGGGGCCTCCTGCCCCGGCAGCAATCGCCGCTGCTGACCCAGATATCATCGCTGCTGCGGTCGAAGAGTGGATCGCCGCCTGTGTACCGGCCATGAATATTCCAACCTGGTTGGGCAGATCAGAGGGGTCCGGAATACTGTCGCCATCGGAACAACCCCCAATCCGGCCGTCTTGTAGCTGATACAACGATTCGGTTTCTCCGGTTGAAGACTCATCGCCGGAATAAACGACGATCTCGCTACCAGATTCCGATCCATCCTCATATTCTCCTCCGTGGATGACTCCCACGAAGGCACGCTTCACAGCCGGTTTCACCTGGGCAGATCGCGCGCGCTGAGCCATTTCGACGAGGTCGGTGCAGATGTCCGGCTCAGGGCCCGGTTCACCGATCTTGGCGATGAAGACGTGTATGCCACCAAAGGGGACCCGGTACCCGTACTCAATCGAGCCGGCCTCGAGGCCCCACCCTGCATCGTCAATGTAGAGTTTGCCGCGACGATTCTTGGTCATCCGGCCCACAACGTAGCCCTTGAGTCCTTCGAAGTTGCCCTCCAAGAACTTGAAACCATCGTGTGATAGCCCCACGGTGGGCGCCAACTATCGTTGTTTTGTCACGGTAGATGTCCTCATGAAAGGACTTAGTCGTGGAGCCATCGCTACGGGTTAGCTTGAAGGGGTTAAAGCGGATACAAGGACGCAAGAGAGTTTTATACTAGTTCGGCCCCTTCGATGAAGGTAAAAGCCTACATCTAGTTGTGATGGAATTGATGGGGGTTTCGATGACCAGGGAGCAAACAAGCTTCGCCTAAGTCTCGAGTTGTTGTCTGTTCTCCCTGAATCACCGCCGGGTCGTCCCCTTATATACATGGGTGGCGCCCGTAGATTTATAGAGTTCCGACACCGGTTCATAGATGTAACCGGCTCGGTCTCCACTATTCCTAACTTACAATACAAGTTACATACCAACGCCGGTTTACGGCTACAGGCCTTGAACCGACTATGGGCCTTGAGCCCTCATCTGCCTACATGGAATTTAACATACTCAACTACTGACGAAGTTAACCCGACCTGTCCTGGCCGGTTTACGCCCAATACTTTCCTCGAATCCTGACCACAGAGGTGGTTTGAGAGGTAATCATCGGTGCACCCTGAAAACAAGGATGTGCATAAATATCTTCTCTATATTGGAAACGGGGCAAAGGAATAAAAAAAGGCAAGTTATAATAGTTAGTACCATCTTGTAAACCTCAGTGCTTCCCATTGTTTCCTTGCAACACATATAAGGTACTTAATCATCAGGTTAAGTAAGGGTTCGCATGCTATCAGTAAAATATATTGATGAAAAATAAGCACATTGCAGATTCATCAGATTAATTCAAGCCACATGGAAAACCCATTTATCCAAACCAAGCATGATTGAGAACTAGGAAATATAGCACTTGTATATGTTTCTCATGTATTAAGTGCAGCCAAATTCGATTTATTCCTCACATGGTATACAATAAGAGAATGCAGCCACAACAATTGAACATCACATTGAAGAATTGAACCAAGCAGTTGACTAAACACCACAACAAATGAACCAAACGTTAACTGAGTGTCGGGGGTTGGGTGCGACATATGCCAATGGATGGCTTATTGATACGTCTCCAACGTATCTACTTTTCCAAACACTTTTGCCCTTGTTTTGGACTCTAACTTGCATGATTTGAATGAAACTAACCCGGACTGACTCTGTTTTCAGCAGAACTACCATGATGTTGTTTTATGTGTAGAAAAGGGAAGTTCTCGGAATGTCCTGGAAATCCACGGAGGCACTTTTTGGAATTTATAAGAATTATTGGGCGAAAGAAATACACCAGGGGGCCCAGGGCCTGTCCACAAGACAGGGGGGCGCGCCCCCTATCTCGTGGGCCCCCAGGACCTCCTCCGACCTCAACTCCAACTCCATATATTCTGTGTCGGGGAGAAAAATATCACAGAGAAAGTTTCATCACGTTTCACGACACGGAGCCACCGCCAAGCCCTAATCTCTCTCGAGACGGCTGATCTGGAGTCCGTTCGGGGCCCCGGAGAGGGGGATTCGTCGCCGTCGTCATCATCAACCATCCTCCATCACCAATTACATGATGCTCACCGCCGTGCGTGAGTAATTCCATCATAGGCTTGCTGGACGGTGATGGGTTGGATGAGATTTACCATGTAATCAAGTTAGTTTTGTTAGGGTTTGATCCCTAGTATACACTATGTTCCGAGATTGATGTTGCTATGATTTTGCTATGCTTAATGCTTGTCATTAGGGCCCGAGTGCCATGATTTCAGATCTGAACCTATTATGTTTTCATGAATATATGTGTGTTCTTGATCCTATCTTGCAAGTCTATAGTCACCTATTCTGTGTTATGATCCGACAACCCCGAAGTGACAATAATCGGGATACTTCTCGGTGATGACCGTAGTTTGAGGAGTTCATGTATTCACTATGTGCTAATGCTTTGTTCCGGTTCTCTATTAAAAGGAGGCCTTAATATCCCTTAGTTTCCGCTAGGACCCCACTGCCACGGGAGGGTAGGACAAAAGATGCCATACAAGTTCTTTTCTATAAGCACGTATGACTATTTACGAAATACATGCCTACATTACATTGATGAATTGGAGCTAGTTCTATATCACCCTATGTTATAACTATTGCATGAGGAATCGCATCCGGCATAATTATCCATCACTGATCCATTGCCTACGAGCATTTCACATATTGTTCTACGCTTATTTACTTTTCCGTTGCTGCTGTTACAACTACTACAAAAACACAAAAACATTTGTCTTTACTTTTGTTATCGTTACCTTTATTATCATACCACTTTTGCTACTAAACACTTTGCTGCAGATACTAAGTTATCCAGGTGTGGTTGAATTGACAACTCAACTACTAATACTCAAGAATATTCTTTGGATCCCCTTGTGTCGAATCAATAAATTTGGGTTGAATAC
>LR880970.1:798573736-798585612 GCA_904067115.1 Aegilops sharonensis
GTATGACTATTTACGAAATACATGCCTACATTACATTGATGAATTGGAGCTAGTTCTATATCACCCTATGTTATAACTATTGCATGAGGAATCGCATCCGGCATAATTATCCATCACTGATCCATTGCCTACGAGCATTTCACATATTGTTCTACGCTTATTTACTTTTCCGTTGCTGCTGTTACAACTACTACAAAAACACAAAAACATTTGTCTTTACTTTTGTTATCGTTACCTTTATTATCATACCACTTTTGCTACTAAACACTTTGCTGCAGATACTAAGTTATCCAGGTGTGGTTGAATTGACAACTCAACTACTAATACTCAAGAATATTCTTTGGATCCCCTTGTGTCGAATCAATAAATTTGGGTTGAATACTCTATCCTCGAAAGCTGTTGCGATCCCCTATACTTGTGGGTTATCACTTAAAATGGTGGGAGCGAGTAGAATGTCGCCGGTGCCTGGAAGCGGGATGAGGCGTAGACACGAACGCCGGCGCACCTTACCCAGGTTCGGGGCTCCCCTAGGAGATATCACCCCTAGTCCTGCTCTGCGGGGTCTCTGCATGATCACTAAGGCACTAGTGAGTACAATGGTGCTCCTCGAGCTGTTTGCTAGAGGTGAAAGAAAGCAAGGCTAGCTCTCTCCTTTCTCTATGGTGAGTCTAGTTCTAACAGGTTGGGAACCCTTTGCATGGTTGCCCTGGGGGGTTTATATAGGCCTACCCTCCAGGGGTACAGTGGTAACCTTGCCGGTTGTAGGACCCGGCTGTCAGCGTCTCCGGCCTCCGGCTTCTCCGCTGGCTGGTGGGGCCCACTGACTGGTGGGCCCCATCGTCTGGTCTGGTATGGAGCCGACAGGCTGCTCCCGCCGCTCGCGGGTCTTGCCAGCTGCTGATCACTGTAGCCGTGATGCTAATGACGCAGGCTTGATCAGGGGAGCGTGGCTACAGTCCTGCCGCTTGGCGGGCGATCGCTGTAGCCATTCCGCGTCTTGCCTGGTTAATGGCGCACGAGCCCCGAGGGGGGAGTTGGCCGCCTTCTGGAACTCGGCCGCCCTCAGGTCCGGCTTCCTCTGCCTTTCGGCCTCCCGCTGCCAGGTAGGGCCCGCCGTCTTCGGGCCGTACTGACAGGTCGTCGTGGGAGCAGGGCTCCGCCTGACAGGGATGATGTCAGGGGTGGAGCGGCAACAGTGCCGCGTCGGCGGAGATCTCCGCCTGTACGGATCACTGTGGCCACGCCCGACCCTGGATCTGGGAGGGATGGGCTATACTGTAGCCACTCCTTGTCTTGTCTCTCTTGATGAGGTTGCAGACTTTGCAGGCACCACGGGCCGACTGCTAGGGGCCGGCTTCTCCGGAAGCCGCCCACTAGGAGTCGGCTTGTCTTGATGCCAGCTTCGGGAACTCGGCCGTCTACGGGCAGCCGGCTATTCCTCTAGCCGGCCACTAGAAGGCGGCACTTCGCCTTGATGCCTTGAGGGGCGCAGCTAGCCCCGATGTCTTGAAAGGCTCTGGGTCTCGGGTGAGCCTACCCGTGGCCCATTACTCCGACAGTAGTCCCCGAAGTTGGTGAGGCGTCGTGGCTGAGCAGCCGAGGAGCCTCAGTAGTTTCCTTCCTCGAGGGCTCGCGGTGGAGCTTTGTCGAACTTCTGTCAAGTCGCCTGGTGTGAGCCGGCCTTAGCCAGGCGGACTTGTCCAGAACTTTGAATCGCGACGGCGGGATCTAGATGGCTTGCTTGCTAAGCTTCCAGGCCGCCGCCCGTCGTGGGCATGCCACGTGGTGTCGAGCGGCCAGGGCGGGCGGTTGAGTTTCTCCGTGGAGTTACTGCGTGCAGTAACTCGCACGATAAAGTTGAGAGCGTGGGGTTGTGGGCACAGTTAATCCCATGATCCCACGCCCGCCCCCTCGGCTTCGTAGCCCGTAGGCCTATAAGTAGGGGGAGGAGGGGGAGCGGCAGAGCACGCGCGCCCCCACCCCATTCTTTCCTCCTTCTTCTTCCTCTCGCCGTAGCGCCTCCAAGCCACGCTGAGCGCTGCAGTGGTTCGTTTCCGATGAGCTCATCTTCCAACACCACGCCCCCCATGGCGCACTCCGGAGCTTGGGACGGCTCCGAAGTTCATGATGACCACATCAACTTTCTCCGCCAGACGCGGGGCTGCCCGGCAAGGACTACGTGAAGGTCCGCCTCGCGCCGGAGAGGGAGATATCACCAGCACCGGAGGAGGGCGAGCGGGTCGTCTTCCGCTCGCACTGCCTGCGCAGCCTCGGCCTGCCGGCGAGCGGCTTCTTCCGGTCCTTCCTCGAGTTCTACGGTCTTCAGCCGCAGCACCTCACCCCGAACACGATGGTGCTGCTGTCCGCCTTCGTCACTCTGTTCGAAGGCTTCCTCGGCGTCCTCCCCACCATCGAGCTTTGGGGGGAGTTCTTCTACACCAAGCTCGGCACCCTTGTCGCGGGCGTGCCGGCTCAATGCGGTGCTTTCATTGCGGTGCGGAGGCCGGCGGCTAAAAATCCGTTTCCTCCCATCACACTGATCAATTCGGTGAAGATGTGGCAGCGGTCGTACTTCCACGTGAAGAGCATCTTCCCGGAGGGCGACTGGGTCAATTTGTCGGCTTACGCAGCCGGCCCGCCTATCGTACCAGGCCAAGACACTGTCGCCTTCTGGAGCCGCCGCCATCGCGCGGCTCCGGGTGCTGACACAGTCGGAGGGCCTGACCGGGCTTGATTTGCTATCCGCCTTTGTGGCGCGCCGGGTGCTCCCGCTCCAGGGCCGCCCTCACATGATCTTTCAAATGAGCGGGCATCGACCCAAGCCGGCTGTGCACCAAGGAGATGCCTCATGCAGAGGTAGCTCACATGGTGAACTACCTCGCGAACTGCGAGCTCACGGAGGAGTGGCGGTTTGGCAAGGAGCCGTTTTTCCGCGCCGACCCCCCGCCTATGGTAGGTTATCTTTCTTTTTCCTCTATCTTTTTTGTTGTCGAGTCCTGCCTGTCCAACCTGACCAATCGGCCTTTGAACAGAGCCCCCTCCTCCAGCCGGCCGTCGGCGCCGCGGGGCTGGAGTGTCAGTTCCTCCCCGACCGAGCGGAGAGCGACGTGGATGACCCTGACTTGGGGCGGCGGCCTTGGAGGACGATGCCAAGGGGGAGGCGGCGAAGCAGGCGGCTGGAGGCTCGGAGCCGGCCTCGAGGACTGGCCCGACGATGATGCGGGGGAAGTCGCCCTACGCCACCAGCCAGGGTCCGGCCAGCCAGGCGCGAGCTCATCTGCCGCGCCGGATGCCCAAGATGGTGCGAAAAAACGCAGGGCCGCGCCGAGCTTGTTCGGTAGCCGGCCGAAGAAGCCCAAGGGCTCGGTCGCGGTGACTAAGCGGGATCATCCGCTTCCGCAAGGCGGTGAAGGAGCCGCAGCTGGTTTCCACGTAAGTACCGCCTTCATCTCGTACTTTCTCCTTCCTTGCCGATCTTGTCTGAGTTTCTTTGCTTTGTTTCCCTTGATCTAGGGCTCCGCTTTCTCTTGAGAAGTCAGCCGCCACCTCCATCGTGGGGTCGGCAGAGACTTGCACCACCACTCGACGGATCGATCCGTCCGCTGACCTCCGGGAGGCGACGGAGCGGAACGCGCGGGAAGCGCGTGAGGAGCAGGAAGCCGCCCGCCTGGAGAAGGCGGAAGCGGAGAAGGCGGAGGCCGCCACCCTGAAGAAACTGGCAGAGGCCGAGGCAGCCGACGCGGCGAAGAAGCAGGCCAAGGAGGCCGCACGCCGCCAGTCGGCGGTGTTCGTCACTCCCCTGAACTCCGCGCCGCCGCCACCGGAGTTCGTGGCGCAGACTGGGGAAGCCGGCGGCGAGCACCTCATCATGGAGAGGGACAGCGGCGACATCGCCATGCCGGACGTAGTCGTGCCTCTACCGCCACCGTCCGGGAACGCGCAAGGCGAGCAGCCGGTGGACCCGTCGGTGCCGCCAGCCGGAAACGAGGTGGTGACGGGCCCGACTCCTGAGGTCTGCACACCAACACGCCGCCGGCTTGCAAAGGCGGCTTCGGCCGCCACGCCCGCTGGAGACAGGCGCCGCAAGCTCCTCGATCCCGGACAGCGAGGCAACCAGCGCCGCGCCCATTGGGTGGGTGCGGGGAGGCGGGACGGGCCCTCTGAACAAGGCGATCCTGGACGTTCAAGCCAAACTCCGCGCCAAGGCCGACGCTATCAAGCACTGCAACAAGACGTTCCTGGAATCACGAGAGGCTATCCGGGTACGCTTCTTGCTTCTTCGTTTTTAACTCTTGTATTGCTTTGTGGGGGCGCGCCAGCGCACCCACTGGGTGTAGTCCCCGAGTTTCGTGCCGGCTGCTAAGCAGGCGGCTCGAAACTTTAATTAGCAGGCTCTGAGCGCTGATATCCTTGCTGCATGATTATCATAACTTCTGTGCGGCCGCCTTCAACTCCAAAGTCTAGGATTTAGATCAACGTGTTGTCGACTTGTCGGAGAGCCAGAGTAAGTTTTCTTCTTTCTCTGCGGTGGCGCGCTGGCGCACCCGCGGGCTGTAGTCCCCGAGATTCGGGCCGACTGCTGAGCAGTCGGGCCGGATCTCCCCGGCAACTGTTCTTCTTTTCTGCTGGTTACTGACGCCTTTCCCTTCTTCTTTTCTCTGCAGAGGCCAACGCCGCCTTGCAGCAGCAACTGGGCGAAGCCAACGCCGTGTTGCGCGCTAAGGAGGAGTGCGGCAAGCTGGCTGAAGAGCGTGACCGGCTGGTCGTGCAACTAGCGGAGCAGGCGGAGCTTCTCAAGAAGGCCCAGAAGGAAGCGGAGGACAAGGAGACCAGCCTCCTTGCTGAGTTCGCGACCGAACGCTCTTCCTGGACCGACAAGGAGGCGATGCTGTCTTTCGGCTTTCACGAGATCGAAGACATAGTTGATGGTGAGCTTCCCTCCTTTTCCTTCTTTGAGCTACCGGCTGCTGGTCGAGCCGGCCTCTCGTCTCTGACTTTGGCTTTTTGATTTCTGTTTGGAGCAGACTTCTTCCCTAGTCATTCTGACGCCGCCAATCAGGCCATCAAAGCTGATCGCGAAGGACGGAGGGCGGAAGGTGCACAGATCGCTGCGACGCCCCCTGGACCCTTGGTGAGCAGCTCCTAAGCATCGAGGCCCGTCTTCGACCGGCTCACCGAATGCTGCGCCGTCTTCAGCGTGTCGGCGCCCAGGCGATCGCCGCCCTGTGGCCGGACATGCGGGCACCGCACACTCCCAGTCAGACTGCCGACTGGCTGGAGGTGGCGGCTGGCCGTATTGAGGCCTGGAAGGGCTCCTCGGCCTGGGCTGGAGCGCACTGGGCCATGGAATTCGTCAAGGCGTGGTACCCTGGGCTAAGTCTAGCCCAGTTGGCCACGTTTCGGCTGGAGGCTCAGGAGGAGTTGACGGTCGTGGAAGATGACCTTGTCAAGCGTGCGGCGGCAATCGCCGAGTACACCGACACCAGCGTCTTCGCCCCAGAGCGAGCCAAAAACGGCGCCGAGGCGCCACCAGAATGGTTCGGGCTGAACCCGAAGGACGGCGAGGACTCGGCCGAGGTGATCGACTCCAGCGGCGAGGAAGAAGGCGAGGAGGAGGAGGAAGGCGAAGAGGAGGCGCCGGAGGTCGGAGCGGACGGCCGACCTCAGCTCGACCGCGCCTCTAGCAACGAGCCATGCCCGGGAGAGCCGGCAACCACTAGAGGCGACCAAGCGGAGACTGACCAGCCGGCCGCTCCACCAACCGGCGCCACCGACTCCTCCGATCCACCGAACCCGTCCACTGCTCCCTAGGCTGCCAGTTTATCTTTTGTTTTACCTGCTTATCAGTCTCGACGAACTTGTTAACTTTGCACAATTCCACCCGCGGGGTGTATCTCAAACTTCCGTTGAATGTCGGCCAAGGGCCTTTTGCTATGTAAATATTTTTACCGAGTTCTATCTTTCCTTGCTTTCTGCCCTTTTGACTTTTTCCTTTGCCGCCATCCCTTAGTTGTCGTCTTCCCAGCCGAACAGCCGCTCTGTGGACTGTGGCTGGGTCAACTACTTAGCTTCTTTCGGGAAGGCAAGTACTTAGCCGATTTAGAACATTTTGGCAAGTTAAGTTGAAGCCGGCCGGCCGGCTGCTTCACTAGCCGGTCGTAGAGGCGGGAAGCCGGCTTGAACTATGCATATGCTTTGGGTCCTTAGCCATTTTTCATGTGGGCACCCTTTCTGCCTTTTTCCTACCCACCAGAGAGTCGCTCTGCGAGCTGTAGCCCCTGGCAGGAGACGGCTGAAGTGCCAACACATTAATGTCCGGCTGTAGGAAGCATTTCATAGTACAAGGCGGCGAGTCCCCGGGCCGACTAATCGGACCCGGTGCCAAGCGGCATAAAGGAAATAACACATTCATAGGCATAATTCTTATCATATAAATAAAAGAGGGCAGTCCCCGAGCTCTTCTTGGGGGACCCGGAGTCTTCGTACTTTAATACAAAAGGTAGCGTGGTACATACTGCATGAACTGTAAAATATTCGGAGGAGATTTGCATTCCATGGCCGCTCCGTCTCCTTGCCGGAGTCGTCCCTCTTGCGCGCTCGAGGCTTCTGAGCGTTGATCAGGTAGTAGGAGTCATTGCCCAACGCCTTGTTGATGATGAAGGGGCCTTCCCAAGGTGCTGAGAGCTTGTGCTGGCCGGCTGTTCGCTGGATCAGCCGGAGCACAAGGTCTCCTTCTTGGAAGGATCTCGGCTTGACCTTCCGGTTGTAGTATCGACGCAGGCTCTGCTGGTAGATGCTGGACCGGCTGAGTGCCAACAGCCGGCCCTCTTCCAGCAGATCGACGCCATCTTGACGTGCTTCTTCTGCCTCCTCTTCGGTGTACATGGTGACTCGAGGGGAGTCGATTTCTATGTCCGTTGGGATGACGGCTTCGGCACCGTAGACGAGCAAGAAAGGCGTGTCGGTTGGCTTGTTTGGAGTTGTGCGCAGGCTCGAGAGGACGGCCGGCAGCTCATCGAGCCAACAGTCGGCCGAGCGCTCCAGAGGTTCGACCAGTCGGGGCTTGATGCCAGACAAGATGAGGCCGTTTGCTTGCTCTACTTGGCTGTTTGATTGCGGATGGGCAACAGATGCTAAGTCCAGTCGGACGCTCTGCGTCACGCAGAAATGGGCCAAGGCACCTTTGGCAAATTTCGTGCCATTGTCGGTGATGATGTTGTGTGGTATGCCATACCGGATGGTGATGTCGGAGATGAAAGACACATCAGTTAGACCATTCAGCTTCTTGATTGGTTTTGCTTCTATCCACTTGGTGAACTTGTCCACTGCGACAAGCAGATGAGTCATGCCACCTCGTGCTGTTTTGAATGGTCCCACCATGTCCAGGCCCCAGACAGCAAAGGGCTAGGCAATGGGGATAGTCTTGAGTATAGAAGCCGGCTGAAGTGGCTTGGAGCGGAACTTCTGGCACCCTTTGCATTTCTGGACCAAGTCTTTGGCGTCTTCTAAAGCAGTCTGCCAGAAAAAACCGTGGCAGAAAGCTTTGGCCACGAGTGCTCTTGAAGCCACGTGATGACCACACTCGCCTTGATGAATATCTTTGAGGATTGCTTGGCCTTGCTCCGGCTCTACGCAGCGCTGGTAGACACCAGTGACACTGCGCCTCACAAGCTCTCTGTTGACTATGGTGTATGCTGCTGCCTGGTGTTGCACTTGCCGGGCCGAGATCTCATCAGTCGATAGCTCTTTGTTCACCAGGAAGTTGAGGATGGGCTTGGCCCATGAAGGCGCTGCAATTTCTTCGATTCCTAGGGCTGCTACTTGCACGAGGGCGGTTGGGCCGGGAGGCGGAGGGTTGGAGTCAGCTGCCGCTTGCTGAGTCGATGAAGTCCCCGGGCCGACTGCTGCAGTCCCCGAGCCGGGTTCTGAAGTCCCCGGGCTGGGTGTGGCTGTTGCAGTCCCCGGGTCGCCTGCCGAATTCCTTGTGCCGGCTGCTGGGGTCCTCAAGTCGGATCCGACTGCTTCAAGAGGAGCCGGCACAAATATGGAATCCGACTCTGGCGGTGGCTTGACAGACGGCTTGAGGAGGCGTTGTAGGGCGACGCCGGTTGGTATTGCTTGACGGGTGGAACCGATTCGTGCCAAGGCATCTGCTTGCTCATTGTCATTCCTTGGCACATGGAGAAACTCGCATCCTTCAAAGTATCCACTGAGTTGCTGTACGAGGAAGCGATAGCTCGCCATGTTTGCGTCCTTGGCGTCCCAGTCGCCCGACGACTGCTGGAGTACCAAATCAGAGTCACCATAGCACAAGATCCGGTGAATGCCGAGTTCTTTGGCAAGCCGGAGCCCGTGAATGAGTGCCTCATATTCAGTGACGTTGTTGGAGGCGGCAAAATGGATTTGCAGCACATATCTGAGCTTGTCGCCTCGATTAATGAGCTAGTCTAGTAGAGGCATACTAGTGACTATCTGTTTGTCTATGTATTCACACATGTATTATGTTTCCGGTTAATACAATTCTAGCATGAATAATAAACATTTATCATGATATAAGGAAATAAATAATAACTTTATTATTGCCTCTAGGGCATATTTCCTTCACATGTTGTGGTCTATGTATTCACACGTGTATTACGATTTCCGGATAATACAATTATAGCATGAATAAAAGACAATTATCACGAACAAGGAAATATAATAATAATCCTTTTATTATTGCCTCTAGGGCATATTTCCAACATACGTCACCTCCGCGATCTACACACGTTCAGCTCGGTGACGTCCCGTGAACTCACGATCCAGTAGAGCTTCGAGGGAGAGTTTCGTCAGCACGACGGTGTGATGACGGTGATGATGAAGCTACCGACGCAGGGCTTCGCCTTAGCACCGCTACGATATGACCGAGGTGGATTATGATGGAGGGGGCACCGCACATGGCTTTGTAAAATCAACTTGCGTGTCCTAGGGTGCCCTCCCGCCCCCGTATATAAAGGAGCAAGGAGGGAGGCCGGCCGACCTTGGTGCGCTCCAAGGAGAGGAGGAATCCTCCTCCTAGTAGGAGTAAGATTCATCCTTTCCTAGTCCTACTAGGAAGGGGGAACGGGGAAGGAAAGAGAGGGAGAGGGAGAGGGAAAGAGGGGCCACGCCCCCCTCCCCTAGTCCAATTCGGACTCCCCATGGGAGGGGGCGCGTGATACGTCCATTTTGCATCATGCTTTTATATCGATATTTATTGCATTTTGGGCTATTATTACACATTATGTTACAATACTTATGCCTATTCTCTCTTATTTTACAAGGTTTACATAAAGAGGGAGAATGCCGGCAGCTGGAATTCTGGGCTGGAAAAGGAGCAAATATTAGAGACCTATTCTGCACAACTCCAAAAGTCCTGAAACTCCACGGAAGTCATTTTTGGAAATAATAAAAAATATCCAGCGGAAGAAGTTCACCAGAGGGGGGCCCACCTGTCCACGAGGGTGGGGGGCGCGCCCTACCCCCCAGGGCGCGCCCCCTACCTCGTGGGCCCCCTGTTGGCTCTCTGATGGCCATCTTCTGCTATATGAGGTCTTTCGTCGAGGAAAAAAATCATAAGCAACCTTTCGGGATGAAACTCCGCCGCCACGAGGCGGAACCTTGGCGGAACCAATCTAGGGCTCCGGCAGAACTATTCTGCCGGGGACACTTCCCTCCGCGAGGGGGAAATCATCGCCATCGTCATCACCAACGCTCCTCTCATCGGGAGAGGGCAGTCTCCATCAACATCTTCACCAGCACCATCTCCTCTCAAAACCCTAGTTCATCTCTTGTATCCAATTCTTGTCTCCAAGTCCGGGATTGGTACTAGTAGGTTGCTAGTAGTGTTGATTACTCCTTGTCACTACAGGAATTAGCTACTTTGCCGTCTGCCACGGCGGACAGCAAAGG
The DNA here is from genome assembly GCA_904067115.1 of Aegilops sharonensis. Classification (NCBI taxonomy): domain Eukaryota; kingdom Viridiplantae; phylum Streptophyta; class Magnoliopsida; order Poales; family Poaceae; genus Aegilops; species Aegilops sharonensis. The sequence goes on from LR880970.1 coordinate 798,583,667, forward strand.
CATGAATGGCACACGACAAAGGTCTTTGTCGTCCGCCACGGACGGCAAAAGGCTCCGGCAAAGTAAGGTCCGGCAAACAGCTACTTTGGCAAAAGCTTTACGCGGCTGACGGCAAAGGGGCCTTTGCCATCAGAAGCAGACGGCAAAGAAAGCAGACGGCAAAAATTGCGCTATTAGTCCGTTAGGTGGCTGACGGCAGGCCTTTGCCATCCACCGCTGACGGCAAAATTTGTCCTGCCTTTGCCGTCCGTCGTATGATGTCAGCTAGCCGTCACTACACGGCAGGCCTTTGCCATCCGCCGCTGACGGCAAAATTGTTTACTCTTTGTCGTCTGCCAATGTAGGCAAACTGACCAAATGGGTCAACTCCCAGGAAGCTGCCACGTGGCTTCTTTGCCGTCCGCAGCTGACGGCAAAGAACCCGTTGCCGTCGGTGGCAGACGGCAAAGAGCCTGTATATTGGCTCTTTTTTCTGTTTTTTTAATCCAACAATTTTCACAGCAAATATATATGACATATATAGATATATTTCACAGGGCTATTTAATAGCAAACATATCACATATCCAGCACATAATTAAGTTTCATCCATTCATACATAAGCAAGTTCCATCCATACACATGGTTCCATCCATATACATATTACAATGCAAAGTTTCACCAAGATAGCAAGTTCCATCATAGCAAGCTAGATACAATGCAAAGTTTCATCAAAGAAAAAACAAGCACTCCATCATAGCAAGCTAGCTTCCATGAAGTGAATGAAATCTGCAAAATGGCAAATAAGAAAGTTAGAAATAGGCGACTAGAAGAAGAAGACTAGAACAAGAAGAAGACTAGAACAAGAAGTATATGTCATTTATGAGCTAACTTAGGTGAAATGGATCATATATGAGCTAACTAAGTTGAAATGGGTCGTTTATGAGCTAAATAAGGTGAAATGGATCATTTATGAGCTAACTTAGCTAAAATGGGTCGTTTATGAGCTAACTAAGGTGAAAGTGATCGTTTTTGAGCTAACTAAGTTGAAATGGATCATTTTTTAGCTAACTTAGGTGAAATGGATCATTTATGAGCTAACTTAGTTGAAATGGGTCGTTTATGAGCTAAGTAAGGTGAAATGGATCGTTTTTGAGCTAACTAAGGTGAAATGGATCGTTTTTAGCTAACTAAGGTGAAATGGATCGTTTTTTAGCTAACTTAGGTGAAATGGATCATTTATGCGCTAACTTAATTGAAATGGGTCGTTTATGATCTAACTAAGGTGAAATGGGTCGTTTTTGAGCTAACTAAGGTGAAATGGATCGTTTTTGAGCTAACTTAGGTGAAATGGATCATTTTTTAGCTAACTTAGGTGAAATGGATCGTTTATGAGCTAACTTAGTCGAAATGGATCATTTATGAGCTAACTTAGTAAAAAGCATCATTTTAGAGCTAACCTAGGTGTGATGGGTCATTTTGGAGCTAACCTAGGTAAGATGGGTCATTTTGGAGCTAACCTAGGTGAAATGGGTCATTTTAAAGCTAACGTAGGTAAAATGGATCATTTATGAGCTAATCTAGGTAAAATGGGTCATTTTAGAGCTAACTTGGATAAACTGGATCATTTATAAGCTAACTAAGGTAAAACGGGTCAGTTTAGAGCTAACTTAGGTAAAATGGATCGTTTATGAGCTAACTAACCTAATTATGCAATTTTCGACATAAGTAAGCTAAGTACAAATCGTTTTAGAGCTAACTGATACGTCTCCAACGTATCTATGATTTATGAAGCATTCATGCTATTTTATTATCTGTTTTGAATGATTACGGGCTTTATTATACACTTTTATATTACTTTTTGGACTAACTATTAACCGGAGGTCCAACCCATATTGTTGTTTTATTGCATGTTTCAGTATTTCAAAGAAAAGGAATATCAAACGGAATGAAACCTTCGGCGGTGTT
>LR880970.1:798600100-798618861 GCA_904067115.1 Aegilops sharonensis
CGTCTGTTTTTCGGTAGCTGATGGCAAAGAGCTTCTTTGCCATCTGCTAGCTGACGGCAAAGAGCTGGCAGATGGCAAAGTAGCTGATTCCAGTAGTGTGTAGTTGATGCTAGTTGGTTTATTTGGTGGAAGATCATATGTTCAGATCCTTTATGCATATTAATACCCCTCTGATTATGAACATGAATATGCTTTGTGAGTAGTTACGTTTGTTCCTGAGGACATGGGAGAATTCTTGCTATTAGTAGTCATGTGAATCTGGTATTCGTTCGATATTTTGATGAGATGTATGTTGTCTAGCCTCTAGTGGTGTTATGTGAACGTCGACTACATAACACTTCACCATTATTTGGGCTTAGAGGAAGGCATTGGGAAGTAATAAGTAGATGATGGGTTGCTAGAGTGACAGAAGCTTAAACCCTAGTTTATGCGTTGCTTCGTAAGGGGCAGATTTGGATCCATATGTTTCATGCTATGGTTAGGTTTACCTTAATACTTTTGTTGTAGTTTCGGATGCTTGCAATAGAGGTTAATCATAAGTGGGATGCTTGTTCAAGTAAGAACAGCACCCAAGCACCGGTCCACCCACATATCAAATTATCAAAGTACCGAACGCGAATCATATGAACGCGATGAAAACTAGCTCGACGATATTCCCATGTGTCCTTGGGAGCACTTTTCCTATTATAAGTGTTTGTCCAGGCTTATCCTTTGTTACAAAAAGGATTGGGCCACCTTGCTGCACTTAATTTACTTTTGTCACTTGTTGCTCGTTACAAATTATCTTATCACAAAACTATCTGTTGCCGCTTATTTCAGTACTTGCAGAGAATACCTTGCTGAAAACCGCTTATCATTTCCTTCTGCTCCTCGTTGGGTTCGACACTCTTACTTATCGAAAGGACTATATAGATCCCCTATACTTGTGGGTCATCAGCGCGCCACCTCCTGGGCTGCTGACCTCTCTCTCCCCTAAGGCCCAGTAAGGCCCAATACTTCCCTGGGGGGTTTCGGTAACCCCTCCGGCACTCCGGTTTTCTCCGAAACCACCCGGAACACTTCCGGTGTCCGAATATAGTNTAGAGGTTAATCATAAGTGGGATGCTTGTTCAAGTAAGAACAGCACCCAAGCACCGGTCCACCCACATATCAAATTATCAAAGTACCGAACGCGAATCATATGAACGCGATGAAAACTAGCTCGACGATATTCCCATGTGTCCTTGGGAGCACTTTTCCTATTATAAGTGTTTGTCCAGGCTTATCCTTTGTTACAAAAAGGATTGGGCCACCTTGCTGCACTTAATTTACTTTTGTCACTTGTTGCTCGTTACAAATTATCTTATCACAAAACTATCTGTTGCCGCTTATTTCAGTACTTGCAGAGAATACCTTGCTGAAAACCGCTTATCATTTCCTTCTGCTCCTCGTTGGGTTCGACACTCTTACTTATCGAAAGGACTATATAGATCCCCTATACTTGTGGGTCATCAGCGCGCCACCTCCTGGGCTGCTGACCTCTCTCTCCCCTAAGGCCCAGTAAGGCCCAATACTTCCCTGGGGGGTTTCGGTAACCCCTCCGGCACTCCGGTTTTCTCCGAAACCACCCGGAACACTTCCGGTGTCCGAATATAGTTGTCCAATATATCAATCTTTATGTCTCGACCATTTCGAGACTCCTCGTCATGTCCATGATCACATCCAGGACTCCTAACTATCTTCGGTACATCAAAACACATAAACTCATAATACCGATCGTCACTGAACGTTAAGCGTGCGGACCCTACGGGTTCGAGAACTATGTAGACATGACCGAGACACGTCTCCGGTCAATAACCAATAGCGGAACCTGGATGCTCATATTGGCTCCTACATATTCTACGAAGATCTTTATCGGTCAAACCGCATAACAACATACGTTGTTCCCTTTGTCATCGGTATGTTACTTGCCCGAGATTCGATCGTCGGTATCTCAATACCTATTTCAATCTCGTTACCGGCAAGTCTCTTTACTCGTTCCTTAATGTGTCATCCCGCAACTAACTCATTAGTCACATTGCTTGCAAGGCTTATAGTGATGTGCATTACCGAGAGGGCCTAGAGATACCTCTCCGACAACCGGAGTGACAAATCCTAATCTCGATCTATGCCAACTCAACAAGTACCATCGGAGACACCTGTAGAGCACCTTTATAATCATCCAGTTACGTTGTGACGTTTGGTAGCACACAAAGTGTTCCTACGGTATTCGGGAGTTGCATAATCTCATAGTCATAGGAACATGTATACGTTATGAAGAAAGCAATAGCAACAAACTAAACGATCATAGTGCTAAGCTAGAGGATGGGTCATGTCAATCACATCATTCTCTAATGATGTGATCTTGTTCATCAAATGACAACCTCATGTCAATGGCTAGGAAACTTAACCATCTTTGGTCAACAAGCTAGTCAAGTAGAGGCATACTAGTGACACTCTGTTTGTCTATGTATTCACACATGTACTAAGTTTCCGGTTAATACAATTCTAGCATGAATAATAAACATTTATCATGAAATAAGGAAATAAATAATAACTTTATTATTGCCTCTAGGGCATATTTCCTTCAGTCTCCCACTTGCACTAGAGTCAATAATCTAGTTCACATCGCCATGTGATTTAACTCCAATAGTTCACATCACCATGTGATTAACACCCATAGTTCACATCGTCATGTGACCAATACCCAAAGGGTTTACCAGAGTCAATAATCTAGTTCACATCGCTATGTGATTAACACCCATTGAGTAGTAAGGTGTGATCATGTTTTGCTTGTGAGAGAAGTTTAGTCAACGGGTCTGCCACATTTAGAGCCGTATGTATTTTGCAAATATTCTATGTCTACAATGCTCTACACAGAGCTACTCTAGCTAAATGCTCCCACTTTCAATATGTATCCAGATCGAGACTCGGAGTCATCTAGATCGGTGTCAAAGCATGCATCGACATAACTCTTTATGACGAACACTTTATCAGCTCCATAACCGAGAAATATTTCCTTAGTCCTCTATGGATAATTTTGACCAATGTCCAGTGATATACTCCTAGATCACCATTGTACTCCCTTGCCAAACTCAGGGCAGGGTATACAATAGATCTGGAACATAGCATAGCATACTTTAAAACCTATGACTGAGGCATAGGGAATGACTTTTCATTCTCTTTCTATTTTCTGCCGTGGTCGGGTTTTGAGTGTTTACTCAATTTCACACCTTGCAACACAGGCAAGAACTCCTTATTTGACTGTTTCATTTTGAACTACATCAAAATCTTGTCAAGGTATGTACTCATTGAAAAAACTTATCAAGTGTCTTGATCTAGCTCTATAGATCTTGATGCTCAATATGTAAGCAGCTTCACTAAGGTATTTCTTTGAAAAACTCCTTTCAAACACTCCTTTATGCTTTCCAGAAAATTCTACATCATTTCTGATCAAAAATATGTCATTCACATATTCTTATCAGAAAGGTTGTAGTGCTCCCACTCACTTTCTTGTAAATACAGGCCTCATCGCAAGTCTGTAAAAAACTATATGCTTTGATCAACTCATCAAAGCGTATATTCCAACTCCGAGATGCTTGCACCAGTCCATAGATGGATCGTTGGAGCTTTGCACACTTTGTTAGCACCTTTAGGATCGACAAAACCTTCTGGTTGCATCATATACAACTCTTCTTTAAGAAATCCATTAAGGAATGCAGTTTTGACATCCATTTGCCAGATTTCATCAAATGTGGCAATTGCTAACATGATTCGGCGACTTAAGCATCGCTACGGGTGAGAAGGTCTCATCGTAGTCAACTCCTTGAACTTGTCGAAAACCTTTTTGCGACAATTCGAGCTTTGTAGATAGTAACACTACTATCAGCGCTCGTCTTCCTCTTGAAGATCCATTTATTCCCAATGGCTTGCCGATCATCGGGCAAGTCAACCAAAGTCCATACTTTGTTCTCATACATGGATCCCATCTCAGATTTCATGGCCTTAAACCATTTTGCGGAATTTGGGCTCACCATCACTTCCTCATAGTTCGTAGGTTCATCATGGTCAAGTAACATGACCTCCAGAACAGGATTACCGTACCACTCTATTGCGCACCGTACTCTGGTTGACCTACGAGGTTCGGTAGTAACTAGATCTGAAGTTTCATGCTCATCATCATTAATCTTCCTCACTAATTGGTGTAGGCATCACTGGAACTGATTTTTGTGATGAACTATTTTCCAATATGGGAGAAGGTACAATTACCTCATCAAGTTCTACTTTCCTCCCACTCACTTCTTTCGAGAGAAACTCCTTCTCTAGAAAGGATCCATTCTTAGAAACAAAGATCTTGCCTTCGGATCTGTGATAGAAGGTGTACCTGATGTCTACTATGCAACCTTCTTCTTGTAGACGTTGTTGGGCCTGCAAGTGCACAGGTTTGTAGGACAGTAGCAAATTTCCCTCAAGTGGATGACCTAAGGTTTATCAATCCGTGGGAGGCGTAGGATGAAGATGGTCTCTCTCGAACAACCCTGCAACCAAATAACAAAGAGTCTCTTGTGTCCCCAACACACCCAATACAATGGTAAATTGTATAGGTGCACTAGTTCGACGAATTGATGGTGATACAAGTGCAATATGGATGGTAGATATAGGTTTTTGTAATCTGAAATAATAAAAACAGCAAGGTAACAAGTGATAAACGTGAGCGTAAACGGTATTGCAATGATAGGAAACAAGGCCTAGGGTTCATACTTTCACGAGTGCAAATTATCTCAACAATAATAACATAGATAGATCATATAACAATCCCTCAACATGCAACAAAGAGTCACTCCAAAGCCACTAATAGCGGAGAACAAACGTATAGATTATGGTAGGGTACGAAACCACCTCAAAGCTATTCTTTCGGATCAATCTATAAAAGAGTTTGTACTAGAATAACACCTTAAGACACAAATCAACCAAAACCCTAATGTCACCTAGATACTCCATTGTCACCTCAAGTATCCGTGGGCACGATTATACGATATGCATCACACAATCTCAGATTCATCCAACCAACACAAAGTACTTCAAAGAGTGCCCCAAAGTTTCTACCGGAGAGTCAAGAACGTGTGCCAACCCCTATGCATAGGTTCATGGGCGGAACCCGCAAGTTGGTCACCAAAACATACATCAAGTGGCACATGATATACCATTGTCACCATAGATAAACACGGCAAGACATACATCAAGTGTTCTCATAAAAGACTCAATCCAATAAGATAACTTCAAAGGGGAAACTCAATTCATCACAAGGGAGTAGAGGGGGAGAAACATCATAAGATCCAACTACAATAGCAAAGCTCGGGATACATCAAGATCGTGCCATAGAGGGAACACGAGAGAGAACACGAGAGAGAGAGATCAAACACATAGCTACTGGTACATACCCTCAGCCCCGAGGGTGAACTACTCCCTCCTCGTCATGGAGAGCGCCGGGATGATGAAGATGGCCACCGGTGATGGGTTCCCCCTCCGGCAGGGTGCCGGAATGGGCTCCCGAGAGGTTTTTGGTGGCTACAGAGGCTTGCGGCTGCGGAACTCCTGATCTATCTTGATATTCGATGGTTTTAGGGGACGTAGGCATATATAGGCGAAAGAAGTCGGTCGGGGGGTGCTCGAGGGGTCCACGAGACAGGGGGCGCGCCCTACAGGGGGGTGCACCCCGTATCTCATGGGCTCCTCGAGTATCTTCTGACGTGAACTCCAAGTCTCCAGGATGATATTCTTCCAAAAAATCACGTTGCCGAAGGTTTCATTCCGTTTGGACTCCGTTTGATATTCCTTTTCCTCGAAATACTGAAACAGGCAATAAAACAACAATATGGGTTGGGCCTCCGGTTAATAGGTTAGTCCCAAAAGTAATATAAAAGTGTATAATAAAGCCCGTAATAATTCAAAACAGATAATATAATAGCATGGAACAATCAAAAATTATAGATTCATTGGAGACGTATCAAGCATCCCCAAGCTTAATTCCTGCTCGTCCTCGAGTAGGTAAATGATAAAAACAGAATTTTTGATGTGGAATACTACCAAGCATGATTCTCAAAGTAATTTTCTTTATTGTGGCATGAATGTTCAGATCTAAATGATTCAAAATAAAAGTTCATATTGATAAAAGAAATAGTAACACTTCAAGCATACTAATCAAAGTAATCATGTCTTCTCAAAATAACATGGCAAAAGAAAGTTCATCCCTACAAAATCATATAGTTAGGCTATGCTTCATTTTCGTCACGCAAAGATGTTCCCAACTTCTATACCCCCGATGACAAGCCAAGCAATTTTTTCGTACTTAAATAATCTCAAACTTTTTCAACCTTCACGCAATACATGAGCGTGAGCCATGGATATAGCACTATGGGTGGAATAGAATATGATGATGGGGATTGTGTGGAGAAGACAAAAAAGAGAAAGTCTCACATTGACGAGGATAATCAACGGGCTATGGAGATGCCCATCAATTGATGTCAACATGAGGAGTAGGGATTGCCATGCAACGGATGCGCTAGAGCTATAAATGAATGCTCAACAAAATAAAACTAGTGGGTGTGCATCCAACTTGCTTGCTCACGAAGACCTAGGGCATTTGAGGAAGCCCATCGTAGGAATATACAAGCCAAGTTCTATATGAAAAATTCCCACTAGTATGAAAAAGACAACTTATGAGACTCACTATATGAAAAACATGGTGCTACTTTGAAGCACAATATATGAGACTCACTACATGAAGAACAAGGTGCTACTTTGAAGCACAAGTGTGGAAAAAGAGATAGTAACATTGCCCTTTTTATTTCTTTTCGTTTTTTTGGGCCTTTATTTTTTTTCTTTTTGGCCTTTCTCTTCTTTTTTTTGGGCAATGCTCTAATAATGATGATCATCACACTTCTATTGACTACAACATATGAATTACAACTCGAAACTAGAACAAGATATAACTCTATATGAATGCCTCCGGCGGTGTACCAGGATAGTGCAATGAATCAAGAGTGACATGTATGAAAAATAATGCATGGTGGCTTTGCCACAAATACGATGTCAACTACATGATCATGCAATGGCAATATGACAAAAATAAAGTATGTCATGATGATGATGAACGGAACGGTGAAAAGTTGCATGGCAATATATGTCGGAATGGCTATGGAAATGCCATTATAGGTAGGTATGGTGGCTGTTTTGAGGAGGATATAGGGAGGTTTATGTGTGATAGAGCGTCTCGTATCACGGGGTTTGGATGCACCGGCGAAGTTTGCACCAACTCTCAAGGTGAGAAAGGGCAATGCACGGTACCGAAGAGGCTAGCAAAGGTGGAAAGGTAAAAGTGCATATAATCCATGGACTCAACATTAGTCAAAATAACTCATATACTTATTGCAAAAATTTAGAAGTCATCAAAAATCAAGTACTACGCGCATGCTCCTAGGGGGATAGATTGGTAGGAAAAGACCATCGCTCGTCCCCGACTGCCACTCATAAGGATGCACAAGCCAGGTACACTTCATGTTTCAAATTTGTTACACAACTTTAACCAAATGTGCATGCTACGGGACTTGCTAACTTCAACAGAAGCATTCTTTGAATTCATAATCACCCAACTAGCATGACTTTAATATCACTACCTCCATATCTCAAAACAATTATCAATTATCAAGTTGATCATAGCATCCAATTCACCTCCTATGAAAGTTTTCGTTCAAATTAGCATGTTGTTTAAGACTCTCAAAATAATATAAGTGGAGCATGAGAGTTCATTAATTTCTACAAAATAAATCCACCACTGTGCTCTAAAAGATATAAGTGAGGTACTAGAGCAAATGACAAACTACTCCGAAAGATATAAGTGAAGATCAATGAGTAGTCGAATAATTATACAACTATGTGAAGACTCTCTGAGGGAGTCCTGGATTAGGGGGTTTCCGGATAGCCGAACTATCACCATAGCCCGGACTCCTGGACTATGAAGATACAAGATTGAAGACTTCGTCCCGTGTCCGGATGGGACTTTCCTTGGCGTGGAAGGCAAGCTTGGCGATACAGATATGTAGATCTCCTACCATTATAACCCACTCTGTGTAACCCTAACCCTATCCGGTGTCTATATAAACTGGAGGGTTTTAGTCCATAGGACAAACCACAATCATACCATAGGCTAGCTTCTAGGGTTTAGCCTCTCTGATCTCGTGGTAGATCCACTCTTGTACTACCCATATCATCAATATTAATCAAGCAGGAGTAGGGTTTTACCTCCATCGAGAGGGCCCGAACCTGGGTAAAAACATCGTGTCCCTTGTCTCCTGTTACCATCCGCCTAGACGCACAGTTCGGGACCCCCTACCCGAGATCCGCCAGTTTTGACACCGACATTGGTGCTTTCATTGAGAGTTCCTCTGTGTCGTCGCTGTCAGGAAGGATGCCTCATCCCGTCTTTAAAGACGGCACCGTTGCTAAAGGAGCTTTGGCCACCGACCAAACTCTCCGGCTAGGCGGTTTTCTTATGACCGCCTGTTCGACCGCCGCGCCGACGATGACTTCTCGAGTCATCGAAAGCAATCTTCACGTTAACTCGGAACTCGCCGAGCAGTTAGATCCGATGGAGCTCTCTTCCTTAAACGAGCTCTTGGATCGCATCGCCGCCCTGGGAGTCGCTACAGACTACGATAAGATTGGACCTAAAACCGATCTGAGAGAGATCAACTCTCCCCAGGCTACCCACCACGTTGTTGTGGTAGAGGAACAATACGGTGACTCTTCTCCCACCTTAAGGACTAGCTATGTCCGGATTCCTGACCCCTCCATGCCGGATTCCCGCGGAGGGGAGGACACAACCCAAGCCTTGAACTTAAAGTCAGGCAGCGGGCTAGATTCATTGGACAACCTCCAAGAACCCAAGCTTCCAAGTTCGGAAACGTTTTGGCCCCTGAATCTTAGATCGTACGGAGTTCGGAATTTAATTCCACCCGCCCACCCAAACATAAGCGATCTATCCCAAATCCGGCAAGAGCTGGTGAAACAGTACATCATTACTGGGCCAGATTCCTCCTGGTTATGGACAGGATAAAGGATTGCCGTGAGGAAGACGCAATCTCATTCTTCTGCAATAATTGCACAGACAAGGGAATCCTAAACGCCATAAGTCATCGTGAAATTACACGCTTCGCTGACTTGGCGTCCATAGTACGCAAGTACTGCGCGATGGAGAGCGCCTGGAAAACCGAAATCAAATTTTGGGATAATCCGGCCCCGAATACGACCCTAGTCCGAAATAAAAGGGTGCATCATCACCAGGCACCTGGGTTACATACCAAAAATAAAATAACCCCAAAGGGCATGGAACCGTACTGGAGGGATGGCTTAATGGACCCTCCAAAATTCATAGCACAGAGGGCGCCACTCCAACTCATAGCCTTAGAGCATGTTGGATACTATGGCAGGTGGCCAAAAGTGGTGAAGAGCTCTTAGCTCCAGAGCACCAGCCCGGCAATACCAGTATGGTATTAACAGTCTTCGAGAATTTCGCATCAAATAATATGCGGAAACGAACACTCCGCGGCCTTGCCGAAGTCTACCAGGTAGCAACAATAAATCCATGGAGTGACACGGCTATTACCTTTAACGCCAGTGACGAACCTAAATTCCGAACAGCCCGAGCACCAGCCGCATTGGTCCTCAGTCCAATAGTGGACGGCTTTCGCCTTACCAAGGTACTCATGCACGGCGGCAGCGGATTAAACCTCATCTACGAGGAAACCCTTCGAAAAATGGAAATAGACTGGAGCCGCATTGAGCAAAGCAGCACAACCTTTAGAGGAATAATCCCCAGTCGGGAAGCATGTTGTACAGGAAAGATCACACTAGATGTGGTGTTCGGCACGCCGGACAATTATAGGTCCGAGGAGGTCACATTCCAAGTGGCCCTGTTCAGCAGCGGATATCACACGCTATTAGGGCGAGAGGCATTCACAATTTTTCAAGCTATACCCCATTACGGGTACATGAAGCTCAAAATGCTCGGACCCAACGGAATTATCACTCTCGCTAGTGACCCAGACATAGCGCTCCGCGCCGAAAATAAAACAGCTGCACTTGCCCTTGAGGCACTATCTGAAGCCCTAGCGGCAGAGGAACTCACTGCGCTGCGTTCCACGGTGAACAGGGATGATGTGATACTCGATAAGAGATCCAAGTCCACCTCTTTTAAACCGGCAGACGAAATAGTCAAATTCCAAGTCCATCCAACGGACCCTACAAAAACGGCCTCCATCGGGGCACAATTAAACCCTGATGTGGACGCCGCACTACGAGAATTCCTACGCGAAAATTGGGACATTTTTGCCTGGCACCCTTCAGACATGCCAGGAATCCAACGCCGGCTGGCCGAGCACAGCCTAAATATCCTAAAAGGATTCAAGCCAGTCAAACAAGCTCTTCGGTGTTTCTCTGAACCCAAGAGACATGCCATGGGAGAGGAGCTAGCCAAACTATTGGAGGCCGGATTCATCAGAGATATTAAACATCCGGACTGGCTAGCAAACCTAGTTATGGTACCAAAGAAGGACAAATCCTGGCGCCTATGTGTCGATTTTAAGGACCTTAACAAGGCTTGCCCAAAGGATCCCTTCCCCCTCCCCCGCGTCGATCAAACTGTCGACGCTACCGCAGGACACGATTCATTGTGTTTCCTCGACGCATACTCGGGCTACCACCAAATTAAGATGGCAGAGCCAGACCAAGCCGCAACGGCATTCATCACTCCATACGGCCCATTCTGCTTCAACACAATGCCCTTTGGGCTCAAAAACACCGGTACAACATATCAGCGCATGATTCAGACATGTCTGGCAAACCAGATCGGCAAAACAGTGGAGGCATACGTAGACGACGTGTTCGTCAAATCCAAGCATGTCGAAACCCTAGTCGATGACTTGAGGCTCACATTCGATATGACATCAAGCTCAACCCGGAAAAATGCATTTTCGGCGTACCAGCCGGAAAGCTCTTGGGCTTCATTGTATCCGGTGGAGGAATTGAAGCAAACCCAGCCAAGATCCGAGCACTGTCACAATTGGATACCCCCAAAGACCTCAAACAAATACAAAATTTGACTGCATGCGTGGCGGCTCTAAGCCGCTTTATCTCCCGCTTAGGAGAAAAGGCAATACCCCTTTATCGCCTCCTCCGACGCACCGAACACTTCGAGTGGACGGATGCCGCCACGGCCGGACTCGAAGAAATCAAAGCCATATTGGCAACAAATCCGGTCCTGGCCGCACCCAACATGGGCAAACCAATGCTATTATACATCGCAGCAACCCATCAAGTTGTAAGTGCGGTGCTCGTTGTCGAACGAGAAACGGACGGACACAAGTTCCCTCTCCAAAAACCAGTTTACTACGTGTCCACTGTCCTAACTCCATGAAAGTCACGGTACCCGCATTATCAAAAGATAGCATACGCGGTGTTCATGGCATCCCGGAAGCAGCGACACTACTTTCAAGAGTGTTCGATAACAGTAGCCTCCGAAGTACCTCTTAATGACATTATAAACAACCGCGACGCAACGGGCCGGATTGCTAAATGGGCCATAGAGCTCCTCCCGTTCGACATAACCTACAAGCCACGGCGAGCTATCAAGTCGCAAGTTTTGGCTGACTTCGCCGCCGAATGGACTGAAGCCAAACTCCCTAAAGAGTACGGCGCATATTCCAACTAGATCATGCACTTCGACAGCTCCAAAATGTTGGCCGGTCTGGGGGCTGGCGTCGTTCTGATGTCCCCAACCGGAGATACAGTCCAATACGTACTTCAAATAATGTACACGGACTCCAACAACGCAGCCGAATACGAGGCCCTTCTACATGGTCTCCGGATGGCAGTCTCCATGGGCATTCAACGCCTAGAGGTGTGCGGGGATTCGAACCTCGCGATATCCCAAATAAATGGGGACTTTGATGCCAAGGATCCGAAAATGGCAGCTTATCGCAATGCCGTCCTAAAAATGTCAGCTCGGTTTGAGGGGCTCGAATTTCACCATATAGCCCGGATAACAACCAGGCAGCAGACGTGTTGGCACGCATTGGCGTAAATCGCGATGCCGTCCCCCCCCCAACATCTTCCTAGAGAGGCTTTTCAAGCCATCCGTATTATGGGAGGGAGAGTCCGGAAATAACAACCCGGACCCAACCACATTGCCCCACACCGAACATTCCGACATAGTTGGTGGTTCCACCAACGAAATAACACCGTCAGCCCATGCAATAATGGCAGTCATTGCCCCGTGGACAGAACCATTCCTAGCCTACCTAACTAGGCAGGAACTTCCCGAGGACCAAAATGAGGCCCGCTGCATAGTGCGGCGGTCTAAATCCTATAAAGTCCATGAGGGAGAGCTTTATAAGAAAAGCACAACCGGAGTCCTTAAAAGGTGTATCTTCGAAGAGGAAGGGTGGAATCTTCTGGCTGAAATTCACGCCGGACTCGGTGGGCACCATGCCGCAGCCCGGGCCCTTGTAGGCAAGGCCTTCCGTACAGGATTTTATTGGCCGACGGCCCGGGCAGATGCTCAGGACTTAGTCCAACGATGCGTCGGTTGCCAGCTCTTTGCTAATCAAAGCCATATGCCACCCACCGCCCTCAAAACTATAACCATCACCTGGCCCTTCGCGGTCTGGGGGCTTGACATGGTTGGACCCCTTAAAGGAGGAACCCACAAGCAAAAATACCTATTGGTCATGGTGGATAAATTCATCAAATGGATAAGGCCAAGCCTGTAAAGACGGCCGAATCCGGACCGGTGATAGACTTCATATAAGGGGTAGTACACCGTTACGGCGTCCCCCATAGCATCATCACTGATAACGGCACGAACTTCACGGCCGACGAGGTCAAACTCTGGTGCAAAAACATGGGCATCAAGCTCGACTATGCTTCAGTCTATCACCCCCAAACTAACGGTCAAATCGAGCGAGCAAACGGTCTAATCATGAGCGGCATTAAACCCAGACTAGTGCAGTCCCTCAAGGAATCTAACACGCACTGGGTAGAGGAGCTCGACTCCGTACTCTGGGGGCTGCGGACCACGCCGAATCGCACTACCGGATTCACACCATTTTTATGGTATATGGCGCAGAGGCAGTTTTGCCCTGCGACATAATTCATGACTCACCTCGCGTGCGCATGTACGAAGAAAGAGAAGCCGAGCTCGATCGGCAGGACAGTTTGGACACCTTGGAGGAGGAGTGCGACGTGGCAAAAGCTCGTTCCGCATTCTATCAACAGCAGGCTCGAAGATATCAAAGCAGGGAAGTACGGGCCAAAGCTTACAATGTTGGCGAACTAGTTCTACGCCTGTCGGACAGGAAAAAGGACAAACTCAAGCCCAAATGGGAGGGTCCCTTCATCATCGATCAAGTCCTGACCGGCGGGGCGTACCGTTTGTGAAACGCATCGGATAACCGACTCGAGCCGAACCCATGGAACGCAGCCCGTCTCCGAAGATTCTACGCCTAGCGCCGGATTCTGAGTTCGTCTCCTTCCTCCGTCTATATTTTATACTTTATGCTGCCTTTTATTTCTCTCCTTCTTCCTCCCTTTTTCCGAAGCTGTTAAAGACTCGTTTGCGCATTGGTCGCACACACTTGACACGCTATCCGCGCTCATTATACCTGGGGGCTTCTTTAACAGAAGCTTATTTATACGGGCTTTATGCCCAACACATGTGTCACACTTCCGCATGTACCTTTTATTCACCATTACATGCATCGATATGACTTAAGTTTTGGCCAAGCTGGGTTGCCTGGCTCCTGTGCTTACCCCTACGTTCCCGATTGTTCGGCTAGGTGGTAAAGGGAGCACCTCTGCGATTGTTACCGCCGGGTCAGCCGGACGTGTACCTTAGACTGGGTGAAGCCGAAAGCTAGCGTTCTTAAGGGAATATTCGGTCGGTGAACTAAAAGACAATTTTTTATTTTTTTTATCTGCCCCCAGATGCTTTTCTGCTTTTTTCGCAGTCTGGACATGCACTTTAGGCCATGCCTCCCAGGGAAAGGAACCCCTAACGGAACTATTCTCCCTGGAAGATATTTCTTACTAACCATGTAATATAACATAACTAGTTGGGCACTTGTCTGATAAAGCACTCATGACCCCTACGCCTGGTCTCCACGCATGCCCCGGTTTTTACATAACCGCGAGGGTATTCGGACACACTCCGGACTATTGGGTCCGAGGTTGAAGCGAAAAGGTCCGCTACAACAAACGATCTACGATCCGGCTAGAAGACATTTTACATGTCATTTTAAATTACATAGTCAAACTGACTGATTATATTCCTCTTCAAGACCATCTAGTAGGCTGTCTAGTTTACAGTCCTGCTGGGAATACTTTGCGGCTAACTCTACTTGGCCGTACACTAAGCTCACAGGGATCTCCTTCTCGTCGGGCCCCATAGGTCCGACCTCGGCCATGTGGTTTGGGTCCGCCTTCGTGTACCGCGTCTTCACCATGGCCCAGGCCTCCCTGGCGCCTTGACGATAGGCCGATATCTTCCATAATCGGAAGCGTCGCCGTGCTCCCTGAAGCTTCTCTGCAAGCTCTCCAAGGCCTTCGGGCGGGGAGATAGATGGCCACAAGGCCTGGGCGACGCCTTTCATCAGCTGTCGAACTCGTTCGTGCAGTTGCAATAGCTCGGGAAGAAGGTCACCCGTAGAACCGGGCATTTCCTCTGCAAGACGACCTGTGAGCATACCTACAGACATAACTCTGTTAGTTGACTTCCTCGCCGAACTCTTTTTCAAAGTTCGCTCAAGCACTTACTATAAATGCCGCGACGAAGTCGCCGATTCTCCTTCACGGAGTCAGACAGCTGGGCACGAACATCCTTTAGTTCCTCACCCAGCTGGGTGTTAGCATCTTGGAGATTATTTTTCTCTTGCCTCACCCTTGTAAGCACATTCTTGCCGGCCTTTAACCGGCGCAAGAGCTGTTGCTTGTCCAGATCTAGTCCGGCGCCATCTGCAATATTATTGTCAGATTTACACACACGCCGCACCTCACAAACTACTTATCTTTTGAAGCATATATTACCAGAGGGGGTCTCTGTGGCTCCCCCTGTAGCGGCTAGTGCGGCCTCAAGTTGGGCCTTGCATTCTCCAAGCTCCTGGGACAGTCGGGTATTCTTTTTTGTAAGATCCTGCATAACAAATGATCCTTAAATCAGTTATTCTAACTATTTTAAGTCTCGGGGGCTACTGGCATATATAACTGTCAAATTTCCTCACCCGTATGTCCTTTACATACTGCTCCGTGGCTCTGGCTAGACCATCTTGAGCGGCACGGAGGTGCGCATCTCCCGAATTGAAGGCATTTAATGCCTCTTGGGAGAAACATGCGTAACGAAGAACTGTCCGGCGGCGCCTGTGATTCATGGCACTCTCCACCTCGGAGTTGGTGGCAGACAATCTGTCGGCATCCTCTGTCGGAGGAACATCCGACGCATGCCTTGTGCTCGCCTCCGCTTCTGGACCCGGCTTTGGAGCCTGGCTGGCGGAGGCACGGTTGGCAACCTCTCCGGACACAGTCCGGCGAGCGCTCTTTTTCCTGAAAGGAGCACCAGCGTTAGTATGCCTCCCAGGAATCAATCCTGGGAATATGGTGACACGCCATACCGTTGCAGCGGCGTTTCGAGCCGAACCGCACTTCTTTTTAGCCTGCGGGGCCGTGCTGCCCCTTGTTGGCTAGCCACCGCGGGCTTGGCCTCCTGCCTCGAAGGCACCCCCTGCGAAACACCATTGGTATACGGTGATAAAAAATAAGCATGGATGGGTCATTATCAGAGTATTGGGACCTCGGTCTCAGTTACCTGTGAGGCGGGAAGTATTCCGAGGTAATCGGCCGTAATGGCAACCAAGGCATTATCGATGCTCAGTTGGTGAAATAACCCATCAATCAGCTCCACCAATATGTCTGGATCCTCTTGGGAGGCCGGATCGAGGAGCCGTTCCGGATCCTCGGGTTGTGGAGGCGGGTTGTTTATGTCTTTTACGGCCTGGCGCAGTTCCTGCGTCAAAATCACAAAATGAGATACCTAACTATGGGAATACGGATCGGGTGTGCAAAAAAGAAATGTCCGCTTACCCAGCTTCGAGGATTGTTCATAGAAAATCCGTTCAATGGACTGACGCGGAGAAAATCCTCCTCTTCTCCCTTGTACAGTGCGGACAAGATCTTCGCCAGATCGGTGACTGATCCCGGCCCCTTACGGCCATGACGGGTGGCATCGTCCTCCCCGTTGAAATCCCACATGGGGTGGCCCCTATACTGGAGCGGCTGCACCCCCCGCATAATACATGTGGCCATGACACCGATCATGGTTAGTCCGGAATGAGGTAACAATCTTATTCGGCTCATCAGGTAAAGGACGTCCCTGTCGTCTTCCCTCTGGGAGCTCCGCGGGCGCCAACTCAGGCGTTTCTTCAAAGGAGCATTGCTGAACTCCGGGAGACCGATCCGAACAGGATCCGGCAGCGACGTCTTCTATATAAAACCATTCCGAAGGCCAGTCTTCGGACGCCTTCTTTGGGGTTTCAGATAGATATCCGGTCCCGGCGATGCGCCATAGCTCGGCTCTGCCCACTTGATATATTGACCCCTCATGAGAACGTGGTACAAGGCAGAATAATCTCTTCCACAGTGCAAAATGAGCCTCGACGCCCAAGAACAGTTCGCAAAGGGCCACGAAGCCCGCGATGTGCAAAATGGAGGCAGGCGTAAGGTGGTGCAACTGGAGGCCGTAGGACTCCAAGAGCCCCCGAAGAAACGGATGAATTGGAAATCCGAGTCCTCTTACTAGATAAGAGACAAAGCATACCTGCTCTCCTTTGGAGGGATCGGGGACACTCTCCGCTTGCTTTCCGCCCTTATAGGTGGCGAGTCCGGCTCGAACCGGAACCATGAAGGCCGGGGGAAGAAATCCCTTGGTTTGGAGTGTCATTAGCTCGCTATGCGGGACTGAGCATCTCTCCCAATTTCCAGGCTGAGGGGTGGGAGTGCGAGAGGAGGAACCGCGTCGACTGTCCATGGTGGAATGGATTTTTGTCAGAGGCGCTCCGATGAAAGCTTGCGAAGGAAGGATGGTGTGACTCAGATCTAGATCCTCGTCCCTTTTATAGGCGGCTCATTTGCGCAGCTAGGGGGATAAGTGTAAAAATACCCTGGCTTTTCGCATTCATTCAAACACATGGAAGATGGCCATTATTGGGCGTGGAAGCCAAGGAGCGCAGCATTTATCAGAAGCCGGACACTATTCAACAAGTATATGGAATTTGGAGAAGAACCCGCCTCGCAATGCTGAAGATAATCTACGCGCCGGACTCATCGCCATTGAAGCCTGGTTCGGGGGCTACTGAGGGAGTCCTGGATTAGGGGGTGTCCGGATAGCCGAACTATCACCGTTGGCCGGACTCCTGGACTATGAAGATACAAGATTGAAGACTTCGTCCCGTGTCCGGATGGGACTTTCCTTGGCGTGGAAGGCAAGCTTGGCGATACGGATATGTAGATCTCCTACCATTATAACCGACTCTGTGTAACCCTAACCCTATCCGGTGTCTATATAAACCGGAGGGTTTTAGTCCGTAGGACGAACAACAATCATACCATAGGCTAGCTTCTAGGGTTTAGCCTCTCTGATCTTGTGGTAGATCGACTCTTGTACTGCCCATATCATCAATATTAATCAAGCAGGAGTAGGGTTTTACCTCCATCGAGAGGGCCCGAACCTGGGTAAAAACATCGTGTCCCTTGTGTCGGTGTACTAGAGTAGGGGTACCCTAGTATCCCGAACTTGTGCACGGGCAGTTGCAGCACCCCGCGGCGAGGCTTGCCAGGTGACCGCCAAGGTCCTCCGTGGTTCCTTCGGAGCCATTCAAGAACAAAGTATTTAAGCCAAGGAGACAAGGCCCCGGCAAGAGGAGCTTGCCGGGAAGGCCACTCAAGGCACCTAGAAGACAAGGCCCTGGCAAGAGGAGCTTGCCGGGTAGGCCCGGTGAGCGACAAGCTCCCGGGCGCGACAAGGCAACAACCGCGGCAAGGCGCTTGCCGCGGCAGACTACCACTCCGTTCCTGCGCTCCAGCACATCCACCAACGTGTCGCCATGAGTCCTTTCCAGGCGCGCGTGGCAAGAGGCTGTGCGGCCAGCGGAGCGCGGTGGCAAGCGGTGCTGGCAAGATTGCCGTCGCGGCGAGCGATGGCGTCCCTGACGGTCCCTTTCTGCACTGTTTAGTCGACTTAGACGGGCAATTAATACCTTTGTCCCCTGCCGTCAGGGTTAGGTAGGATACACTGTACAAGTAGTTGTACCAACCACAACTCATTTTCCGTTTTTGCCCTTATCTACGTTGCCACCTGTCGGAGACCCCTTGAGCATATAAAAGGAGGCCCATGCGCAACGTAGAAGGGGTTCGGTTCATTCGAAACCAGAGAACACTCACGCTAGGTCTTGTAGCTCTCAGCTCTCCCTAGCAAGAACACAATACAAACCAGACAAGCAGCAGTAGGGGTATTATCTCTCCGGAGAGCTCCGAAGCTGGGTAAACTGCTCGTGTGCTTCGCCTCGATCTGCTCTTCGTGCAATCTCCGCCCCCCACCGAACCAAAAGGGGCTCGGTCCGCCGGTCCCATAGGTGTTCGTG